>JAGFMF010011679.1:3403434-3425170 GCA_019455555.1 Galemys pyrenaicus | reverse complement strand
GATCCATCCATGTTCCCATGAATGAGTCTAGTTTTTCATTTCTGATTGCTGAGTAGTATTCCATCGTGTATATGTACCACAGCTTCCCGATCCACTCAATAAAGTTTATTTTTAAGTAAAAATGTTGACCAGACGACTGGACAGTAGACAAACTTCACCGGCGTTCTGAGGAGGAGCACGACTGGTCTCTAAACTTATGCAAAAAAGGCCACTTAGATGCCAACACTGTTCAAATAGTTGCTTTTTTATTTTTAATCTTCCAGTGCACTCTCATCAAAACGCCATCGTCAGAAGAGTTCTCATAGCATACACTGTTTGTGTGAACTTGTCAAGTTGGTCCTACAAAGGGAATCTCCACAGATCTGTGCTTCAAACACATGCAAAACATGAACTACATAATATGTAGCTTTATAAATTTCTCCACTTAATCACTTTATCTTCAAAATAAATTTTACCTCACTCCAATAAATTAAGCAGCTGAAGTCACTATGTAAATATCAGCCAAATCACATCAGTTTTCTGAAGAAGTTCTTGGGGAAACACCCGAGGGGAATAGTCAAGTACTGTAAGAATAAACATGAATTAAAAATTCCAGCAATTTCCTTAAAGTCAGGCAGGAATGAAAAAACTGGAGTCTTCTAATCTGTCATCAAGTCTCAGGGACCACAAAAATAGGGTTCAAGAAGACATGTCTTTTAGATTGGATCTTATTTGAATTAGTTAAATGTCAAAGATAACACCATTATATAACTACTTAAGAAATGTGGAACATTAGTTCTCAGAATGTATTGTTAAATTTAAAAAAGACAAGGTGCTGAAACTGGATGGCCTACATTTTGTGTATAAGCAAGGCAGAAAACGAGAACATATTTGATTTGCTTGTATTTGCACAAAGAAACCCTGGAAAGATAAATAAGAAACTAATAAAAGCAGAGAGAAGCCATGGATGGGGTAGAGGTTGGGAGCATGACGTCTCTGGGAAAGACTTTATATTGCTTTGATTATAAATCCTGTAAATGTATTAGTTGTTCAAGAAAAAAAGTTAATAGACAAAAATATGACTATTTTTCATGAAAACTGAAGCCAAGATGGAATTTTTTGCTGGAAAAATGTGAAGCCCGACATTTGAACATAAGAATAGCATTGTGACATGGTAGGAAGGTCAGTGGCCTGAGAGAAAGAGGACACAGATTACTGTGACATCATTTACACTGGTTGGGCAAATGAACTTAATGTGTGGTACCAATTATGTTTGTGATTAAATAGAATGAGGCTTCCTACATCATTCTGCTGAGAAAGACTTAAAAGCCATATCCAGGCTCAGTAGCTTTTTTTTGGACTGATTACTGATCACTGCCTTGGTATAGGATACAAGGATGACATTGTATCCTATTTGTCTGGTCTTTGATTCTTTTCCCACACCTATACATGTTAGTTCCCTTTCTCTGGGATCTGGGAAAGGCAGTTGGGCCCACGGACCCTGCTTATGCTGATGGAATTGCTCCAGATGTGACAATAATATGTCCCTGTGCATTGTCAGTCAGTGGTCGGGCCACATATTCTGGAATAGTCCCTGTGTATTTGAATATCCATCTCTTCCTCTGCATTTTCATATCTACTCTGGGGGTTACAATATAGACAGAGTAGATGATAAACATATATTTTAACCATTATATAATATAAGTCTAGCAGAAGTCAAGCTAAGAAATTTGAGTAAATACCTGTGCATAAGTGTATTTTTTGAGGGTACAAAAATAGAGGAAAAAATCAAACTTTGAAGTTGAATGTATGCTTGCGTTTCATCAACCTTTTACTTGTACCTAATTATGTGATGGCACAAGGATATTAAATACAAGGCATTAAATTAACAGCATTTAGGAAAATGAATTATATCCACCAACTTGTATCTGGGCATATAATTCAATATCGTGTCAGCTAAAACAATAAATCCTGAGTTGAAAGCTAAAACGAAGTATTCCCAATTAGAATCATATAAACAAGTGGGTTTATTTTGTCTTTATTTCCTTTTTAAAATTTAAAAATGTTAATTTTAAACTTCGTTTTACATTTTTTCTCTCCCATATGTGCACATTTTCCACTCATTCACTACCAAAACACCCGGGCCAATACCCCCTCTCCACCTCACCCCCTCCCTATCCTCCCGTTCCCCCTGGTAGCCATTGAATTATTTTACTATATCCAAGATTTAGTCCTGTTGTATTTTGCCTGTGGTTTTGTTGTTGTTGTTATTAATATTCCACAGATGAGTGAAACCATCTGATAATTTGTCTTTCACTCTCTGACTTATTTCCCTTAATATAATCACTTTAAGGTCTACCCATTTTGTCACAAAAGCAGTGAAAAGAGATGAAATAGTAGTTTTGTTTTTGTAGTACTTGAAAACGTGAGTGGAAGACTATGCTGTTGATGAACTGAGAACTTTAGGTAATATTGGTTTGATTTAACTTTTACTTTTTCTTCTCTTGTCCAAGACACACTGGCTTAGTAGCCTGGTGTCCTGGTTGGCTTGAATGAAGACAAGTCTTCAGACTAATTCCAGGCAGAGAGTAAGTGAGAACTGAGTTCCTTTGCCTTTAGATGACTGAGCACGTCTGTCTGAGCTTTCCAGGGACAGGCATGAGAATGTGGGCTTTGAACATTAAAACAGAAAGTCTATTCCTTTTTAATAGGCTGCATTTGTTGCCCACTGCTGTTTCGGAGAGGCTTGAAGGCATTGTATGATACTTTGCCATGTTACCTTTTTTTTCAAAGCAAGATACCAGTAATCGATTGTATGATGGTTCTTGTAAATTTTTGTTTAGGTGTAGTGTTAGACATTTTGGGGTTCATCTTGTTGGCGTATGTGCATTAATATCTGGGGACCAAATGCTAGACAGACGTGCATTTTTTTGGGTTGAAAACACTTTGGATTTATCATCAGGCATGGAGACTTACAGATGCAGACACCGAAGCAGTGCTGGAATTTAGCAATTCAGGAAAATCTGGACAATGGTCCCAGGCAGCCTCCCTGCTGGGAAGGCGCTCCCATTTCCTGCGTCATAGAACTGGCCGTAAAATAACACATCACCATTAGGTGTCGCTGTCTAACATGTAATGTACTATTAGTGACAAAGATTTCAGTTTATTTTAAAAATCATTGAGATCGTAGGGCATTCGCTTATAGATTTTTTGAAAACAATTTTTTAAATTGAAAATGATATATTATTTCACGTGTAAAAGTTGGGAAATCTTCGATTTTTGTAGTAAGTAAAATTTTGAAGTTTATTGTCTGGAAAGACTGGAAAGACAATTCATCTTTTTTAGGTTTGCTTGCAAAGATTTTCCTGATTCATTTCAAGCTTACCCTTTCAAAATTATATCTTCTTTCTGTCATTAAGTACCCCGCTCTTCCAGTCAAATTGTGCTCTTGCCATACTTTGCATTGAAACACACTGCCGAGGGCAGCAGTGGGCAAGGCAGGAGAGGTCTGGTGTGCAATGTGGGCCCCTCCCTGCCAGAGGCAGGGATGGAACTCCTGCTGCAGTGGCTGTGGTTTGCTTCATAGTGCGTTGCTTAACCCACTGCGCCACCGGGGAGGCTCTACTTGTGACCTTCTGATTACACCAATCTGGCCAAAGGCCTAACCTTCCTTCACGCCACTATTTATACATCTTGGAGTCTCAAAATAGTTGTCAGGCATCTGTAGGTATTTTCAATATTTATGAGTAGCCCCATGTCTTGCAGGGAAAAAACACAGCAGCCACATCCTAATATTTTCCCCAAGCTATTCCATTTACCAGGATTGCCCTTTTTTCATCTCTCAGTCACATCTGTTGAAAACTGACTTACTCTTAGGAACAAAGAGGGAAGGACCTACTATGGACTAAGGTAGTGACTTTGGGTGATTTGGTGGTGGGGCCCCTACAGTGGAGATGCCTGATAGGGAGAATCATAATGTGACCACCATTAAAAGAATTGTTATTATTCAAGAAAAAAACCTACCTACTCTTACAAACAAGCTCAGATACTAAATCCTCTATGAAACCTTCCTTAATCTTCTCAGAAAGAGGCATTTATTCCTATTTCTGTACCTCAGTCATTTTATCATGCTTCTTGGGTAGCCGTTTGTAAACACCAGCTCATATAATTATTTCTGTTTTATCATGAAAGTAAGAACTGTGATACAGGTACCTTTCCACAAAGCCTGGAAGTGTGCTAAGAATAAAGGTTAGTATGGTAGCAAAATTAGTTAAGTGAATGACTTTTGGAGCATTGCCAATTCGTTGGGTACTGGAAACTGACCACACAATGATAATTAAAGAGTAATGAAAAATGGCAGTATATCAATGTATGAAGAAATGTGGCCCACACAGTGCTGTAGGGAGCCCATCAGTACCATTGATTTATTGGTCATGATAATTGATGACATGAAAAAGTAAGCAACTTGTCAATGCCTTAGCATCCCGTTTTTGCCGTGCACTTGGACTGAAGTAAGAATACAGTAAGAAATACAATATGCCTGGTCTGTATTCAATTTAGAAAACACTTTTTTTCCATTATATTCATGGTGAAATGAGAAATAGGAAATGTTTATAAGAGAAGATGGTAAAATTATCAAACCAAAAATTAAGTAGACATGTTCATGCTCATTCTTCAGCAACTCAGTCTAAGAGATGAATTTCAGATTCACAAAGTTTTCTTTCTATCACTGTTGGCCTTCTGATAATTATTGGTAATTATTGGTGACCTTGTTACTGCCCTGTGTCATTGTTTGCATAGAAAGAGTTTTGTTCATCGTCCAAAAGTTGTGAACTGTCCCAGAAAGCAAAGATTCTATGAATTCTGACAGCCGTGAGTACTCAAGAACTGACTTTCCACACACAATGGCATTTGTTCCTGAATTTCTAGTGTAGTATCAAGTGAACTGATTATTATCTTAATTTTTAAAATTGCAACAAGCCAGTTACAGAAATAGGAGCAATTATCAATATATATTTTGTTGGATGAAATTACCTAGGAAAGACTAAATTTAACTAATTATATGTCCTTCTGATACCATGTTCATCTCTTGGGGTATATACCTAGGAGTAGAATTGCTGGGTCATAAGGTAGATCTGTTTTTAGTAGAAAATGATCTTATTTGACAATAACTGGGGAACTTTTTCCAAATGTCATGTGGATAACCCAGAATCTTAATCTGTGCATCACCAACAAGAAAGTTATAGGGGCCTCTCTGGTGGCGCAAGGGGTTAAGCACCACGCTGTGAAGCTTCCACGGCCATTGCAGCACGAGTTCAATCCCTCTCCAGGGAGGTGACCTACATGGCACCGCAGACCTCTTCTGCCTCGCCTGCTATTCCCCTCAGCAGTGTATTTCGGTAGATCTGCCTGTTCTGTTTCCCACTCTGTCTCTGGTAAATCCTCTCACCCCCCCATGCCTCTGGCCTGTACCCCAGTTCTTGTATGCATAAATAAATAAATCTTTAAAAAGAGAGAGAGAGAGAGAAAGTTATAGGAAAAAGCAGCTGCCCATCCCTTCCAGTGTGTCTTATTTAAATTAACTACCAGTGAGGATCCCTTCCTGGACCATGGTGACTTTCTAACGTGGCTGACACTATTCTCTTGTCCCCAAAAGAAACTTGAGAAAATGTATAAGATGTACTATTAATCTGGGGGCTTTTTTTTAATGCTTCAATTTTCATTGAGTTCCAGTATTAATAGACAATAGTGGTGAGTGTGAGACGGAACTCTTCTGAGGCATATTTATAATGGACATGGACTGAAGGCGGTGTTTTCCATCTCTTGGCTCCTCAGAGAGGACTTAGTAGGGGGATTTCTGAGGAGGTTTGTCTGACTAGTGTGTGGGAGTGGTAAAAACAAGTTCCTTCCCTGTTCAGAGTTTTGCTACTTTTTAACTCCATCCCTATAGAGGGGGGCTTCAAGGGGTTCACTCAGGGAGAGGATAGTGCCATATGCTACCCACGATGCAAAGGGATTGTGGACTGAGATACCAGAGGTGGTAACGTGATATTATGACATTTAACATATATGTATGCATACAAAATTGTAAAGATATAGAAATAAATATAGATGTGTGTGTAAATGAAGGGAATATGATATGTACTTTCTAGTTTTGTCTTCAGAGAAGGTCATGGTAAGAACACTGATGCAAGACATGTGGGCAGAGTAATGCCCAGGTAATTATTTTAAATTGACATCCAAGTGAAATACAGGAACAAAATACAAAGGAAGGCAGAATGAAAAGCATTTCAATGATGTTTTAAGTGCATATTCTCAGGCTGTACTGGCAAGAATTGAGAAGAAACAGAATGTTAAACTAACTCTTAGACTATACTGGATTTTATAATCAGAAAAAGAAATACATTACATATTTCTTTGATAAAACTTGATTATATTAATTAAAGATCACACTACATTATACAGATCACTGAAAAAATGAATATATAGATTTACCTGAACTCATCAGATATTTGTATATATGACTGAAAATGAATTCAGCAAAATGCTAACAGAGGTTTTCTTTGTTATTGAGATCACGCATTATGTTTTATATTCTTCCTTATGTTTTTGTATTTTTATAAAGAGTAAAAAGATATTAAAGCTACAAGGCAATCAAAGTACAAACAATGTTTTCTGTTCGCAAAGGGAAAAAAAGCAGACTCAAGTTAACTGTTCAAATATTCAGCCAAGTTTGTTTTCTTATTGCATCTGTGAATAATTATGGACATCAGATGGGAACAAGGCAGAAAAATCTCTAAACCCATTTAAAGACCCTGGTTATATTGACAGTGTTTCAAGTTTGTTTCTTCTTTATGAAGCCATAAAATCTTTTTAGGGCCATTAGATCTGTCTTAGGTAATCCTAAAGGATGTGTCATTCTCCACTTCTATAAAGTCAGGCCCATTACCTTAAGTAGAGTGTCATTAATGATCAGTCTCCCTACCCTGTACCAGATTGCAGGTGAGATGTAAGAGATAAGTTCAAGTACAAAGAGACTATAAACAGCTGGAAGTTTAATTTCAAACTTAAATTTACTTTCCTTAGGAGTTGAGCTGCCACGAAAATCTTTATGTCACAAAAATGTTTTTAATCTTCACAAACACACTTAAACCACAATAACCAGGAGAAAATAGCCAAGAGATCCCATTGGTATTTGTCCACACGCCTTTGAACTAATATCAGCTGTCCACATTTTACCACCAGGGGTGGGGGTGGGGGGTACGAGGAAAATAAAGATAAACCAAGTAAGACTCAATGAAAGTCAGAGAGGAAAAGGGCTTGTTCCGAGGCCTAGAGAAGTCTGGTCCTACTATCTACTCAATGGGACCTTCCCATTGGGAGGTAGTTCCAAGTCCACTTTATTAAACAGTTGTAACTGGTGGTGGAAGGAGTTGAGCGCCATACTGTGGGACTTCCACAGCCACGGCAGCACGACTTCGATCCACCGCCAGGGAGGGGACACACATGATGCAGCAGACCTCTCCTGCCTCACCCCCTGCTCCCCTCAGCAGTGTGTTTCGGTTGATCTGCCTGTTCTGTTCCCCACTCTGTCTCTGGTGAATGCTCTCACCTCTTGCGCCTCTGGCTTATACCCTAGCTCTTTTATGCATAAATAAATACATCTTAAAAAAAAATTCCAAGAGAACAAAGCCAGAACAACCTCTTCATTCTAAGAATGCTTGAATTTTAACTTTTCTGTTGTTTCACCAAGAACTCTGTCTGGATCAATATAGCTTTAGACTTGGCCTGTTCTTTAAATACCTTATCATTTAAAATATAGAAATTAAATAAAAATAAACAAACTAGACGAACTGAATGACAAAAATCTTGTAGAGAGAGTAACTTAAACCCAATGCCAGACTGATATTTGGCAATACAGACCATCTGGACATGAGCACTTTCTTATTTCAAGCTAAAAGTAGACATAGCTTAGCTTGTCTAATACAGTTTAATTTTTATATGTCATTTCTTTTAAGAACAACCTCCAAACTCACAGCTCCTCCTGCTGCTCACACTACATCAGGGTAACAGAAGAAGCAGTCAGGGAGGGCTTCAGAAAGGAGGAAATGAATTTGAAGTTATTCCTGGTGAAGATTCTAAGAGTGGTGAGTGGAACCCTACTTTCTTTGTCTCTAATTCCAGCTCCAGTCTACCTGTTTTTGCTCAGACATAGTTGGTGGGTAGCTGATGGGTAGCTGGAGCCAAGTGAAGCTGTGGGCTGAGGGAATCTTGGTGAAGAGAGTAATGAAATCTTTCTTCTTTGCTGGGAAGTGAAGAGACCCCTGGAGTGAAACAGAAACTCTTGGGAAGAGCTTGGCCTGAAGAGGTATGTGTCCACTATATCCTGACCAGAGTGGGAAAAGGGAGACCAAAATCATCTTTGCAAGACTATGTCAGATTTTCTGACCAGACAGGTTAATTGTCAGTTGCATGAGAGGGTTGGGTCTTTCTAGGAGGAGACTGGGGTAAGTCTCAGGCATGAACGCCAATGAGTCATCATCATCACCATCAACATCAAAATAGCAATTGATCTCAAGATAACCATTAATATAGTAGAAGAGAGGTGAGTTGCTCATGCAGATGGTGTACATATCTGTACTGAGAAAGTAGAGTTGTAGGAGGTGACAGAAGATAACAAGCAAAGAATAAAAAATCGGAGCATTTAAGAAGATTCAAGCATTGCACAAGTTAAGACTTTTTGTAATTAAGAGTGACAATTTTCTAACTAATGAATTCAAGCTGATTTGAAGGAGAAGACACCTTTCAAATAGAAAATCATAGAAAAATATCAGGAGGCAGAAATCATTAAGGAAAGGAAAAAGTTAGCGCAGACATACAGTGCAGGAATTCCAGAAGAAAAACACTGTAGAAAGTCAATAATGAAATTGTAGCAGGAAATGTTCCTCATTTGAAAAAAAGCTCTAAAACTGCACCTTGACTGTGTTTACCAGATTCCAGTAGGGTGCATGAACAAAGATGTATTGAGGCTTGATAAAAATTGATAAAAATTCTTGAGCTCTATCAGAAAAGATAATCCAAAAGTTGGAAATAGAAAAAATTGTTCAGAGCTTTTCTGTGCAGGGCTGGACTTGATTTTCTATTGACTGAGATATTTTGCAAGTATGTAGTAACCTAGGTTAATGTGTTGATTTTTATCTGGTAGAGGTGATTTTTTTTTTTTGGGGGGGTAACAAATAACATCAGAGGATACATTTCATAGCTCTGTAAGACATTAAGCAGTCTTGCACCTAACCCAGATATTTTATCTTAACATTCCTTTATTAAATTATTGGTATAGACTGGCCTCCTTGAATCCTCTTTGAACTTAAAAAAAGCATTTTACTGGTTTTCTCATTATTTTGATGATTAAAACATTATCGACCAGTGAGCTTACTATGTTGTATGAGAACACGGTTTTGCATTTTTGAAAATATTCCTCTTCACAGTTTTCAATACTATCCACTTGAAATGGCCGAGTGCACTCATCCGAGGAGCTGCTTTGTCGGAAAAATCACCCCACGAGGAGCTCATGCTCATGCTCATGCATGTCTCTTCCTGTCTCCCTCGCAACCCCAATGAATCCCAAGCAACAGTTTGTCTTTTCTAGTGTGCAGTCTCTTCAAAACTTTTTTTTTCTCTGTTGGTCTGTGTTTTTGCTTTTTCTGACTCCTGCGTAGTCACTAAAGTCACACCCCACTTGGGGCAGCAATGGTTGGGGATGGGGTTCTGTGGTCTGATCATTGCTGGTCTCTGTCAAATGCGAGAGGATAGTATTTGATTTGTTAATCTCATGAGCTCAAATCAACTCAAATTATTTTTGATGATTAGGAAAGGCAACAGCTCTGGAGGTCTAACCGGGCGAGTTTTGATGTTTTTGGACTTACTTTTGATCTGCAGCTAAAGTTGTACAACTTGGCTAAAATCTACGTATTTATATATTTATAATTCAGAAAAATCTTTACTTCTTGTGTGTAAATTAAAATATTCCCTTACCTCTATGGGCTATTAATAAATTAGATTATGTCTGTTAACTCTACTTTGATAAACAAGTGCCTATATAATCAGATATTCCTGGGATTCATATTTAAAAAACTAATCTACTATTTCAAGTGCACTAGGATTTTGAGGAAAATGAAAATCCTCTTTGCAGAAACTTCTAACTCAAGCACATATTAAGCACATATTAAGCACATATTAAGATGAATCTTTGTACAAATTAAATTGGTATAATAAGTTTTGTTGATTTATCACTGTTCAGTATAATACAGCATATATATATATGATAT
Source organism: Galemys pyrenaicus (assembly GCA_019455555.1). Classification (NCBI taxonomy): domain Eukaryota; kingdom Metazoa; phylum Chordata; class Mammalia; order Eulipotyphla; family Talpidae; genus Galemys; species Galemys pyrenaicus. The sequence continues at coordinate 3,414,863 of JAGFMF010011679.1, read as the reverse complement.
TATATATGATCTGTGAATGTTTTCTTATTAGGAAACTAGCTTAATATGAACTTCCTAAACTTATTTTGATTTACTGGTCAAGTAAACTAACATGACAGATACATGCTAAAGAATATAAAAATTAAATTTGTCTTCATAATTCTGACAAACACATTTATACAAGTATTCATTTTGGTAGTGTGCCAGTGTGAACATATTTCCAAGATCTGTATGTCATTTAAAGCCTTGAAATTTAAAAAAAAATGTTAACAAAAAGAAAATGGATACACAATTTATATGCTCCATTAATACTGAAACATTGATACTTCAAGTTCATATACTATTGAATCTGATGTTGATATAAAGTAGTTATATCTTTTAGGTATTTGTGTTAATGAATTTTTATTTTTGCCACTTTATAAAGATATAAAGGAGGACCTCCCTGGTGGTACAAGGGGTTAAGCACTGCACTGCTAAGCATCCTCAGCCACTGCAGCAAGACTTTGATCCCTGGCCAAGGAGGTGACCCACATAGCACAGCAGACCTCTCCTACCTTGCCCACTGCTCCCCTCAGCAGTGTCTTTCAGTTATCTGTCTTTTATGTTCCCCTTTCTGTCTCTGGTGGATCCTCTCACCCCACCCCACTTCTGGTCTTTACCCCAGCTCTTACATGCATAAATAAATAAATCTTTGAAAAAAAAATGAAGATATAAAGGGAAGTGTGTAGCTGGGGAAAATTTTGTTATCTGTATTCATGAGACTTATACAATTCTTTAATATGATACATTTTCAGTTTTTTGTCTTTTGCTATCTAGAAGTTATTGTTTTATTATGGGTGCTTGAGACTATAATAAAAGCCATGGTAAGCAGGAACTATGATTGTGTATGTACTTTTGTTTTTCAAGAAAAAAGGAGAGTGATTTTATCCTTAATTAAAGCATCAATTTGCTTCAGATTATGAGAAAGTGAAGGGAAAAATTCTGAGTATAAATTGCAAGTGGTTGAGGATTTGAGGAAAATGAATTTTCTCTGTCTTGAATTATAATAATTGAATCTGAAAAGAAGCTATGAAATGTATTAAATTTTTTGGCAAAGATTGTTCTATTTTGAGGCATTTATTCACTGGGTAATTTAAAGAACAAAAAGGAGCTTTTGAATCTATTACTGCCAAATATCATATTAATACAAAACTAGAATTTAGTTTCTTTTTGTTAAAATGATAAATAGTCTTAGAACTCTTATTAAGGGATAGCAAAATATTGTTGTGTGTCCTCTGGGAAATATATTCAGATAATACTTTATATTTCATGAGAATAATTTGCTCTGCTCCGTATTGACTTTCATAATATCCTCAATTTAAAAAACAAAACAAAAATGAAGAACAAATGTTTCTCATTTCTGAGTCAGTATTTCTTATGTGTATGTTGTATTTCTTATGTGTTATCTTGTTATTTTAAAATACTGTGATTAAAAAACCCACATACTAATTCTATCCATGATGTTATCTTAATCAAATAACCAAATCTCCTTTTGCAATCTTGATTTTTCCTTTTCAAGTTTAGATCCTAAAATTAGGAAAATAAAATCAGTATGTCTTTTACACTTGAAACTGTATTTTAGAGTTACCAGAGCCCATGGGATATAAAAGTTGTATTATTTCACCTTATAAAGAAGAATGTTAGAAGTAATTAGTAGTGTTTGATATGTTCCATATTTTACAATTAAGTTGACACTAATATAGCATTTCATGGGAGTAATTGTCAAGTCAGAAGGCATTCTTTCTCTTCCCTATTACTTTTGCATAGGTAAGATATTTATATATTTCATTTTATGAGAAGCCTCTAAAGTTTCACCTTTGTTCTCATTATTCTTATTTTCAAGAAAAGCATTAATCAAACCCATATAAAATATGTCTCTGCTGTACCCATAAAATAATATATTTCCCTTTTTTCTGATACTATTTATCACTATAATAAGTTGACCACAGTATTTCAGTTTCATTGGTGACCATGTTTCCATTTTCTTTAGATATTTGCCTGAAGGCTATAAGCTACAGTAGTATAGTTTATCTTAACAAAGGCCAGTTGCAAAGCCTTACAACAGGGAATCTATATTGTACCAGGTACCCTGTATTGATGCTTTAAAGAGTAAACCCTTGGATACAATGAACTTACAGTGCTTAGACAACTTTCAGAATTTATCAATGAATCTGAAGCAGGTATGTATACTTGATAAAAACAGACTGTTTGGCCCAGATCTGGTGGAACAAAATTGAAGTCTATAGGTCTAAATAAAATAAGGAAAATTAAATTGTGGCTATATATTTGAAATATTGCTAGCATTATCTTCCATTTAAAGAATGTACAGGAAAGTCCTTTTTCTTTTTAGGCTATCACTATCTGTCAACTTAGGAAACATTCCTTTTTTAAAGAAATAAAATAATGTAATGTTATTGGGTCTTACCGAACCTTCAGGATTAAGAAATACTTTTACTGAATATTCTTCCTGAAATAGTAATAAAATTATTTGCATAGGTTTGGAATACATTTGTCCTTCTTTTTACCATCATATAATTAGACTAATTGTGCAACTGAGTCCATACCTGAAGTGCCATTACCTAAGAATAAATCTCATTTAATTAGGTATGAGAAGTTCATCATTATAAATAAGTTTGGTCTTCTAGAAGAAGTGTTCTCCCTCTCAGGAAACTTTACCTTAATTTTGTTGGTTTTAACCACCACTGAAGGAAATTGAGACAACTGAAAACTACTCACCCACCATCAACACCACCATGAGCAGGAAGTATTTTGGATTAACTCCTTTTTAGCAACATTGTTAACACTCAGAAACCTCATTATCCCTTTGATGTATAGATTGAAAGAGGTCTTTAAGCTCTGAGACAGGGTTTATTCCCAGGTCTTCATTGTGTTCCTCTTGGATTTCTCAGTGCACTTCTACTGTCCTCCAAAGTGAACTTTTATGAACATGGAGTATTGACAAGGAAGCTTGAGCTATAAGCTCCCTCCTCATGCACAAACAGCCTTTGTCAGTCACTTTGGTCTTTGTGTTTATTGTTGATTCATGAGTTCCTTCTTCTCAAACAGAAACTTTATGTTTAATAAGATACTCCAAATTCAAGCATGATATTATTCACCATTTTCTCATCACTTCCAACTGAAAAAAACACTATTCAAGGTGTGTGCACAGATACCCATACATGAACACTTTTTCATTCCTATTGGAATATTATCCCTCATTTTACAAGAATTAAAAAAATAATCACTTTCACTGCTTATGTGTTTGTAGAACATGATGGAGGTAATAATGTTCTTCTAGGCACCCACATTAACACACCTAACCTAATAGACCTTAGTCTGATGAATAATTCAATATCCCATAATGAATTAAATGTATAAAATTGCTATTTTAGGGCAGGCAAAGTTGACATTATTTTGTTTCTTTCATACATATAATTTTTTTAATTGAAAGGTCACGAGTAGTAAAGATTTTAAAGCCAATGACAGTAATAATCTGCATCACTTTTTTTTCCTTTTAGTTTAATACACATAAAATGTTTTTGTCCATCTCAGTGACTGCATACTCACTATAATCTGGAATCTAATGGGCACTTCATTATTTTATTGAACAATCAATAGATAGAACCAGTGGATGAAAGAATGAATCTTTCACACAAAAACATTAATAGGCAATGTATTAGAAAAAGTCTGAATTGAGAAATCTGTATTCTAGAGCACATTTGTATATATCATAAAGGAGAAGAAGGGCGGAGGTAAATATTTTGCAACATTTCTATGTAAGGACTACTTGTGACTTTTTTTTTTTAAGATTTATTTATTTATATATACAAGAGCTGGGGTACAGGTCAGAGTCCAGGGAGGTGAGAGGATTCACCAGACAGAGTGGGGAGCAGAACAGGCAAACTGATTGAAACACACTGCCGAGGGCAGCAGTGGGCAAGGCAGGAGAGGTCTGGTGTGCAATGTGGGCCCCTCCCTGCCAGAGGCAGGGATGGAACTCCTGCTGCAGTGGCTGTGGTTTGCTTCATAGTGCGTTGCTTAACCCACTGCGCCACCGGGGAGGCTCTACTTGTGACCTTCTGATTACACCAATCTGGCCAAAGGCCTAACCTTCCTTCACGCCACTATTTATACATCTTGGAGTCTCAAAATAGTTGTCAGGCATCTGTAGGTATTTTCAATATTTATGAGTAGCCCCATGTCTTGCAGGGAAAAAACACAGCAGCCACATCCTAATATTGACAGGAAAAGCACCAGGTGCATGCAGAAAAGCCAACAGATTGGCGGCAGTTTGGTTCTGGAAATCAAAACCTGTTGCAACCACACAAAACTTTATTATTCAGCTGTTTTCATTCAAATAATTTTCTTATTTGACTGACCTCACTAGTGTGATTTTTAAGGTTCCAGGAAATGCTTGCCCAGGAAGATAAAGTTGCAAATAACTTCATTGATTGTTTTAGTAGTGTTCCCAACATCCATTGACTTGAACACTGTATGACTTGATTTCTCTTATCAGAATAAATAGCCCTTTTCAGAATGATAGATAAGATTAAGTGACACTTATTCTTCAAGATTCATTTTCCTTGCTGCATCCAACAATTCTAAACTATTATGTTAAAAAAAAAAAACACCCTGTCCTCATCAAACTTCCCTTACTCTGCCTACACAAAAAATAAACCAGCCTCAACCAGACCCCAAGCCATATAAAAGGCCTATCTGTACCCTCCCCTCTGAAAGTGGTCTCTCTTACTGCAGTGAGCAATAAACCCAACACTGCTTTACAACAGCTATTTTAGTGACATTTTTCAGAATACCAATATTTGGCAACCTAGAAAGAAGGAATCATACAGTCTGATGGACTTATTCTAGTTATTTAAGTAGAGATTCTTGCTTTCTATAAAGAATTCTTAAGTTGTCTAATTATGCAGTGCTGGTGTGCTAGAATTGTCTCATACTTGCATGCCCTGGTGCATAGAGTCCACGTTCATGTAATCAAGTATTTTGCAAGTGGTTGTTGAAATATCAGTAGCTGTGCATTGGCTATTGTAGGAGTAGTTATAGCAGAGGAATTGACAAACAATACGAATCAGTCTTATCTATTTGAACTGCTGATAAACCGGCATACCGTAAGTCTATTGCTGAGTTAATTTCATGTGGGATCTTCAAGGGATTCTTTGATCATATTGGGAAATGGGATGAAAAACACCACCTCTTCTGAGATAATGAAAAACTTAACGCCCCATTATTATCAGAGATGCAGTCATATTTTTCCATTAAAAATTTATTTTGGAGAATGGTACATATACCAACAGGAGAATTTATTGAATCTCTCATCCCTGGCAGATATTTTAAAAATTCTACTATTAATAAAATTTTGAATGAATGAACTGAATGCATCCAAAAGTTCTTCATTTAGAAGTTTCAAATTACATACTCTGTTGCAGGAAGTTGGCTTTGAAGAAGCAAAGATATTAAGAGAACACACATGTGGGAAAGGAAAGGTGATCAGATGCACCTGTCAGTTCCATCTCAGGTGCCGACTGCTCTCATCATTCCAGATGTGTGAGTCCTCTCCTGACTTCTGGTGTCTGTTCCTTAGTGAGGGCAAGATCTGTCTCTAGAACAACTTCTACTAGTGACTTTAATTAAGAAAGCAAAAACAAAATAATACAGTACTAAATCACAGTGATCCATTTTACATAATTCATAACCAAAAAAGCACAATCAACCTTTGCTTTCCTCTTTGCCACGTTTCCCTCTCACATTTTCCCTCTATTTTTGTTCCTGTGATTTGAGGAAAGGTGTGGAGTGAGATTGGTTAGATTCTAACTCATGGGTGAATGCTGGATGGTGAATAAATGGCTAGGGCTTGCACATATTTTATTATCTTTTTATTATTGTACACAGTTTGTTTATGGCCTGGTCTATATTTATTTCTTCTTTGGGAACACACTGACTAAAGGAATAGACGACAACAGCCAGGAGAGTCATGTAATTCTGTCTGTCTGTCTTTCTTATTTTCTTTTGATGTAAGGTGTTGAATTATTAGAATGAGATCAACACTAAACCCTGAGGGGAATTTGATTGATATGGGACTTAAAATTCAAACATAGTTATAGTGTCTATAACTCTCCTTGAGCTTGGCAGTAGAATAAAGCAACTCCTCTTGCACTGTGTAAGTTAAAAAAAAATCCCAAATAATCCAGATCCCTGAGATTCACTTATAGTGAGACTCATTTATATTGCTTTACTTCCCCTTCTAATTGAGGGGAGTCAGATGAAAAAACAGTCTACTTTGTATAAGTGTTTGGTATTTGTATAAGTTTATAAAATTACATAACAAACTTACAGAAAAAGAACAAGAGGTCAAAATCACTTCCTTAATGTCACATTGTTATTGGTAGAATTAGAACCAGATAGAACAAGTGAGTTCATAGAACTAAAAGTTATGAACTCTAATATTATTATGGTTTTGGGAAATAATGACTGATGTGATATTGTGCTTACTGTTTATAAATACACAAATTTTAAAACTTTACCATTTCCCTCTTCTTATTTCTCTCTACTCCCAACCCTGCTGCTTTTTTTCTGTTCCTTCTGTTATGTTTAAAATATGTTAGTATCATAAAGAAAATGAACAACCTTTAGAGAGAAAATAAATTCAGATTATTTTAATCATTGGTGAACAATTTGACAATCCACATTAGAGTCCAGGATATTTATGTACAGAAATCCAACTACATCACAAATAAAGGTAATGTAAGGTAGCATTTTTTTTTTTACAATGGGCTTTCAAAACTGTTTAAAACTTCCAACAGGTGACATCCACCATATTTTGATTTCTCAAATAGTTTTGGGAAAACACAAGCAGTTGATTTAATTTACTGCTCCCCATCCTATGATCTTAAGAAGTAGTTAGCCATAATTTTCCTGTGGGTAAACTGTGTGGAAAATTACTTTGGAATTAGTCACATTACCTCTTCATGGTCACCAGGGTGTCATTCAGTAAATTGCTTATTTAGTGTTCCTCAGTGATTGGAAAGAATTAATGAAGTTGCTAGACAATTGCTGTTTGGTGAGAATCTGACTATAAGTTGTTAAAAAGAAGACAGTCCACATTACAAGCATTTCTGAAGAGCGCGTCTAAATTTGTTCATCCATTCACCATTTATTGAGCACTTACTATAGGACACATTCTTTAATAGGCACTGGGGAGACAAGATGAACACAGCAGTCCCTTGACACCACAAAATGAGTCTAGGGAGAGAAGAGCAAGTGATCCTTAAATAAAGTGTGATAATTGCCTCCTGAGAGACACGCACAGGATTACCTGAGCAGACTGGCGCCAGCCGCCATGGGGTGGTGGTAGATATGGGTGGCAGAGGCTCCGCAGTGGTGGTGCGGTGGTGATGGGCCAGGAAGGGGTGAAGGGGTGTTGATGGATGTGGTGAGGATTCCAGAAAACTTCTTGAAGTTTCTTAAATTGTAGAACTAGCTCTGAAAGATAAATAGGAATTAGTCAAATAAAGGAACAGCATGTTCCCTTATTCCTATTCTAATAGTATCTCAAACATAAACATATATAATGCATTTTAGTTTGAAATTCCAATTTATCTAATACAGACCAATTCAATGTGTGTCAAGTTCTCATCTTGGAGCTTGCTTGGCTCTCCTGGCGTGAGGTGTGCGTCTCATGCCTGCATCATTATAACTCCCCGCACATTTGTAACCTATTCCACTGGAGAATGTATTATGTGCCACGATTCTTGGCCCCATGTCAACGCTTGATTCAAAGCAGCACTTTCTCCATCGCCTTTGCTTTAGCAAGAAGTATGCCATGCATCATCCCACCGCCTGGTAACAATGACACTTTTATGTATCCCTGAGAAATAATTTCTGTAGCTGAAAGGCCAAAAAGTTTGCCGAGCAGGAATTTGGAGAAATAAGCAAAATGAAGACAACCTGTTAAATTCTCCAGCATTGATGCACTTTACAAAAAATGGCATTCTGGGGACTAAGGTCACTGAGGTGAGGAAAATGATGCATGAGGCTGTCACATAAATCTCATATGTGTCCTATAATTTTTAATCTGCTTGCAGTCAGTAGGGATTTGAAATGCCTGGCCAACAGGAATGGGGCAGTGAGGATATTCCTCAGGTGATCCTCTGCAGAAATGTATTTTTTAAAAAATATCTTTCTTGCTGTAGGGACTCTTGGTTTCCTGAATCCCATTTCAACCTGCCTGTGGGGGGTAGGGCTGGAGGGGCAAGTGGAGGTGGGTCCCACAGCACCAAAAAGCAATTCCTGGACACCAGCAGAGCGTTCAAGAATTCAACTCAGTTCAGATGTCTCTCCACCCAGAGATAGCATCGGATGCCACGAATTAAGGGCTCAGTCTATAAGATTGTCCCTTTTCCCAAACTCTCACACTTCAAATACCAGGTTGTTGCCTGTGCTTCTGGCTATAAATGGGAGTTTCCAACAACTCAGGTTGTCAATCAATGTTCAGGTTGTTACTTGTGTTTTTGAATGACTTGCTATAAATCAGAGGTTCCCACGGCCCTCTCTTTGGGTTCTGTTAATTTGCTAGAATGGCTCACAGAGCTCAGGAAACCCATCTACTTACTAGGTTACTGATTTATTACAAAGGCTATTGAAGAATACAAATCAACAGCCGGATGAAACAATATATCAGCTGAAGTCTCAAATAAAAAGGCAGTGGCATTGAAAGCATTTTGGTTCCCCAATCTGGAAGCTGTTTTTCACTTAATCCTTTTTTGGGTATTTATGGAAGATTCACTACATATGCATATTGATTTATTTATTGGCCACTGGTGACTGATTTAACTTTTAGCTTCTCTTTGCTCTTTAGAAATCAAGGGTGTCAGTGAAAGTTCCAGTCTTCTACTCATGGCTGGTTCCCCTGGCGACAAGTACCCTCCTTAGATACTTTCCAAAAGTCACCTTAATTAACATAAACCTCCTTGTGGTGTAAAGGGAGCTATTAGGAACAGCAAGATACCTATTCACCTTTGTGGCTTTGAAACTGTGATTTTAGGAACCAAAGACAAACATGACAAAATGTGCTCTTATTGTACTTAGTCCTTGAGAAATGCTAAGGATTTGGGAGCTTCAAGCCAGGAACTTGGATGAAGACCAAATAAGTATGACAAATTTATCTTGATCATCCATATGACCAAATCTATAGATATATTATTAATCACAATATTTCAGGGACAAAGAAACCACAAAGTCATTCTTGGATTCTAATGATTCCACTTTGTATACACACAGTCATTTACTTTTGATTTCTTAAGCAGTTGTTTCATTTTTTTTCTTACCAGTATGTTCTGTGTTTCACAAACAAATGATATTCTTGATTGTCACATATTAAGTAGCACTACTATCAAATAGGTAGTATCATTTCACAAATAAACATACCCATTCATAAAGATAAAGAGATTTTCAAAGATCTGTGAAAAGCTGACACAGGTAGAGCCATTTAAAAACAGGATCAGAAACTGCAGAAAAAACACTGTTGTCTTGTTTAACAGAAACTGCAGAAAAAACACTGTTTGTCTTGTTTAACCTGGGACTGATCTTTGGACTAAACTAAATGGTAATTGTTTCATGAGAAGTTACTTGAGAAGTCACAAGGAACCAGAATATCCTGTTTGAAATAACTGATAAAAGTGAACTTTCATTACTTTCCCCCTGTGACCTGAACCATCTGAGCATGGCCTGGATGATGACCCCACCCTTTGGCTCTCTAGAACAACCCCTGACTTTTGTCCCTTCTCTGCAAGTTTTGTTTTTTTCCTAATCTTTCATTCTAAATTACAATTCTTTGATCTCAAATAAATTCACTTTGCTTTTCAGTTGCACCCTGATTTTAACGTTAAGAGATCACATACTTGAAAATAGGAAAAGCAGGACTTGAACTCAGACTCAGTTTTAGATTTCAGTCTTTTGCTGATGTTTGTGACTAGCCATTTTCTAACTAGTCGTCAATGCACTTGAGTGATGAGTGCTCACTCATGTGAAACAGATGAATTGAGATACATGGTCTTAAAACAGAAAGTTTGGGGATTGTAATTCAGAAGCTTTGGAATGCAGAGGAGAAAAATTACACAGACATGAAACTTGAAGTAAAACCTTAAGATCTGGTGCAGATATAGAAGAGAGAAGGGAAGGCATTTTGGGGGGAGGATATTAATCTGAGGAAATGCCACAGATGGAGACACACATAAAAAGCAATAATAATCTGAATTTTCAATGTGGTTATACTTCAGACCGAGGCAACATCAGTTGGGAGTCAGAACTGATTGTGAGTGAGTGTTTATTGATGACTGAGGAAATGGTATGGAGCTGGAGAGTATTCTTAACCTTCCACTGGAAGTGAGCATTAAAAGGAATAGTTTTTTCCTTACTTCAGAGAGAATCAGAGAATTTCCATGTTATAATTATATTTCAGTTAAATGTCCAAATCTATATATGTAAAATACCATAGAGATCAGTGCCTTTGTAAGACAAAACATTGTGAGATGCATCAGATGGTTGATGTGTAAATAAGTTTATAACTATTACACCCTTTCTCTTGTCTTTAGGGAAAAAAAAATGCTACACTAATTTTCTTCAAAAAAAAAATCCTCAAGGCATTAAGAAATGAAAATGTAACAAGTTTGACATTGGTATCGTCTCAAGTGCGAAAAGTTAAATCAGCTAATGATTTCCACAGTTTTTGCAAAGTTCTGAAGAATTTTCAGTTTAAGTTTTCTTTGGAAACAATGCAGTTTTTTTCATTTCCAGAACAAGGAAAGAGAAAAGAAGTTTTGATGGATTATGACAACCTGGAAACGTAAATGGGGACAAGGGGCTAGGACTGGCAGCACAGGTCTGAGGTTGTTCAGTGTATGTCAAATGACTCTAGAATATTTCATGCTTCTGCAGGAAACATGTCAACCCAACAGACAGTAGCAAGGCCAATATTCGGGTGGTATGTTGTAGTTCTACATGCTACTTGGCAATGATGTCTGATTGGTTACATACCAGTTGCAATTAGGTAGGGCACATGATGAGCTTGTCAAATATTTTGAATATTTACCCTGAAAATAGATCCAGCTATACTATTTGTGAGATTTACTGCAAAATGAAAATTTTGGATTCCTTTTCAAAATTCAGGAATAATTGTAGAATTAATAATACTAAAACATAAAGCTTTTCATTTCTTTGACTATCTCTTTTCATCTTGACTTTTCATGCTTTGTTTTTATTTATTTATTTTTTTTTAGAATTTGACTTACTTTTTTTTTTCTTTTTTATTATTATTAGTTATATTTGACATCATTTGTAGTCCCCAGGGGGTACCCACCACCATTTCACCCGTGCACCATCACCTCAGTCCCTTGTGC
>JAGFMF010011679.1:3390187-3402999 GCA_019455555.1 Galemys pyrenaicus | reverse complement strand
TGCATTTCCCTGACTAAGAGGGATGTTGAGCATTTTCTCATGTGTCTATTATCATGCTTTGTTTTTACTTAGTTAAGTCATTCTACCTCTAGATAAACTAGAAATTTAATAAATAAAAGAAAATTAAGAGTTTTCAAGATGATCTCAGGAGAGCAGTAAGTTGAGTGAAGGGCTTATGTGAGTGTGGGGCTCTGTACACAGCTTATCTGCTCACGAAGCAAGGTTTGTTTAGAAAGCAGTAATCTAGAACCTTAGCAGCACCAAGATGAGTATTTGGTGAGATTGACTCATTAGGGATAAATAAAGAAAACAAGGACTTTGTACAGACACTCTAGAATACCAGGTTATCATGGTGGGGTTGTGGAGCACACAGCAGACAAGGAGTGTTTAGGTGTCAAGAAAGCCTATGGTCTCTCCTAGGATTCTCGAAGAGGAATCCATGAGGAACACGCATGCTAGAGAACAGTGTCAGTAAGTAAATACACAAATGTCTACAAACAGCTAATGTGTGAATTCACAGAGATCCAGAAAAAAGTCTGTGGGGTAAAGGGCAGAAGAATTTCAAAGTATTCTCTTCCTTGTTTGGTCAACATTTTTACTCAGTGATTTAGGAAGTCTTGTTGATGATGGAACAAGGCTACAAAGGAGAGGAAATCTATTCAGTGACAGAAACAAATGTTTCAGCCTTCTTAATCTAAGAGGTGTAGTTTAGTGTAGAAATAGATCATGTAAGCAAGGTACAGAAATAGGATGTTGAAAATGTGGACTCACAGTTGCATGTGTGAAAAAGAAGACCTAAAAGCTTTAATATAATTATAGCAAATACTACATGAATCAGCAGCATAAAGTGCATGGAATAAAATAGCTAATTTGCTATTGAACTACACAAATAGAAGTATAATATGTAGGACAAGGATGTCAATAATGAAATTCAACTCTGTACTCTTCAGACTACACCTGTGCTATTGTTTTTAGTCCTAGGCATCATATTTTTCAAATGATATAAACAAATGAGACTATGATTATTGAAACTGAGTTGGAAAAGGGTAAGGACTCAAAACAACATTATTTAAAGAACAGTTTAGTTTTGCAGAAAGAAGCATTTGATGGAAAGAGAAGAGGCTAGATGAAAGATGTTCCTGAATATTTAAAAATCTCTCATGCAGAAGAAGAATTAGATCAACTAATTGAAAGTTGAAAGTAGAGTCAGTCATGGGCTTAAATGTGAATGGATTTCAGCTCAATGTTAAAAGTAACTGAATTTTAAGAGCTTTTGAAAGGAGACATGAGCTGTTTGGGAAATAACGAGTTTCCTATAGTTGGACCACAGATGTGGTGTTATCACAAAGGTTAAATTGTGAAGTGAGGACTTTGGGATTCACATTCAAGCCTTAACACTTACTAGTATAACTTGGAAAGCTAATTGATGTCTCCCAGCTTCAGCTGCTGATAGAGGAAATGTCTAACTTTTACTATAAGGAGTGTTTGGTGTCTTTAAGACAAATCTATATAAGTCCCTTGAAAGACTCTTAGTTATGCTCACTAGATACTGGATGCATTACAGGAAGTATTTCCCTTCCCACATGTATGAGAAGGTATTTCTGGTTAGTGAAGCAGCTAACTTTGAGCTGGAATCACAATAGAGCTCGCTGGAATCTTTTAAAGAATAAGAACTTGCTTAACATGGTTCTAATCAAACTTTCTCTTTAATTCCTTATAACATGAAAGCTAAGCTCACTAAGAATTGGCCAATATAAATATTCTTAGAGCCTTCCTAGTCAACTTTTAACAAAAACAGTTTAAATATGGCACTGCAATTTTTTTTATCATAAAAAGAAAGTGAAAAGTAGGCAGAACTTAATTTACTGCAAGTCTAGTCAAAAACATCTAAATTTTTATTTTGTCTCCTGATCCCCTATTCTTTGAAGCATCTTTTAAAAATCAAGGGGTTTTTTGAGCTGGGACAAAGGAGCCACTAAAGGATTATAGAAATCAATACTCTTAACATCCCATCAGTGGCATAAGTTCCATTTTTATGGTTGGAAAAAGTGAGATTACAAAATCTGTCTAGTGTCATGTCAAATGTGATAGCAGAATCTTCTCGCATTCCAAGGAAAAGCAGCACCCAAGCAAGCATTGTGATAACTAGCCATTGGTAAGGTGCTGAGGACAGAGAAAGGAGACTATGCCTCTCTTACCCATCACAATCACCCCTAGACTGGTATAATGCCCAGCATGGCAGTCACACAAGAAGTATTTGTTGAATTAATGGATAAATGAATGAATAAATGAAGACATGGAATCTCAGAAAAAACAAGCCAACTGATTGAGGCCATAAGGCTTTGCAAAAGGTGACAGTTGACTAGGTCTCATGACAATGCATGAACCCTCTTCAGAGAGTTGCAGGATTTACCTGTGACAACTGTGGATTTCCAAGGACTTATCAGGATTGTGGGTGTTAATATACCTTTTCACACCAAAAGACTATTGACTATCCAGTAATTGAAACTGGCTGAATTTGAGAGAAATTATTTTCATTGCTTTTTTCCTCAAAGATGTATTATTTTTATTTTAGGTAGCTTGTTTCACACAGATTGATTCAACTATTTTTACTACCTCAGGTAACTGTTAAAACAAGACAACAGGCCCAAAAGGAATCACATAGCACCTGCCCCAAAGATATATAGACAGGTCTGTGAATGATTTGTATGTTACCTTGGCATGTGGGTATTTCAAGATAAAGTCAATTGAGGGCCAGCACCCTTCAAGAGCAATTATTATTATTACTTTAACCACCTAAAAGAATAAAGCTTAAAGTCAATATTCAGATTCAGTTATCTCCAGAAATAGCCTTTTTATTAGAGATATTTAACACCATACAAGTCATCCTTCACTCTCTTTTATGCCCCAGGCCCCTGTCCCATTCCTTAACTCAGGATATAAACACTTCCTTTGCCTTGTTTATCTAGAATTTACAGTCATAACACTTCCTTTGCCTTGTTTATCTAGAATTTACAGTCATACAGAGTCTCCATATTGTGTAATTAAATTTGTTCTTTTTCTCCTACTAGTGTGTCTGATGTTCATTTGATAACTCAGTCAGCTGAGAAGAACCTAGAGCAGGAGAGGAAATTTCCTCTAGGCTTTTGCGGTTTCTCAGGTTAAACCACACATTACCAAACAGAATCTGGTCATAACTACAGTCTCAACCTCTCCCAGAAATGGAATCTTGAACCCATTAATCATGAATTGCCTGATTATTGTTAATTAGATCATTATTCCTGATAAACCCCATAACTCCCCAAAGGAAATTAACCTTGCAATAACCAACCTCCCTTTTTGTCTTGTGTAACTTTCTTCTTCTTGCTACCAAGTCTTTGACTTTGTAAACCTCCCAGAGCTCCTTTCTCTCAGCTAGAATGAACATACCCCAATCGCAAATTGATGACTAAAGTCAGTAACCTTTAAAATTTACTCAGTGAAATTTTGTTTCTGAACAGATGCTATTTTTAGATTAGTACTTTTTCTCTGATTATGAAAACCCTACATAGGAAACAGAAAAAAATTATATAGGTTTGCAGTTGAATTCTGACTCTACTATATATCAACAAAGAACTCTTAGTTTATATGCAAATTAACAAATTACTTAATGGGGACAATACTTCCTTCACAGTTTCTTTCTTTCTTTTTCCCTTTTGAACAGAGTTAAGTGAGATGTGTATAACTGTCTTGGGATAGTGTGATGTGCATTACAAAGATTTAATACATTTTAAATAATCATAAAAATACTGATAACATATGCTTATTGTAGAGAATTTGGATGTCACAATAATAATGAAAAGAAAATACCAAAACACTCATAATTGCATTAAGATTTATTGGTTAGCATTTTATTATGTTTTCTTCTAAAATATTGTCTTCTAAATTGTTGTGTATATTTCTAAATAGCTGGGACAACACTGCATATGTAATTTTATGAGCTGTTCTTTTTCTTTTTACCTTAGCAGGAGATTAATTTGATTAAAAGATAAAAGCTGGGAAAGTCAGTAGTGTCTTCTTTACCAGAACATTTTATTCAATGTTGATAGACCCTAAATAGGCACTTCTTTGTCTTTTAAATTACTTTTCTATTCAAGGAGTGATGAAGTTGGAGTGTTGCACCCCATGATATCAGGAAGGCAGTAATTATTCTACTCTCTAACTGAAGAGTAAATGTCCAGTTTTACTCTATGCTTTTTCCACGTCTCTGCTAATCAGAATGCTAGGTCTTTGGGCTTTCTGATAATTACTGACTAACATTTTGCTCTGGTTATTCAATAACTTCTCCTTTCCTTTTCTTTTTCTTTTTGTTTTTGTGTTGAAGAAGTGGGGCATAGGACAGAGATGCAGTGGGTAAAGGATTCACCAGAGACAGAAGTGGGAGTAGAACAGGTGGATCAACTGAAACACACTGCTGAGGGGGAGCAGCAGGCAAGACAGGAGAGGTCTGCTGTGCCATCTGGGTTAGTTCCCTGGCTAGGGACAGAACTCAGGTTGTAGTGATAGCGCTGAGGCCACCCCTATGCCACAAGGGAGGCCCCCTTTCCTCTTCAATGCCTTCTTCCTAGTAGTCAAAAAAGAAATGGCAGCAAAGAAGCTGAATACACATTTAGATGACTCTAATGCCATCAATGGTTTGTGAATTACTCAGGAACCTGGGAGTTCTTAACTTGGGACTCAGGTGTGCATGTAAAGCTGAGAGAGGAGTGGCCTTTCATGAGGGGCACACTCAGGAGCAAGGGACTGATGGTGACCTGTCATGTGACTGCTTTCTTCCCGACACCTGTGATTCTCAGGACTCAGACAAGATCAGGGTCTGTTGGGATTGATGAACTACTGCTTTTGTCTAGAGGAGCACTGTCTTGTCAAAATTACTCTTACTAGTTTCAAGAGAGAGAGAGAGGAATAGAGATCTAAGGCAGGCATTGAATTCTCAAAGCAAAAATTCTGTGGATTACAATTGACCTAGAAAGAAAGATGAGGTATTAGTAGGAAACACTGGCCACGGATTTATGTATATCTACTCCTGGCTGGAATACTCTTGTACAATTACCATCATCACCATCACTAGCATCGTGAACATAATCATTATGATTATCATCATCATATGAAATGGGGGATCCTAAATGCACTGACTGTGTCTTTATAAGAACGGACATGAAGATACAGAGACACAGAAAAAAGAGCATCACGTGATGACGGAGGTAGAGGCAGAATGATGCAGCTGAAGGCAAGGAAGGCCAAGGATTGCCAGGGGCCACCGGAAGCTGGGAGGGGCAAGACAGCATCCTTTCCTAGAGCTTTCAGTGGGAGGATGAGCCTGCTGACATCTTGATTTGGGACATTCAGTCTTCAGAACTTCAGGAAAATTAATTTCTGTTTTAGGCCACTAAGTTTATGGTTATTTGTTAAGCTAGCCCTAGAAAACTAATAGATAGCATGTATCTATACTATGCTAAGGGCTCTTTTTCCTGGAGGAGTAGAGTTCTTTTCTATTCTTAGGCTGAGTTTTATATTGCTGCTGGTTCTTTACTGCCTATCACAGTAGAAAATGGAAAAATACTGTGTTCTTATAGCACAAAGATGATGCACACACATCATCTTAAGTTGGGTTTCCTCAGAAGCAGACAATGAAATAAGGATTTGTGTGCAAGTAGTTCCTTTGAAGATCATCCAAGGAAGCACTGATAAATGAGAAGAGACTGGAGATAAGGAAGTGAAGGAAATAAAAATAGGGCAGTTGTTGATCAGTTTACTGCTTTGGAACTGGGGTGTAATCCTTTCAGAGAACCCTGCAGGGACAATGTAATATATATCTCAGAATTTCCACCCTCTCCAAAGGAGGGGCATTGGAGGGTAAATACCTGTCCTTTCTCATAGATGCTCCTTTATTTCCTCTAAGAATTCTGTCCTTGTGTATATATTTACAGTGCATGGCTGATTTTTACGGTTTACTTTTTAACCTCTGCGAGATCCACCTCATAATTTTCACATTTGAATTCTGAAGTCATAATGAGAAGGCTGTCTTATGCATATAGTTAACTTGTTTGCACTCTCTTCTCTTTGTGACTGTGCTGGCTCCTTCCAGCACCAATCTGGAGGAAGCTCTCCTAGATTTGCTTCTTCCCACAGATCCTTACATGAGAACCCTTCTTCAGTCCTCAGTACAATGGGGTTGCTGAAAATACTGTGTTCTTACAGCTCAGAGGGACTCATGTGCACCTGAAAAGGTGATCTGCAAAAGGTAGCTCTGAGGTCAATTTTCTACATACTTTGAGTCTGCTCTAAGTAAGGCAGTAAAACTGCTTGGATGATTTGAATTTGCAAACAACTTTCTGAGTGTGAAAACCTGTTTAGTTGATCTTTTCAAAAATAAAACTTAGTCTTATTTAGTTGCTGTCAGATGGCTGCTTTAAAAAAAATGTATATAGCCTTGGATATAATTGGACAAAGAGAATTTATGAAAAGTTAGCAAAAATTGCGTAGTTGTCTCTGTAACCAAAAAAAAAAAAAATGATGAATATGTGCAGGGATTGCAGGTTTTTTTCTTTTTGAATTCACTCAAAGAACTGCCCTACAAGACCATGCTATCATCCACTCTGAGAGCTTTTGGGTATTGCAAATTTTGCAAAGAATTCAAAGCATGCAAGAGAGAAAAGGTTTATATCACCTCAAACAATAGCAAGTGCCAATGGAACACCTGTAAAATGAACCTAGCTTTCGTTCCAGCAGCAGTAGCAGCATCGAAACTTTCAAGGTGTGATGAATTATTATCCACCATCTGTTTTACAAATTGTTAATTCTTCTTGAACCAAAATTACAGTCCAGCAAATGAGCTCTTAGCAAAGCAACAAGTCATCATTCATATGAGGCTATAGAGAGAACTTGAGCCGGAAATTATCAGCACAAATGGTTGCCAGAAACAGAGAGGAATCATATTAAAGACCAGAGAAAATGGTCAATTAGATAATGAAATGCAAAATAAGCAGTCAGCATTAGGAAGAGGAGAAAGTGGTATCTCCAGAGGTTAAACTAGAGGATGTTTCTCATTGTATTCTGCCCTTTAGGAAACAATTACTAACCATCTCTATAAAATTTTTCCTGTGGCATTTGCCAGGGTTACTATATGAGTGATGTTGCAGAGTTGTTAAATGTAGTTGTTCTGGGTTTTCCTTGTTCTCTGTGATTGTAGTAAAAATCATTGTGTAGGGAGCATGTTCATAAAATCAATTTATTTGTAGGTGATATGCAATTGAATTTGAGATTAATTGCATATTTGGGGATATGTAACAATTGAAATAAATATGTGTAATATAATTCATAAATATTTATTGTCCTTTAGGAATTGTTCAAAAGGATTGACTATGATATTGACTGGGACTACTTTTCCTTATGAGCTATGAAATTAATCTATATCTTATATAAATAATATATACAGAGAGTAACAGCAATGGATTTTATTAAGCTCTAGGACAACAGGCGATTTTATATGTAATGTGTAGGCTCTCTTGCCCCTCCCAGGTAACATATACCTGGGAGTCTTTATTCTTCCTTTTTTCCTAAATAAACCTTTCTTTTCAAGACAAAAGAAAAATTTAATGTGTGGTCCACAAAATCCATTTTCAAATAAAAATTTTTTATTAAATCTCATTTGTTGATGTATTTTAAAATTGTAGGCTTTCTAGAGTAAGATGGTTAATTATCTAAATATAATATGCAGTTTGTTTAATAGCTTTCCTCTAGCTATTTATTTGGCTGTTAATTTTTTGGTGTTTTAAATAAAATAAAAATTTTATTCTTTATTTTAAATCCTCCTGAACTTTGTACACACTGTTCTTTTATGAGTACATAACAAACAAAAGGAGAAATAAAATGGGACGTTGCCTAGGGACTCAGAACTCCCTTAAAATTAGGATCAGGCTTCTGAAAATCTTTGTGATAGAAAAAGTTTTAGCAGAAGAACTAGAGAATGGATCTCAAGTATGATTCTGAAACTCTGATAAGTATATAGTTACATCTAAACTTACATCTACTTTGCCTATGTTTATATCTTGTATATGTATGAGCCACCTGCCAGATGTAAGGTATACAAATATTTTCTCCCATTCTGTAGGGTGTCTTTGTTTTACTGATAGTTTCTTTCACCTTACAGGAGGTTTTAGCCTTTGTTTCTCTTGCCATTGGAGATGAATCCACAAAGACATCATTGAAGCCAAGGCAGTGTTTCTCCTGCTTTCTTCAATGCATTTTATAATTGTGGGTCTTTTTTTAAAAAAAAGATTTGTTTATGTACAAAAGTTGGGGTACAGGCTAGAGGCACGGAAGGTGAGAGGATTCACTAGAGACAGTGGGGAGCAGAACAGGCAGATCAACTGAAATACACTGCTGAGGAAGCAGCAGAGGGAGACTGGAGTCTGCTGAGCCATGTGGGTCACCTCCCTGGCTGGGGATGGAGCTGGTGCTGTGCTGTGGTTGTTTCGCAGTGAGATTCTGACCCCGCTGCACCACTGATTTCAGATCTTAACAGTTATGTCTTCAATCCATTTTTGAACATAGCAAAGCCCATATATGGCAAACCCACAGCCAACATTACACTCAGTGCTGAAAACGATATGGTATAAGACAAGGATCATTATTTGCAGATGACATTATAATATACATAGAAAATCCTTAAGACTCCACTAAAAAAATGAAATGAAATATCAATACATTAAAGTGGGCATACAATGAGTTAGAAGAGAAAGAAAACAATCCCATTCACAACTGCAATACAAAGAATTAAATACCTAGGAGTAAATTGAACAAAGAAGGTAAAGGCTTATATAATGAAAACAATATGACCTTGTTAAGAGAAGAGAAAACACAAAAAATGGAAAGATATTCTTAAATCATAGGTTAGAAGAATTAAAATTATTAAAGTCTCCTTCTTACCCAAAGCAACATACAGATTAAGGCGCCAATGGCAATATCAAAGACATAAAACAAACATTACTGAAACTCATATGCACCAGAAAAGACCCCAAATAGCTAAAACAATCCTTCTCCTGAACACTCCCAGACTTCAAACTATACTACAAAGCTATAGTAATCAGGATAGAATAGTACTGGGAAAAAACAAACAAAACATACCCAAAGACCAATGGAATAGAAGTGAGAGCCCAGAACTAAACTTGGACATACAAGGACAACTGATTTGTGACAAAATTGCTGAAAGTATACACTGGAGAAAGGAGAGTCTCTTCAAGAAATGGTGTTGATAAAACTGGACAGCTACATATAAAAAAAAGAGAGAGAGAAACTAGATCATCATCTTGTAACTTACCTAAGAATGTCTTTTCGAAAATACAAAATGGCATGTTTGTTTGCTGATCACATTTATTGATAGAACATATAAAGATGCCAAAGAATAATGTCATTTTTAACCCTATCTTGCCCAAACATTCACTATTAACATTTTGGTCCATGTCCTTCCAAATGTGGTATGTACAGATGTTAATTTATAGTGATGTACAACTGAAACATATAATGTTATAGTGCAGTGTTACTTCAATAAAAACATTTTCCAGATAGCATCTAAGGGCATAAGTGAAGTCAAAACAATGGTAATTATTTTAAACTTCACTGGCTTTGAGCTCCCTACCTCCTTTTAGAGCCTGAACCCTGTTCAATAACTTACCAGGTAATTTTGGTCACAGCCAGGAGGAACTCCTGAGGTTCTTAAACCAGCAAGGCTTCCATACTCCAAGGTCACCTGTAAAATCACTTAATGACAGCTCTCAGTTGCAGGGTGTTTTTATCTTTTCTTTTTATAAAATGCCAAGTGAATTGCCCTCAGGTCCTTTCTAAAATGCAAAACCTGGAGCCACCCAAACTGAAAACACCTGAATTCCAACCTGGGGAACGGTCCTGCTGTGTTCCATGCCTGGTTGGCCAGTTCTGAAAACACAGGTGCTTGGCCTCATGCTGAACTCAGTGTTTCACAGAAGCATCTCCCTTTGCCAGAATCTGCTCATTTCTTCCAGCTCAATTGCAAACACACGGGACTCATGACAAGTAGCATGCTGCTTTCTGTACCATTTGTTTCTGCCCCTCCAGGTCTAAGAGGAACCTTTTCTCTCTGCCTATTAATGCACGCAAGCATTGTCTCAACTGGCCCCACCAATGCACCCAGAAACACTGTATAACTTAGGTCCAAGCCAAGGACCCAATGATATGCTTGTTTTAGTTAGGTTTTTTTTTTTCTTTATAGTAAAGGAAATTTCTCTCCAATGACCTTAAGTAAAAAAGAAAATAATGAGGTCATGATGATTTACTTTTTCTAAGTCTTGATTGGTTTCTCATCAAGAAGTGAACTCAAAATGGCCCTGGGTACCCTCAGTTTCTCCCCCTAAAAAGCTTAGTAATCATACTAGGAAAAGAAATGTTTTTTTTCCCACCAATTCTGGAAAGTCTCAAGGGAGGTTCTGGTTGTCCTAGGTAAGGTCATGTGCTTATTCTGTAACACTCCAACCCACTGGGCTGATTGCTCTGGTTGGCTACAGCTATGTGGGATTCTGGACTACAACTGAGTTTCCTGTCTACCCCAAAGCCTCAAGAGGAGGAGGGAAAGAATGAAGCCCATCAGTAAGTATTCAAGGACTGAAGAAAATCATTAGGATAGGAGTGGAGAGTTGATTTATATACTAGAGAGATAATGTTCAAATAGCTGCTATAACATTCATTTTTTGGCGTGGTTCCTAGAATGATACTTCCTGAAGGCAAGGTTTTCGACAACTCTATTCATTAGTGTATCCTCAATGTCATGCTACTATTTTAAAGATTATTTTTCGATTAATACTATGTCATGACCTTCATGTGATATAATATTTTTTCATAGCATGATTTTAATGACTCTACAACATTCTATTATTTAGATGCCATAATTTATTTAACCAATACTGATTATATTTTCTTTGAATCTGAAGTCTTCC
Source organism: Galemys pyrenaicus (assembly GCA_019455555.1). NCBI lineage: Eukaryota > Metazoa > Chordata > Mammalia > Eulipotyphla > Talpidae > Galemys > Galemys pyrenaicus. The sequence continues at coordinate 3,391,990 of JAGFMF010011679.1, read as the reverse complement.
TAAGAAGACTTCTTGTTATTACACAACCAACCTTGTTCCGTCTAAGTTTTCCTTTAGCCTTAATGGAGTCCGGAGAGAAAGGAAGGCACAGCCACACATTTACTTTACTGTCTAGAAAAACTTCCTGTGTTTCTCTTCTAATCATACAATGCTTCTCACATGGCCAGTATGATTTATTCTACCCCTGCCCCCATCGCCTGCTGTCCTGCAATTCAATTCAACTCTGACACTAATTGGAGTTAGTGTATGACCCCTAAATTGAGACCTCAACCCCACAAAACTGCCGCAACCTCACAAACCAATCGCAAAGAGTAGTTTCTGCAGGTTATTCTTAACTTCTGTCCAACTTGACTGTGAATTAGAACTTCCCATGACCTTTTCTTTAGATTTTATCATTTGTTAAAACAACTTACAGGATTCAGGGAAATACATTTCTTGGACTATTACATAGTAAATGATATAGATGAAGAGACACCTGAGGCAAAGTCTGGCAGCTTTCAGAGCATAGGAGACTCCATCCCTATGGAAATTGGGGGGTGCCACTGTCTCAGTATGGACACATGTTCAACAACCTAGGAGTTTCTTGAACTTGTACCAGAGGGATTTCTATGGAGGTTTCATCACTAGACAAGATAATTAACTCCTTTTCCAGCCTCTATCTCCTCTGGAGAATGGGAGGGTGGGCCCGAAAGTTCCAAGCTCCTAATCATGACTTGAGCTTTTTGGTGACCAGCCCCGTGCAGGAGCTCAACAGAGTCACCTTATTAGACAAATGCTCCAATCACTCAGGAAATTCTGAGGAATTTAGAAGCTTGGTGTCAGATGCCCTTATCACTTGGGAAATTACAAAGGTCTTAGGAGCTCTATGTCAGGAAGCAGGATCAAAGAAGGGTTTTAGGAGTTCTTTGTAGACACCAGGAGCAGGATCAATGTCTTTATTTTCTATTATTCCATATTTATACACACTGACTTTCATGTATTCAAAAGAGAAATAATGGACCTGCACTACTGATGAAGTTAGCAGTGCAGGGCCTGTCAATCCTGGTTATTTGCACACTTAGACTAGCTCCCTGAGATCTTAGACTTCATGTTCAGCACAGACTTTCCTCAACTCACACTCTGGGCTCTCACCAAAGCAGTATTTGAGGTTCTGCCGGGTTCCCAATCACTTCACTTGTATTTGTAGCTTCTACTTTTAATGTTAGCTTGAGAAGGGGCAGCTTTGTTTAGTTTCACCAGAATCCTCTTCACCCTTTCATCAGTCTCCCTTCAATCCTAGAGTCTGAGACTCCAAATGCTTTGCAATTTCCTGTTCCCCCCCGGCCAATGTCTTGCTAACTGTACTAAAACAATATATTTTTTACTAATGCACCCTGATATCCATCCTTGAACATTAGAGATCTTGCTTCTGATCAATGCCACACAACCCAAAACAGATAAACACTGTTCATCAGATGACTCACTTTGAAAACTCTTTATACCCCTTATAAAATCATATTGAGTCACTTAAACTTCATCTAATGGCGAGGCTTCAGTTTCTCTAGTTTATATATTTATCCCTCTGAACTCCATCCCTGAGGTGTAAAATGAGAATGATAATTGTGCTGTTGCATAGGTCTGTTATCGGCTTAGATACACATAATAAGTGTTCAATAAATAGCAGTTAAACATTTGGTATTACTGAATGGCACACATCAAAAAAAGCAACAATAACAAATGCTGGCGAGGATGTGGAGAAAAAGGAACCCTGGTACACTGCTGGTGGGAATGCAAGCTAATCCAACCATTATGGAAGGCCGTATG
>JAGFMF010011679.1:3370160-3390137 GCA_019455555.1 Galemys pyrenaicus | reverse complement strand
ATGGAATATTATTCAGCAATCAGAAATGAGAAACTAGGGGCATTTATAGAAACATGGATGGAACTAGAAGGAATTATACTCAGTGAAACAAGTCAGACAACAAGAGAAAACTATCAGATGGCTTCACTATTAGGAGAAATGTGAAAGAGCAACAACTACAGCAACAACAACAAAGAATGAGCTCAAGGAAGTGGGCAATTACAACCAAAAGCAATAAAAAAAACTATACAATACCAAAAGGTCAAAGATAAACCAAAGGGACATTGGAGGGGGGATGAGAAGGAAGGGAGGGCAAAGATGGGGATGACATGGCAGAAAGAGCACAAGGGACTGAGGTGATGGTGCACGGGTGGAATGGTGGTGGGAACTCCCTGGGGAATACAAATGATGTCAAATATAATTAAATAAATAAATTTAAATTTAAAAAAAAGAAAAAACAATTGCTATTATTTTTCCCTGTCCTTCTCTAAGATTGGGTTTCCCACTTTAGTATGAAGATACTGGCCTTACTACCTGGAAGGAAACAGCACTCTGTAAAAGAATCTACAGGATAACAAAGATGAATTACTGTTTTTTAAAAAATAACAAATACGCAACCAATTTGACTTGCTTTCCTGTGTTCTGCATGATACCTGTTCTAATTTTCCATGATGTTGAGTTCTCCTATATCTGATTATTCTGTATGTGTGCATCTGTCTGGAGCCAGCTCTCTGTCACTGCTGGTGTGAAGTTTTTCTACTGGTAGGAGGAATATTTTAACATCCTTACTGAGGGTGCTTGTGACTAATGGATTCCCTTTGTGTGGTCTCAGAACATTTCCCATTGCCCCTGAGGGCTAGAGCTGATGAGCTGGGCTGTCTTGACATGGCTTTCAGATTTACTACCAACCTTAGAAAGGGCTGCGTGGTAGTAATGTGTTTTCACCAGGATAGGAGGCTGTCAGAGGCTGCAGGTGGCCGTTGTGACAGACAGAAGCAGAGCCTGGAAGTCAATGACCTAGGTAGGGTGCTGCCCTTCCTCAGGAGATGGTCGTGAACAAAACACTTGGTCAGTCACTCGGAGAGGTGGCATCCAATGTGCACAAGAGGAGACACAGAGATTAATTTCTTGTGTCCCCAGTGAAGGAAATCTACAGGTCCTCTTTTTATCTCAAATTATGTTTTCAAGGAGGTGGGTTCTGCCTGAAGCATTTTCTAACTTTGCTGCTGCTCTAACTGTGATCATATGCATCCTATTACCTAGAGCCATAGCAGGAGAGTTACCCGACTTCTTCAAATTTCCATCGCAGCCCGAGGGGCAGGCAGTAGGGACCCACTGAAGAACTGGGGGAGAGGCTGGGTGGTAAATTGAGAGGAGCAGAATGAGAAGCCAGATGGCTCCTGTGAGACCCCATGTGGGTCGGGAGTGTGGGCTCTGGAGCTGAACCACCTGAGTGAAAAATCCTGGCTCTGTCACTCACTAACTTTGTGGCCTTAGGCTAGTCACTTAACAGCTCCTGCCTTCTTTCCTAGGATTTGAAATGGGAATGACATCTCATAGGGCAGTTCCCAGCTTAAATAAGTTTACAGTATTAGCTGCCATATACTAAGAGTTTAATAAATACCAGCAATAATGATGATGATGATAATAATTACCATTATTGTCGCTGTTGATACACTGCACATCTACATATAGAGAAGATTTTATATTTTCTTCTGAGGGTACTGGATTCAGTAAATGAAAGGGAGCTAAAACTAGGAAAATAGAATCTGGGGATTTCAAAGATAAAATACTGCTTCACCTCACTTGGTTTCTCAGTACCTTTCATTATATTTGAATCACTTTCGGACTCAGTTTGAATCATTTCTTAGAAAGAGACAGAATGTACTGAACTGCTACCTGGGCAACATCTTTAGTACTAAACATTGTGGTGTCCATTGGAAGTCATAAAAATTCATGGAAAATTTCACCTTAAGAATGTAACTGATCCAACGGTTTTGTTTTTGGGGGGGGGGAGCGCAGCAACAATACACTTCTTTTGTTGTTGTTGTCAGTTTGTTTTCCAAGATTAATATATAATTGTGATTATTTTTAACAAGATTTTCATTTTATAAAATGTTTACTAAATTATGTATTTTTTGTATGGAGAAGTTCATGGGATGCTATATATCTAATTTAATTTTTTCTTTAAGTAATGGTTACAGAAGTATTAAAATAAAAATGTTCTTTTTGAAAAAGGAAAAATTTATACTTGTTTACTTCTTGCTTGACCAAATTTATCTTTCCAGCTGACTACTCAGTGGTCAATCTAGAGAAACATATTCTTGATCATTTATTTCCTTTAGAATTTGTAACTGTTCTGTGTGCGTGGCAGGATATTAAGAGAATATGGGGGTTATGGTAGAGGTTACTATGTCTTGCATAATTTATTTCTCCCAGTAGAAAAGCATTTTTAGATGTGCGCACATATTTTCTACTTGTCAAAGACACAAAAGATAATCTTTATAACTAGAAAAAGTATGTTGGGGAAAAAATCGAAGTCAGCTGTTGCTTTTCAAAATTACTTTTAGAAATTTCCTTGTGGCTCCTGAAAACTAGTGTGTATGATTTTTCCTTTATCACTCAAAACTCTTTTAGTTTTACCTTTATATATTTACTTTATGCTTTTAGTGCAAATGGTCTAATTCAGATATATTTACTATAATTGACACATATTGACAGTGTACAATTTGATAAACTTTGACATGTATATATTGACATATGTGTAAAAATATCACCAAAAATCAAGATAGTGAACATATAAGCTTCCCTCCTCCCCTGCTGTGAAATTGGTTCATGCCCCTTCATAAAGCTACCTAGTCTATCCTTCTAACCCACTTTGACTCCAGGCAACAACTGGTATATTTTCTATTATTACATATTCATTTGCATTTTGTAAAGTTTTATAAATTATAATCATGAAGTATGTACTCTTTTCACCTGTTTTGCTTGCATAGAATTCTTGAAATTCATTATTCTTTATATCAATATTTCATTTTTGTCATAGCTGAATTGCTTTCTTTACCTTGTATAGTTGTTGCTACAATTTATTTACCCATTCACCTACTGGTGAACATTTGATTTATTTCAAGTTTTTGGCTCTTACAAATAAGCTTCTGTGAACATTTGTGTAACAAGGATTTGTATGACCGTATGTGTTTTGGGATCAGGGCATTAAGGAAAGAGATGGGGAGACCACACAGCAGACGAGGAGAGCAAACATGAGATTCTTAGATGGAAAGAACATGTTTACTGATAAACCTAGAATAGGATGAGACCCCAAACTACATCTTCTAGGTCATACAGAGTTGAGCAACGATTGTTTCTTTGATTAGGAAATGGGCAGACACTTAAGACATGATGTCATATTCTTTGACTAGGGTAGGGCAAATTTCAGTTTGGGGTCTCGAGACTCTGGAACAAGTCCTGGTAGCCTTTTCTTCTGACAATAAGCCTTTGTTACATAGAAATCACTGGAGATATCTTTCACAGTGATTACTCATCCCCTCCTCCTGCCAAAGCAATGAGGGGATCTTTAATTCTTCAGTACTGCTGCTGAATGGGTATTGAGCCTCGTTTCTTGTGTTGTATGGATTGAGGAATAACCACAGCACAGGCTTACCGGACTGAAGAATAGCAAGCTCAGGTTTATTGCAACTGAGACTCCTGACAGCAGGAGGGGGTCCAAGGGAGGACCCAGGGCTAGGGTTCTGGGTTCTTTTTTATAGGACTTCTGGGGACTCTCCACCCCTCTCAAAACTTCCTGAGGCTTTTTCTTTCTTTGGGGGTAATTTTCCACTGCTCCCTACCCCTCCACTGTCCTATTTTGTTTCTTTGACTCCTTCTATCCACTTACAGTGCCCACAAGGACCCTGCTCCTTCAATACTACCATTTACGTGTTCTTGTTTAAGTTCACGCCTCCAGGGATTTCTGCTATAGATAGTAAGGTTCTGACAATGACTCTGGATATACCTAATTTCTTCAGATTTTGTCACATTTGCCCTGCACACTTAGTTGGGTCATTAATCCAAGAAAAGTTATTGTTTTCAGTTTGTTCTGCTTTTTCTTGTTTTAAGCATAAGATAAGGAAGTCCAGACTCTTTACAGGTCACAGTTAAAAGTGCTGGTTGATTGCTTTAAAATTAAGAGTAAGTAGAACAATACAGTCTGTATCTTCAGATAAATACCCCTGCACCCTGCCAAAGAGCAGACACTAGTCTGCTGCCCCCTCACATTGTCCCCGAATTAAACTGCTTTCCTTCTTCTCAAACTCAGTTTCTTTTCATTGGCTACAGGAACCCAGACTGGCCTGTGTTCTGGTAACACTATTGTACAGTTAAACTACTGGGCTGTAAGACAAAATCAGCAGTTACCAGGAAGAAAGGGGGAAGAGTGGTGAGTACATTTTATAAAAGGGGTCAATGCTATGCAAGTCCATTTTTTATGATATACTTTAGTCTATCAACTTCTCAGCTGTTTCTTACAAGAGCAAGGCACTGCTCTGCCATGTTCTTCCTGTTCCCTCTCCCTTCACACCTGCTCACACTGTGTCTGTCTCTTGTGGACCTTGGCATGAATTTCTGTCTTTGTTTTTGTTATCTAGAACTTTTACAGTTTTTTCTTAGCTAAGTCTTTGATTTATATAGAATTTTTCTTTTTGGTGGAAGAAGAGAGCCAGCAGCCATTTTTGTTTTGCTTTGGTTTTGTCCAAATGCCAACACATTTGTTTAGACACATCTATTTTCTACACTGATAGAAAGCTTTGCTCTTCTTTGTATACTAACTTAAAAAATATATTTGATCTATTTATGAACTCTCAGATTTGTTCCATTGATCCATCAGTTAATTCCTGTATCAGTAATAATTTTTTCTTATATTCCATTGCTTGACAAGAAACTAAGAAGCATGGCATTTTTTAAAATAATGCATTAATGTATAGATTATTTTCAAGATCATTGATATCTTTACAATATTTTGCCTCCAGAGTTAGGAGTCTTTTAACTTATTATTTATCTTACATTATATCTTAGAATTTTAAAGTTTTTCTTCACATTGATCCAACATACTTCATATATTTAATTATTTTAAGTACATTTTCTCAGTGGTTGTTATTTGTATATAGAAAAACAACTGATTATAATAACTTTATAAACAGAAATTTTACTGAATTCACTCATTGTGTTTAGTAGTTTTTTAGTTGCCTCTCTTGGGTATATGATTTTATAACCGTATTATTTTCAAATAATGATAGTTTTACCTTTTCCTCCCTATTTTTTGGCTTCGTTTATTTCTTTTGCTTAATCATAATAGCCAATCTTTTTTAGAACAATATTAACCAATAGGGTACACTTTATTGTAATAGACCCTTTTTTAAAACCATCATTATCATATTGTTTTGTTAAACTGTAAAGTCCTTGGGATAGGAACTTTAATTCATAACCTACCACAGGCACACACTAGGTGTTGTCTGGATAGTTGTTGAACACCCCAGGCAAGGTAAGGTGGACTGATATGAATTAAGGTCAGTAGATAGAAAGATCTGCACCCAGATGCAGTGACTTTCATAACGTGAGTATCCGTGAATGTTGCAGCGATAACAAAAGTGCCTCTTGATCAGACCCATGGAAGTCTGGTGTGAGTCCTGTGTCCTTCATGACCGTCTCAGGTCAGTTGAAAGAAGCCGCCCTCCTTCCCAAGGCACAGCTCATTCAGGAGCAGCTGTCCTTAAAGACAGAGGTGTCTATTTCTACAGATGGTTATGCAGAGGGAAAGAAGTGGAAGTTGAAGTGCCTTATGGATTCTACCGAGTCATCATGCAGCACAAATCTTAGTGATTTCCATAAATACAGCAAGAACCTCCCGTTGTTCCTGGATTAGCCTCCAACAGAGGTCTTGTTTGGGGGTAGGACAATGGAGGCTGTGGCTTGGTTTGCTCATGCCTAATAAGCATCAGCTTCTGAAGAACATGGAGAGAAAGGAAGACGTGTCCCAGGAAGCTCTGGGAACTCTGTCATAGAGGCCTACCTGCAAGATGATCAGAGTACAGAGCACAGCAATAAGATCATGAAAAAGACAACTCCTGGATGGAATGGAGACAAGAGAATGAGAATAACAATTTTAAGAAATAAACCAGACACCTGTAATCTTGGCTATGAGCAGGAGGCAAAGTGGTCATAATTTGATTGGTTGTTAAATGGACTGATCTGAAACCCCAGGGCTTTGACCACTGGTCTGTGTGATTACACATGTCCCTGGCATGAGACTAGCTCCTGTAGCTCTAATATGGTAGCTCAAGAACAGTGTTCCTTTCAGTTCTATTCCAGTAAGTCCTTTATCATACATCTCTATTTCAGAGAAGATTGCGTCTAACTTTTCCATTAGAAAAATGAATATTATGATGGATTTCATTTTTCCATTGAAGTTAATTGGCCATGGGCAATAATACTAAGCACTGTGTCTGGTAGAAAGGAAAGCAGGGGGATGTTGTTCACAAATTGCTATGAGGAAGTGAAAATCACAACTCATTTGAGTAACTGAGACTTCTGATGAGCTGTGTGCCCCTTGAAGCAAGCAGGGTGGTTCTCAGTGCCCAGAAGTTTATTCCCAAATGGGGTTTGTGCATTTTTTCCTTCATTCATTAATTTACTTATTTATTCTTGAAACACTTTTCAAGTTTATGTCATATGGCTGGTATACCATATGTACAGAATTGTAGATTTGGTGTGAATAGACTATTATCTGGGTTTGAGGAAAATGTGTTACTTTCCTTTCCTTATATGGTATAAAAAATAGTTTGAATTATGAACCTCAGTGGAAATCTGAAGGAAGCAAGATTTCTCACCCCAAAAAATGTCATTAGATTCCCTAACTTCAATCGCTTCAGGGATCATGCAGCTACCTGATGCATGTCTGTGGGGGTCCTCATGTTAAAATCTCCCATCAGGAATGCAAGAGACCTCAGGATCGATATGCACCTCATGCATTAGAGTAATGAATGCCATGTTCTCTGACCAAATTTTTCTGTGATAGCTCATTCAATTTTATAACCCATCTGCTCCTCCTCCTTTTTTACTCTGAACTCAAACATTTCCCTCTTATGTTAGTTTAATAAAATAGCAGAACACTGGTGAGGAGTCACTTGAAGATGGAGACTATGATAATACCAGTTGGAACTTTGTGTGTCTGTAGCAGTATTATGTTCCCAGAAAGCTGGGAGAATTTCTGACTGGCTGGCTGGTTGGTCTTGCTATGGGTCCCATCGCTTGCAATTGGCAAAGTCAGAACACAAAATTCCTGATTCCCAGGTCTATGCCTTTACCACTGACTTAATTCCCATTCTAGGCCCTGATCCCATCTCTAGTTGTCACTTCTGGCCTGAGGTCTAATGGGCACTTTTTCTCCAGGGAATGGAGAACTGATTTGCCAGAGTTATTAGAAACAAATATTTCACAAATAGCAAGATGTTTTCTTGATTAAAATGAATATGTTAGATACAGTGCCCCCATGTCACACACACAATTTTAGAGGCAATGAAATGCTGATGGACTTACACCCGCTTAGATTACAAGGCACCACAGTGACTTCTCATGTAGTTTTTAACTTTCAAAAGACCCTAGATATGGCTTTTATTGCATACTTTGTGGAGTCATCTTTTTACCAGAGCTAATATATGTTCAAAATGTTAAATAAATTTTTTCTGTGTCAGAGGACCCAAATGCTCCCCACCATAGCGACTAGTAGGAAATTCACTAGATTCATGTGGAAGAGAGCAGCTTGGCATGGCCCTGAAGCTGGGCATCTCTGGGCATTTCGGCTGCACTAGGCAGGCAGTTCTTGTTAGGGGTGTTCCCCGCTTAGGCCAAGAATAATCAATACCATCCATCCTCTTAGATGACACATTTTATTTCTTAGGGATTTTTCTTTGGATTTGTTGATGTGGTCTCATTTAAAATTTATTGTATTTCAACTGAGACTCCATAGAAAAAGTCATATTTTGCCCCTTGGGAGTAAGAATGAGTGGCAAGATTGTCTGGGGGGGAAAGATTGGGGTAACAATGAAAAAGAAAGTTTAAGCCTCAAGAAAGCCTCACTATAACTGCCAACCCAAACATACACACTGTAAGTCCAAGGACGTTGGAATACAAAGTACACAGGGAAAGCATTCAATACCGTCAATTGTTTCTGCTAGTCCTCCTACCTTACTGCTTTTATAATCAGATTTATAAAAAACACCTGTCATAATTCCTATCCATAATAATGGAAATGCCCTGAGACCATTTTCAGCTTTATAAGGAAAGATGCCTCAATTTCCAAAAGAATATAGGTCATCCTAGTAAAGACACGAGAGTAGAGAAACCCTAAGTTTAAACACAGCTGCCAGTCATATTTTCCCAAGTTTTTTTTTTTTTTAGCATATTGACAGCATGTTCTAGGATTGCTAATATTTAAGGTTAACATAAGGATACTTGCTTTTCAGAAGCTTATCACTGCAATGAAACTTGGAATAAGAATAATTTAGGCACTACTGGTGTTTTTAGATGAGGATAATGGTAGACCTGGGGAAGAAGTTAGAGCGAGTACCTGTAAATATTTAGTGTTTCTCCATTTTGTGTGCATAACAATAACATAAAACACTGTGCTTGTGAATAATACAAGTTTCTAAAAGCTACATTTTGTGATTTTGATTGAGATGGAAGCTGTATTGTAAAACAGTCCCTCATATGATTCTGATCAGTTGATCTGTATTCCATTGTGAAATGCTGGAGACCTCTATTATGTTGAGATATGTTCCATTTACCCCCAGTTTTTTGAGGAATATCATCATAACAAGTGTTGAATCTTCTCAGTGTTTTCTTAGCTTCTGAACTGATACATTCATATGGCTTTGATATTTCCTTTTATTGGCATGGTATATTACATTGACTCATTTTTGGATGTAGACCCATCCTTGTGTCCCTGGCATAAATCCAACTTGGTTGCATAATCCTGTTAATACATCATTGGATTCAGTTTGCTTAATTTTGGTTGAGGATTTTCGCATTTGTTTTCATTTGAGGTCCTTTCCCAAATTTGAAAGTATATACCAGTTGTTGTAGTTCTGTTATTTATTTCTATTGTGCAGTGATTAAAACTTTCTCTTTTTAAGAGAGAGATGGATATGGAATTGTATTTTCAGTGTAGAATTATCATGTTATCATTTATGTGGCCAAGAATATTATGTGACAATGTGGGCATATATTTATTGCTTTTTAAAAAAGATTTACTTTTATTTACTTATGCATGCAAGAACTGGGGTGTAGGCCAGAGGTGCACTGGTGAGAAGATTCACCAGAGACAGGGCGGGGGAGCAGAACAGTTGGATTTACTGAATTACACTGCTGAGGGGAGCAGTGAGTGAGACAGGAGAGGTCTGCTGTGCCAATGAGTCAGCTCCCTGGCTGGGAAATGAACTCAGGCCACAGTGGCTAGTGCTAGCTTGATAGCACTGAAACATATATTTCCACTGTGAAACATGATGCAGTGTGTTGGGAGAAGAAGAAACTGACCTTCACTAACAAGACAATGCTCATCTATGACTGGAGTTGCAGGCCATTTTCCTAGGGAATTTCAGTGATGAGATGAAGGAAGAAGTTCTGGGTGACTAATTCAGTAGTATACTGCAGCATAATTAAATTAGATCCCAATTTCCTTGGTTCAAAATCAATTTTAGGAAAAATTCTGTTTCAGTGAAGATAGCTCTATTCCCTTGGGATGTTGTTGCTAACATCTAAACGAATATCAAAAGAAACACTTAACCAGAAACAGTTAACCAGAATAGGTGATTCTTTTTTTAGGTATAGTTCCTAGTAAAATGGTTTTACTTGCTTATATTGGTTTATTTAAGTTGGTAATACCCTATGATTTCTAATTTTATACCAACTGCTAATATATATAGTTAAAAGAAGTATTTGAAATTTAATAACATAATAATAATTATCTCAATTTCAAACTCCATGATAGTCACAAAGATGAAGTTTATATAAGAAAAGGGAGGAGTTATACTAAACAAGTAAGGAGAAAGACAAATACCAGGTAATGCCACTTATATGTGGAATATAGAGAAACCAAACAAAGGGTCAAATAAAGCCAAAGTGAAAACTAACCCTAAAAAGCTGATTTTAGAACTAAGGCTACCAGTGGCAGAGGGGGAGTGAGAAAGAGGTAAGAATATACAGGGAGGGAGAAAAATAGAATATGGCAGTAGACTATTGTTGTCTTGCTGGTGGGTGAGTGGCAAGATCTTATGCTTCTAACATACAATGATATAAACCAGTATTACCTCAATAAATACACACGCAAATTCATTAGGAAATGAATTCTGTGAGACATTAGTTTCTTATTTACCTACTGGCAACTTTTACTTCTTGTCAGGGAAAAGTAATCACTGTGTCTATCCAAATTACTAACCTGCAAAGTCATAAGGGAGATGGAGCAGAGGAACTGGCAGGGGTGTGGTATGGGATTACTTACACTGTTGTAAGAAAAACAAAAATGTCTGGTGCAATATTAACTACCCATAACACCATTTCGTCTGATAACAGCCAGCCCTGTGAATATTTAACTTTCACAATGTTTGCTTTGTTGATAGTGGGTCACTTTCAGAAGTGAAATATAGTCTATTGCTTATTATTAATTAGGTCTGAGTTGACCTTCAGAATTTAATATTCTTTCAACAGGGCTATGTGTGATTTACTACACGGTAGCATATATTCAAAATATGAAAGCATTAGGACTTAAAATATTGAGTCTTGGAAACAATCTTGATAAGTCATCTAACTTATTCATTGAATTGTCTATTGCAAATCATTTACTCTCTGGGTGCTGAAAAGGATTCAGAGAAATATAGGATGTTTTCTATCCTCTTATATACTCAGGCTTCACTTTCTGGGCAAAATGACAAAATGGAATTAGAACAAAAGCAGTTCTGGTGGACAGACACTGAATCTGTTTCAAGTTCAAAACAAATAAAGAGCAATGCGGGCAGCAAGTCAACAGCTGGAATGGCCATGGGAAGAAGGGTGGGGCTTGGGTAGGCAGGTGGAGGGAACAGCAGGAAGCCAGACAGCACCTGCTGGTGACTGTACCAGCTCAGTCAATGGGTCTGTAGGTCAGCAAGTCATCCAGCTGGCTCAGGTTATTCCTGATGGTGTGAAGCTGAAGTCCTGTCTGATTTTTTAGAAGTGTTGATGGTGGGGGCAGGATGGATCTACAGTTTCTTTGATCTAGTGATTTATAGAAAGAGTCTGTAATAGGAACATAGGCTTATCTCCTATTATTCTCCTCAAAGCACCTCATGCTTTAGTCAAACACACTTCTCCCTGTTTCCTGTGCCAGGCTCAAATTTATCAACTAATATTATGTGAGTGCAGATGGAGAAAGATAAGTTAGAAAGAGAACCCAAAGCTAGTATATAAAGCATTGTCATGTCATGTTTGAAGGTTAAAACTCTAATTATTAAAGTGTTAGGAAACAATTGATAGGGTTGGGCTTTTAATTGGGACAATGATATCACTGAATTTGCATTTTTAAACACATGAATGAGTACAGGGGTGTTAAGTCTAGTTGTTAAGCACCAGGGTTCTCAAGTCAGACTACTCAGTTTTGGGTTCCTTCTATATTATCACTGACTTATCAACTGCTCTAAGCCTAGGTGACCTCATCTATTTCATGGAGATAAATACCACTACCTATCTTGTAAACTTGTGAGAATTCAGTAGGATAATGCATGTAAAGTACTAAGTTCAGAGCCTGGCACAGGAAAAAAAGGGCATTTGGTATACTGGCTATTAATACTCTAATCATCCTGGAGTATGAAAGATGGATGATTCTACTGCCAGTTTGACTGGGAGCCTGGAGGAAAGACCAGCGAGGAACCCACTCATAGAAATATTTTAGGAGAGGCATTGACACACCAAATTAAGGAAATGGCATAAGGATTGAGAAGAAAAAACAAAGTTAATATCACAATGGCAGTAAAATCAATAGCACTGGATATCTGAGAAAATATGGGGAGTGAAGAAGAGAGAAATGATGGCTGGTTCTGAGGATTCTAGCTGTGGTCATTAACCAAAAGACAGACTGAAAAGTGAGGGACCTTGTGGGGGTCCTACTCACAGCCACTGTACTCAGCCTTGGGCTGAATTGTGCTTCTGGTGCCAGTGGGCTTTCTCTGCTGGCAGAAGTAAAGACTACAGGAAGTGCCAGGAGGGGCAGTTCATATCCTGGCAACAGGCCTTAATCCTTGTTGACAGGTACTGTGCGTAAATACCTGTGTACCCTAGCCTCACAGGGGGATCATTCTGAAGTCTGTATTGTACTCCCAAAATTCCCCTATGGCATTTGGCTCTAGTTCCCATAGTGGTAACTTGTTTGGTCACCAAGCCTTTTTTACTGCCTTCCCTTCCCAGTTTCACTGCTCCAGTCTCACTCCTGAAACACTTTCCAAATAAATGATTTGCATTGGAATGCTTGTCTCGGAGTTTCCTCTGGAACAAATGAAACTAAGAGAGTGGAAAAGTGGAAAGGAACATAGACAGATTAATAAGTTCTATGTTAGACATTTGGAAGATGAGAGAGCTTTTGTGCCATTCAAGCAGAGATGGCCCATAATTTTAGGGGGAAAGGTAGTCCTGAATGGATTACACAGATAGGTGTGTGTGCTCCAACCCCCACTCCAGACCACCAGTGTTCCAGAACCACAAATCCAATAACATGATTATCGAAGAGTGGATTACTGGGAACTGAGGGTGGAGTAAGCAGCCAGGTTGGCTATAAAACCAGAGAGGTGAGCCTTGGGCTCCTCTCTCTTCCTTTGGAGCCATCTCACTTGACTCAGAGCCAGCTCTCAACATGCCATTGCTTAGAAGATCTGGTAGGATATTTATGGATTTGTATCCCTCTCTTTCCCTTGGTATTATTACTATTTTATTCCCCTTCTTTCGTAAAATAAAACCCATTAATAACTTTTGTCACATGTACCTGAAGTTGGGACTTATTATAAAAGTCTTCTGAGTGTGCAGGTGAGGGCCCAGTGAGGGAAACCCATTTTATATTAGGGTTGCCCTGTAACAATAACACAATGGAAAAAAAGGGATGGAATTTAATGTAAAATCTGCTATTTTAGATTGGGGAGCAAACTGCAAAATAAAATGGTAGTTGAAACTTTGGAAGAAGGTATTTCTTAAAGGAGAACTTGAAATGTAATAACTGAAAAGATTAATGAAAGACACTAAAACAGATTCTAAAATGATATGCTTAGAAGGGGAGAGTTGACAAAAGGTGTTATGGAAACAAGAAAACAAAAATTTTCAGTAAAGAGAGCCCATATTTCATTTTTATAATGATCAAAGTATCTCCAACAACAACAACAATAATAATAATTCATGAATAAATGTCACTTTTCTCTACCCCACTGTGAAAATATAAATAAAGTTCAGGTATTGAAATTAAGGGGTGGAGGGTAATTTATCTATTATTCCCATTTTAATACAACCTTTTCTGTTTCTTAGTTTAGTTCTCTGAGTTTGCACAAAATGGATTTCTCTTGTAAAGGAACAGGTCTGACATATATTCCCTTTACTAGAAGTCTATATTGGATATAAATCTATTCCCGATACCAATAATGCACTTTGTCATGGGGTAAAAGCATTAACAGTTGATGTCTTGAAGGAGGGCGAGGAGGAAAGAACATGGAACCCAAGACTACATAACTCTAATATTTGCTCAACCTTTTCTGCCACAACTGAATTGCTAAACATTTCCCTTTATTACTTTATTCACTGCTGCTTCTTAGGTTGTAACAGAAAGTTATAGGACGCTGTCATGATGTCATCAGTTTCTGGCTCTAAGTTTTGATGTCACCTCATTTCTTCCTCCTCTTTGTAGTTTGAAACAATACAGAATAGTCAACCTTTCCATGCCTTGCTTATTACAACAATCTTGTCTACATTATGAAATACATCCAGTCTGCAGTCAGTGACCTTTTAACTGTAGATAGATTTAGATGCAACAAAATTCCTGAACTTCTTTTACAAATCGCACATGTCTTTTCAGGTTCCAAAGGGAATTAATGTGGAGGGTAAAGTGGCCTTTATAATGTCTGT
This sequence comes from Galemys pyrenaicus, assembly GCA_019455555.1. Taxonomy (NCBI): domain Eukaryota; kingdom Metazoa; phylum Chordata; class Mammalia; order Eulipotyphla; family Talpidae; genus Galemys; species Galemys pyrenaicus. The sequence continues at coordinate 3,375,977 of JAGFMF010011679.1, read as the reverse complement.
GAAGAAAAGAGTGCCAACACTTGTCTGAGATTTAAAGCTCTTTCTTATTTTCTGCTTTCCTTTAATACATTGCCTCAGGTTGTACAAAAAAAGTACCTTCAAACTTTTCTAGAATAAAGAAAAAGTGACCTATTCATACAAATTGAAATTATAAGCTTGTTTGTTGTAAGGTAAATCAATTTTATAAACAACAGATGTTTACAAAAATATATTATCTAAAGAATTCTTTCCATGCTGTACATTTTTCAGTGTTCAGCACCTCTAAGTGCTTAGCACTCTTGAGGTTGTACTCAATGTCCTATTGCCTCCAGAGTATCTTTTATACATTATCTACCGTTGTACTAAGTCAATTACCAAGTTGTCTTTCCCCATTTATATAAAGTCATTAAACCTATGTCCTGTCCTGTGCAGATACAATAAGCAATCACTGCCAGTTTTCCACTTAATTACATGCTTCACTGAGTACTTCTTGATTGAAAATATTTTTTCATAATTTCCTTTGTTTTATGCTCATGATCCCACCCCTACAGCCTAAGGGGTGATAAAGAATGATCTGATTCAACAAGATGACTTTTCTGGGTAGTAACTGTTCCTGCCATACCAGTGAAATGCATAACATCCTTGCCCTTTACCTTTGGGCCAGAATTGCTGGACCCGGGTTTTCCCCTGTGGGTCAATGACTCTTTTACAGGATGTATTACTCAGCCTTTGGGTTATAAATTCTTTGGAAGTCTTTAGAGCCAAAACACCTGCCTTTTCTGGTGTCTGGGAAAAGCAAAGTGAATGTGACATTTCTGTTCTGGACTTTTTTCCAACTTCCTGACCTCCTGGTTACCAGATTAATAATTAGTTAGCTCTTATAATATCCATAACATGGCAGGGAACTCTTGAACAGTTTTTGAAAAATAATCACAGCAATGTCTGTGCTCAACCCATAGTGTTATCTGTTAACAAGAGAAATAGCGTTGACCTGTAGTGGGACTGATGGGTGCTTCGAAATGAAGACTTGTTTTGAATTCTTGTTCTTATGCAACTTGATATTTTTTCTTTTTAAAAAAATATTATTATATTTTATGTATGTATATATGTATGTGTTTTTTGTATCTATCCATCCATCTATCTATCTATCTATCTATCTATCTATCTATCTATCTATCTATCTATCTATCTATCTGAATAACGTTCTTCCTTTTTGTACAATGCATGCTTTCTCCTCTAAGGTGAAATGTGACTTCATTTTTTTTTTTTATCCTGACATTCCTGTTATTGTCATGGAGTTATAATCACAGCCAGCCTGGTTGAACTCATGAGGAAAAAGCTCTCTTTTTTTCCTTCTCCCAATTCCTTTTTCTGAAGAGTTGAGGAAAATTTATTTTCTTAAAATATTAGGTCTGCCAAAATAAAATTGCTCCAAGAAGAAGTAACAGCTCCGATTTTACTTATTAATAACTATTTAATTAATTACTCTGAACATACTGATACATGTGTAAAAATGTTAGAACTGGAAGAAATCTATTTTCCTTATTTCACAAAGAAAATGAAACCCAGAGGTAAAGTGATTTCTGTTGATGTTGACTCCCTCTATCAGAACTCTTTATACTATGCCCTGCCTTATGAGGTCCTTTGATGAGAGCAAGTTTTGGTAGAAAAGACAAAATCTTTTAGGTTTTCAGAGGGAAAGGTCAGTCTGAAGTGGCAGAGAAAGGATGGAAGGGAAGGCAAAATAATTTTCCTAGAGGCTAGCTTGGTAGGGTAGTGTGTTCTTGATTCCATTTATAAAATAGAAAATAGAGTCTCAATATTTCACGTTGAGGAGTAGAATGGGGTCAGTTGTGAAGCTGATAAACATTGAATAAAATACTGGTACTTGGTGAAAAGTTGAATATCAAGAATGAGAGGAAGGGAAAAGTCAATTGTGATCATAAAGTGATCCTTTCCAGATTTTGCTGTCCATTTTTTAGTATGTCACTGCTCCTGTCTGTTGAGAGTGAGAATTATATTCCATTTCTCTGTTCTTAGCACATATCACTGAAGCACATAGTAGGTGCTTTTTAAGGTCACTTAAATGAACCTGGATACTAGGGGGAGGATAATAATATAAACAAAAAGTGGGAGCTTTAGCTGGAAAGGAATAAAATAAAATATTCTTTGTTTATGGAAATGACAACACTCTCACATAGAAATGTGAGAATACTGGGTCTTGGATAAATGTCAGATGTAATGATAGAGACTTGTGAATCGGCAGGGTGCAATTTAGGGTTGAAGTTCTGAGACTAGATGTAGTGTGAGAATGGGACGTTAGGGAAGGAAGAATTGAAAGTCTTAATATAAACTGTTACTAGAAGAGTGCTTCTGAGAAAAATTCACTTTTGACCTTAGGAGCTTCTTTCTGCTTGGCAAGAAATTTTAAGCCATCCCTAATTAATTAGATACATTTTTTTTTCTTTGTGACTATTCTGACTATGCTTTTTTTTTTTTTTTTTTTTTTTGGTGTAGAAAACTGGGGTATAGGCCAGAGGGGTATGTGTGTGTGTGAGAAGATTCACCAGAGACAGAGTGGGGAACAGAACAAGTGAACTGACTGAAATACACTGCTGAGGGGACCAGCAGGTAAGACAGAAGTCTCTGCACCATATGGGTTAGCTCCCTGGCAGGGTGGAAGGGCGAAGGGGGATTCGAACTTAGGCCATAGTAGTGATAGCACTGAGACTTATCCTTTAGGTCACCAGGAAGACCCTTTATTACCATTCTTAAAAATCCAAGTGAAGGGGAGGACAAGGCAAGAAGCCCAGTTCTTTTGCTGTCTTCAGTGAGGAACATTAGCCTGCAGGCATCAGCACTAATGGAATTAACAGAAAGATAGAGAAAGAGGAAAAAAAATACAAAACCTAAGGAAATAAGACAAAGTTGTGTAAGAAACCTTTTGAACCAGAGCAATGTGGAGCAAAAGGGTGGAATTATTGCTATTATTTTATTACTAATATTTGAAGAGACATCAAGGTCAATAGGAAACTTCAGAGAGAGCAGATTATGGAAAAATGTGATTGGAAGGTCTGGAAGATCAAATTATCTTTTCATTACTGCATTTTAAAAAGATGAATATTTCAGAGTCTGCAATATGCTCTGTTTTTCTGGGGAATTATATTGTTAAAAGTCCATTATAGCTTCTTTCTTGATATTAATGTGCTTGTGAGGTCTGGTGAATCATGGCTGAAGACTTTGTGGCACAAATCAAAAGGCATTTAATGAAGATCACATCTGAGTAGTATAAGAGGGCAGGAGCAATGGAGCAATGGAGCAATGGCCTTGGGCTATATATAACATGTCTCAAAACCTTGAGTGCCAGTGTCCTGGAGCCCATATTCAGTCTGAATGGAAGTGCAGGTGGATAGAGTGGTGAGAAATGTGGCTGGGAAGATCAACAGTGGCTAGTATGTAATCTTTGTTGAAATCTATTTGAGGAGTTTGGACTTTTCCAGGGAAGTAATGTGATTCATTCTGTTTCAGAATAACCTGTCTGACTGAAGAACGATGGTTGGATTAAAACAAACATTAATGTGAAAGTTAAATAATGTAGATAAGAGATTTAAGATTAAAGAAATGGGAGAGAAGTAGATAGATTTAGGAGCTATCCATGATCATGGCACAGGATAATAGAGTGGGAGTAAAGTGGGAGAGTTAAGAATGATTCCTTGACATCTTCTTTACCTGAACAACTGGTTGGATGGTGGGGCTTGCACTAAGAGGGGGAGTACTCAGGACTCTGGGGTATTTTAAAATAAAAAAAAATAATTTAATCATAAAATACACAGAAAAAAATCACAATCATAATCTAAGTGTACAATGCAGTAATGTTAAGTACATTGATATTGTATAGTCAAACTCCACAATTCTTTTCATCTCACAAAATGGAAATTCTATACCCATTAACAATAACTCTACATTTCCCCTTTCTTAGCTCCTGGCAAAAACCATTGTACTTTCTGTCTCTATGAATTTGACCATTCTAGGTAGATACATCACAGAAGTGGAATCAGATAGTATTTGGCTTTGTGTGACTGGTTAATTTCACTTTTCATAATGTTCTCAAGGTGATCTACAGTGTAGTTCATATCAGAAATTCATTTTTATGGCTGAATAATATCCAATAGTATGTATTTTTCACATTTTTAAAAATCATCCATTGATGGACACTTGAGTTGCTTTCATTTTGGGGCTATTATAAATAACATTTCAATGAACATGGGTTTATTATGAATGCTTGTTTTGAATTACTTTCAATTCCTAGGGTGCAGTTTCTGGATCATATGGTAATTCTATTTTTAATTTTCTCAGGACCTGCCATAACATTTTTCATAACAATGGCACCATTTTCCATTCCCACCATCAGTGAACAAATCCAGTTTCTTCAGATCTTTGCCAATACTTGCTATTTTCTGTTTTTGCTTTTTAAATAACAGCCATCCAAATGAAAAAAACTAGATGAAGTAAAAGGGAATTTTCCTCTTTCTTCAAGGTAAGTTTAACAGAGAAAGAGAGAACACTTTTGAATCTCCCTGAATTCTAGGCAAAAGCTAGCAAGAAAGGACACTCCATAGAAAAGTTCTCCACTATCGTCACCAACAAAAAATATGGAAATTTCTACCAAAAAAAAAAAAAAAAACACAAACAAACCAAAAAACCCGAAAAGGGAGATACTCCTTGAACTCCTAAATGGCAATCTGACAACAGCAAGAACTATGCTATATAAGCATCTGTGTAGGAAACAGTGGGGGAGGGCAAAGTGATAACCAGAGAAGTCATAAATTAACATACTTCCTTTTAGTGTGGGAAGTTCCACAGGCTTCTCTGGGAATAGCAGCAAGAACTGGGAGGTGACTTTTGCAAGTACTAATGTTCCCATGAGGGAGAGGAAACTGTTAGGACTACTGGATAGTGATGGAGAGCCCTGGGTCTTAGACATTCTTGGAGTTAACCAAGTACAGTGTCCTCTCTGGATTTTTGAGGACCCACTATTGGGAGTAGAACCAACAAGCAAGGCATCTTAGAAACAAAGGAATGAGAAAGTCCAGGTGAAAGTGCGAAAAGGGACAAAGAAAATGCAAGTATAAGGTTGTATTTGTTAATATTTCTTAACAGCAACTGAAAAGGAAACCCTAAAGATATAAACACATGAAAGTCATCCTGACCCCACTTAGCACATAAAGACATCTAAAAGGACAACTAAATCCTCTCACTTGAATATAAGCAATAGCAAAATATTTTAGTCACATCTTACATAGATTAATTGAAAGAAATAAATTGTAAGGAGGGGAAAAAGATGGCGACGGAGAGACAATAGGCTCAGAAAGCTCCTGGAAGATACAGGAAAAAGGGAAAAAATACAGCAGGCCCCAGTAGGAACTGTAACACTGAGGATAAATTGGACTATATTTTCAACCTACCCAGAGAAGAAGGACGCACAGAAGAGACTAACAAAGGAGAAAAGCCGTTTAAACATCCTGCCCCAGCCCCTTCCCCCTTTCCCCTCCCCCTATCTACTAACTCTGCGAACCAGGAACTACAAGACAAACCCAGAAGCCCAACACCGAAGAGAAAGCTTATAAACAGCCTAGTGGGGAGAATTGCAGCGATACAGACAACCGAGGAAGCGCTCCAGACCTGCTGAGTTAAGTCTCTAACTTTAGGGATACTAGGGAAGGAGCGGGTAGTCGAGTTAGGCTGAGGGAAGCCTCACAAATAGAGACCGTGGTGACAAAGAACTGTTAACCGGCTAAGCCGATCTCTAAACTGAACGGGGGATGGGATGTATTTAAG
>JAGFMF010011679.1:3214876-3364346 GCA_019455555.1 Galemys pyrenaicus | reverse complement strand
ATGGTGCACGGGTGAAATGGTGGTGGGTACCCCCTGGGGACTACAAATGATGTCAAATATAACTAATAAAAAAAAAATTAAAAAAAAAAAAAGAAATAAATTGTAAGAAAAGGAGAAATAAATAGGACAATATTTTGTTTCAAAAACAAACTAAAAGAAATTAAGTATTGTTGAAACTGCAAAAGAATATCATAAGTTAGAATTTAAAAATTCAGATAAAAATATTAGATTAAAATGGTTAGATAAAAGATTTGAAAGGCATACTGCTCACACTAAAAACTAAGTAGAAAGAAAAAAAATCATTTTAAAACTGAAGATTAAATCTGATGGAATTATAGGTAACAGCAAGACTTTAAGACAAAGTAGAAAGGAGGAAATTAAAAAGATTGAACATTGAGAAGTGAAAACAATATTAGAGGAAGTTATGAAGTAGGCATATAATGCAATATTTTTACTTAAGAGGTCCCAGAAAATAAAGCAAAACAATGTGACAAAAATACATAAAACTATGGTTCAAGAATAGTTTCCTGAAAAATAAAAGAAATTTTTAAATTAAACCATACTTACGGAACCTGTCACAGAACAGGTATACTGAGACACATTCTAATGACACCATTAAACTAATAAGAAAAATAAACAAAACTTAGTATTTTTTTAAATTTCAGGCAAAATTTTCAGTTCACACATAAAAATAAAGTTAAGTTCACACAAGTTCTTTTTATTTTTAACAGAAATACTTTAAGCCAAAATAGTAACATTTGCTGTATTTAGGGAAAGAAACAAAGAATTACTTCATCAAACATAAAAACCACAGGTATGCTGTGAACATGTAAGAACTCAAAGCACATTATTTCCAACATCCTTTTCTGTGAAATCTGAAGACAATTTTAAAGTGACTGGAAACAGTATGTGTCTGTGAGTATGTAATATATATGTATTGATAAAACCAGGGCTGATAAAGAAAACAATATGGTAATTGATAGCAATGCTTTGATAATATAGCTATGACAACTCTAAAAAAATGATAGAAAACTGGAATGTGTGTATAAAATGTAGGATAAATTTGCTGTTAGACTTGTTGGCATTAAATTGAAGTGAAACTGTATTTCAAATATTTTGCTGGGGGGGGAGTTACAAAAGGTAAACTCTGATTTTGTGTAGGAAAATTGTATATTTTTCTTATCTAACTTGATTCTGTAGCAGAACCAAGACCATTATCATGAAAGCAGCTGTTTTTTCCTCCCTATCTTGTAAAACATACAGGCATTCCCTCATTCCCTGATCCTTAATTTGGTTCGGTTAATGTGATACATGGAATAATACCACACCCACCTGCCCCTTATGCACACACTCCCCCCTCTCCCATGCTTTATACATCCTAATCCCTGATATTTAATATATGTTAGACTGTATGGTGAAAGGAAACTGAGGTTGAAGATGGACTATTAAGCTTGATAATCACCCAATTTTAAAATAGGGACATTATTCTGGATTATATAGGTGGATCCAGTATAATCACAAGGGCCCACAGAAGGGAATTACCAAATAGAAGACAACCAGAGAAAGGCTTTGACCAATGTTGCTGGCTTTAAAGAAAAAATGGGCATGAACCAAGGAAAGTGGGGAACCTCTAGAAACTAGAAGTGGGAAGGAACTGGATTCTGTCCTAGAACCTCCAAAAAGGAATGCAATTCTGTTGCTGTTCTAATTTTAATCCAGTGAGATCCATTTTTAAATTGCTACATTTGTGTTACTGCAGTCATAGAAAACTAATATAGTTTAGCTGTACTGTCTTATAGAGTTTAGGCTGTTAGTGTTGCAAATCTATTCTACCTTCCTTGTAGTGCAGCAGTTATTAAATTTTTTTCCACTCCTAGTCCATACAGTCCATATGATTAGTTTGCATCATATCCCAAGATGCGCGCGTGCACACACACACACACCCCTGAAATAAAAGGCTTGCAAAACAATCCTTCTTTAATACACAGGAATATAGTCTATTCTATTTCATTAAAAAGCATTCAATTTCACAGTTCATTAAATAAATTGATTTCATTACCCATATGTAATTTCCAATGTAGAATTTGAAAGATTCTCTTCACATGATCTTGCCTGGTAAAACAAAATTAGAGTTAAAATTTTCACTTTTTGGACTCCTTTATTAAGGAGTCAGATTATACTTGGACATTCAAATGTACTAGCATTATTTTAGAGGCCACATTTCAACATATTTTGCCCCTTATTTCTTCTTGAAAACAGAGTTGTGGAGACACTGGGATTTTCTACAGTGTCCAGGCATTAGCTTTGTAGGTAGCCAATATGGGACTGAAGCGTCCTTAAGACTGTGTGTCCACAAGTTGAAAGTTTTAGTGCACCTTGCTGATTGTCCCAATTCCTGATAAAGGCATAGGAAGCAGTACCCTTGGCAGGTTAATTCTGAAGTGATTTTGTGGGTGCCATTCCATAAAGCCTTACCTAGAGTCTGCTCCTTAAACTCTACCAATGGTTTTTTAAGTACCTAACTCACTTTTTAAAAACTCATTTCTTTTGAAAGCAAATTCTGTCTTCTGCAAACTAACTCTGAATGTGACAATATTATAACCCACAGGACAGACTCAGTGAGAAAAGTCTCTTAAAATATACATGTGAGAAATCACATGATATTCATGATGTTCTTAGATGAGTGGATGGGTGTCTTTGGGTAATCACTTCCCATCAGCAATGCAGGATTTTTCTTTTTTAGCAACTCTGACTGAGTGACAGTAGAGCTGAGATAAGTCACAGTTTTCTTAATAGTCTTATTCCTTTACTGAGTACTCAAAGTCACTGTTATTTATACAATTTATTTAAAAGTAAATTCTTTGAAGATCTAGTTGTCTAAATCTAGTTGGAAATATATTTTTAATTTGGTGGTGATTTTTCTTTTCATTCTTTTTTGTGTGTGAGAACAGTTTTAAAAGCACAGGTTTACACATTATGTGGAAGCTTACATGTTTGCATACTTGTGTATAGAGAAAATATAAAGAAGGCATTCAACTACTGGTATGAGTCAGCAACTGACACATGGGAACAGAGAGAATGGATGCAGGTTTTGAACGCTCTCTGCAGCAGAGCTGATGTCACACAGGCTGGCCATCAGCCTTGCTTATTTTGTTCAGAAAGATAATTTTGTTTACAAAATTAGAAAAGAAGTTTAAAAAAATGGCTAAAGGAAAAGGAAAGACTTGAGGAAGCCAGAGGGAAATGGATGTGTATCATACCTATTATAAAGTTATGGGCACTTTTTAGGTGCAGAAGACAAATGAGGGTGACTTTCATTTATCAGGATGTAACAGGGTGGTCCTCAGGAAAGGGGTAAGTTCCAGAATCTCAGTTCCGCCCTAAGTGGGTGGAGCTGAGCAGGGATAAGAAGATGTTGAAGAGAGGAAAGAGGAGGACAGAAGGAAGGGAGGAAGAAGGAAGCAGGATGGAGAGCAGCAAGGAGGCGTGGAGGAGGCATGTAGAGCAGAGAGACATGTGAAGAAACTGCACTTGCTTTTTAGTCTTGGACTGGTTGGAACAGATGTGGGTGAGAGACCCGTGGGGAGGTTAACAATGGCAGCTTTCATCTTGATTTTGAGTTTGCTCTTTTCTTCCCGGAGTTGTCTGACTCTTTCTGACCTTTTTCTATGGGTCTCTACTGAAAGGTTCTTCTGACTTGTGGCAGGCTTTTGGGCCTTGCTTTGGGTCAATGCTATTTGGCTAGACTTTTACCCTCAAGGAGATGGGTAACTGGATGCTTAACTTAGTAACTATATTCTTTGTCCTTTCTGTAGTGTACCCTAATTGTATTAAAGTTCCTTTCCATTAAAGGTCTTCTATGTTTGCCTTGATGTGGCGGATGGCAGAACCCATTTAGAGAGGGCAGGTTTGGGGGTTCTGGGGTGCCCCTCTCCCTGCCCTGTAACAAGGAGACATTAAACTTGTGACAATTGACTGTACTTTTGTAGCATTTGAGGTCACCTACATTCTCCATAATCTACACTGACCATATATTTGTTAACTATAGATTATTTAAATAAATACCTTTATTTTTTTAGGAAATTTCAGAGCATTTTTTCACTTCCTGACACAAAAATTCCCCTGAGTCCTCTCTTTTTTCCAAGGGCAAAAGGATGTATAAATGAGAAATGACTCTTTTGAACAGAAAGAACTTGTTTGAGTTCAGCTTCATTATGACAGATTGAATCTGCGTCACGGGGACAACTTAGGTATCAGGCAATTTCATGATGAAAGCCGTGTATGTTTTGCAATTTTGGTCTCTTAACTAGCTACAAAGGTCACTAAAAATCAGGCATCTGCTTCATGCACTCTTTCTCTTATAAACCTAGTTCATAGATTTTCTTTGTGGAATTTATTTAGCCTCTGTATTCTTTGAAATACTTGATTTGAAATACTTTCTGAGGGGAAAAATTCTAACAATGGGTGAATCAAGTTAGTGCTTCTAAATCTGTAGCTCTGAACAATACTTAGTTAATGTTTGAAGAACAGTGCTGGCATATGGCAAGTACTATAAAAGTAATTGCTATTATGCTGTTCAAAAGTAACTAGTAGAAATACTTCTCATTCTCCATATTAGCACTCACATTCAATGGCCAAATAGTTAGAGATAAAATTACCTACAGTCCCAGAAAAGTCATTAAAGCTATTTTTGCTCTTGAAACAAATGTCAAAAACAGTAAGATTTTAGTCTGTAACTGTTAACCTCCCAAGTGGTTGAAAGAAGAGAATCTTTAGAGCCTTAGTGTTTAAAACTGCCAAATGTTTTTTCTTTTTCTTTTTTTATTTAACCAGGACTTTTCCTCAGGCTAAATCATCAACCCTGGGGCTACCAAATAGCTATAGCATTTGAAAAATACAAAGATATGCTTAGGAATCTCTCTAAGGAGTTCATAATAAATTTTGACAAATGATCTTATCCCTCCACAAGTAAGTGGAGAATGTGGGTAACCTGAAATAATGCAGAAAGAAAGGGTTGTCATAAGTTTGGGGCCCCCTGGTGGAGTGAGATGAAAGTCACCCTCATTTCTCTTTCCCTAACAAGTTTTGTTCCTTTTAAATACTGTTTTGGCTGTTTGGAGTTCCTTGAGAGTCCCTATGGATTTTAGCATGGATTTTGCTATTTCTGTAAAATGTGTGATTGGGATTTTGATAGATTGTACTGAATATATAAATTAATTTGGGTAGTACTGACATTTTAACAGTATTAAATCCCCCAATCCATAAACTTGGGGTATTTTTAAAATATCTTCTTTGATTTTTTTCAGCAATGTTTTATAGTTTTTTGTATGTATATTTTACCTGTTTGGTTAATTCCTCCTTTCAACTCATACAACAAAACAGAACAAAAGTCTTAGATATTTACTTCATATATAGTCAAAAATTAACTCTAAATAAGCATAGACTTAAATATAAAAGTTAAGACAACAACTTTCTAGAAGGAAACATAAGAGAAAAAGTTTTGTGATCTTTATTTTTTGATGTGAATATGTAATTGTCTTAGTAGGCATATATTTAAATCATATAAAATTAAGTTTTAGTCAAAAAAAAATCATGAGCAAAGAAGGGGTTACACAGTAATATAGTCTTAGTCAAATAAGATGATATAATGATGACAAACTTTTACTCACATATGAACAGACCAGCAAAACATTTGATCAGAAAGCACCAGAATTGAAAAGAGAAACAGTCAGTTCTATAATAATAGTTGAAAACTTCAATATCCCACTCAAAATAAAGTATACAACAACCAGACAGAAGATTAATTGCAAAATAATGTACTTAAAACAAAAAAAGCAATGAGACTTTACAGACATACACAGAACAGTATTTTAAAATAAGATCGCATTCCTAGGTATTGGGTACTAGAAATTTAACATATGAATTTTGGGAGATACAATTAAACTTGCAACATACCCAAACACACTAATAACTAAAATATCGTTTTTGTCTGTGGGGAATCAAAAAGTTCCAAAATATGACCTAAGAAGCAGTTCCAGAGGATGTTCATCATTTTAAGCAACAAATGGATTTTGTGCACAGAGTTAAGGAAATTTTGTGTTCAACCACTTAAGGAGTTTTTTTTTAAGAAAGATTTCTCAAGGTTTTATTAATGATTGTATGAAACGCCCCTTTTATCGGGTATCTCACAGAATTGTTTTTCTATAGAATCAATTTTGGGAAATGTTGTCAGAGTAGAAAAACACTGCTCTGAGAAGAAGTTAATCTTGAAAAATATTTGATGTTCACTCCTCAGCTTCTTTATTTGTAAAACATACTAACCAACTACAGAAACGTCTATTGAGGATGTTTGCAAGGATCAAATAAGACCAGGTTTGACAACACCAAGTCAAAACCAAACCTTAGAAATCTGACTATAAAACTGAGGTTACCAGTGGAGAAGGGTGTAGAGAAAAAGGTGGCGGGGGCTACAATGGACTCTGGTGGAGGACTATGGGTGCCTTGCTGAAGGGTGAGGTGTGGTAACATACACCTGAAGAGTGGGGGCTCCTTTATTTTTTAATCTTATGCAGTGTTGTAAACCAATGTTGCCCTACTAAAAAATCATATTAAAAAGTATTAAAAATAAAATTAGTGAAAAATCGTAGATATTTAAGTCATAACATTTACATCTTAAGGATTATCCCCTTGTATCAGGTGGCTAAAGATATTAGTTTCAGTCTCTAGATTTAGAAATTAATACAGCAAGAAATTGAAAAATGTTTTCTAAGTTCTCATTTGAAATAATAGAGCTTTTCCATCTCTGCTCATCTGCAGTATTCTGCTTCCTTGTGAATGTTGCCAGTTGCGTGGATTGGCATGACGGCAGTGTGGCAGTGTTGGCTGCACAACAGACTACACCTTGCCTAGTTCACCAGCCAGGTGAGTAGTCTTTAATGTGTCAGTGTGGTAGAGGACTCCTGGCTTCTGAGGAGAGGGACGGGGCACAAGAGGAGGAACTGTTCAATGTCTTGATTTGGCGAAAGTGGCATCTTAATTATCTCAAAGTTATATTCTAATTTTCCATTTATTTCCTAGGAACTAGCTGAGCAGAGGTTAAGATTACCCAGCTATTTACTAGCTTGGAGAAAACTGGTCTGTTTTATCTTCTCTCATCATGAGAGATATGAAAATGAAAGAATGTGTGCTCTTAGTCCCTTAATCCTCCCTGACTGGAAGCCAGTTTTGAACCAATTTGTTCCTTAGTCTTAAAGTAAGTGACAGATTAGAGGGTGAAAAGTACATCAATGTCTATTTTTGAAATGGGCATTGTTAGATTAAAAAGCAATGCATGGGGCCTCCCTCATGGCACAAGAGGTAAGTCTCAGCACCATCAAGTTATCAGCAGCCCTTGCAGCACCGAGTTCCACCCCCAGCCAGGGAGCTGACCCACATGGCACAGCAGACCTCCTACCTCACCTGCTGCTCCCCTCAGCAGTGTATTTCAGTCCATCTGCTTGTTCTGTTCCCCACGCTATCTCTGGTGAATTCTCTCACCTTTACACCCACAGCCTACACACTAGTTCTTATATGCACAAATAAATAAAATAAATATTTTTTTAAAAAAATGTAGACATGGGAGCAAATGCTCCTCAGTCCTTTAACAAAGGAGAAACATGTCTAATTCAAACTGACATAATTTTGGTAATAACCATGGTTACTAAAATGGAAGCACTTTATGCTCACTGAGAGAAGGCAGCATGCAAACACTTGCCCGTTTCATAATAGTAAACCTCCTCGTGACAACTGAAAATGGGTGAGTCAGCCTATGTTTGTAAGCAACTTACTTCGTCTTGAGACTATCCGTTTAGGCTAAACAACAGGATGAGATGCTTAAGCTAAATTACATGATGGGATGCAAGATCTGGTAAACACGCAGGCATAATACTTGAATAAAAGTACTTGAATAAAAGCATGTTAAAAGCATGGCAGTAATGACTTAAAAAAGTGGAACAATGTGCTTTCTTTTGTACATTTATTACAGACAGATTGGATTTAGATAATGGGGTAATAAAATTAATTCCAGATGTAGACAGGAATAGAAATCTGAAGTTCTACTCACTGTATTGTGGTCCTCTATCACCAGACAGTTTTTATTTTGGGAATATCCAGAAGGCACAAATATCTTTGATGAAAGAAATTTATGTTTAATTTTTTGCATATTTTAACAAATAGAGCACTGATTTATATTATTTGGTCAACTTTCTGAAGAAGGGGAGACATTCCTCCTAATATGCATATATACTTGAATTTACTGTTGCCAGGAATAATATATCTAGTAGCTCTTGGAAATACAGGTCCTGGGTCTTAGAAATGTATCTATTTTTGAGTATATTTATAAAAAAAATCCATAGACTTTTCCATTATCCATGGCAGTTTGTTTTTAGAAGTGGAACAGTTAAAATCACAGATATATTGGCTATAACTGAAATGTAAGAAAATAAAATACTATCTGACGCAATTAGAGAATTTCTTTTGATAGGAGGAAAATACAAAGTATTGCTTGATATTTTGGATTTTGGTAAATAATTTTCCACTAAATATTTACTGAATGTCAACTATGTATAGGAACTTTAAAAAACACTTCTTTATTCAGTTTTAGGGAACTCCCTTTATAGGTGATAAATGAATGTATTTTAAGTAGTAATCACAATACACACACCACAAATATTAAAGTTAAACATATAGAATCACCGTATTTGGCCACTTTTTACTTACAGAAAGTAACAATTCCATAAGTTTTCTCACACACACAAACATACCTGCCACTCAACAAAAGTTTGCATCAATAGTGATTCTTTTATTATATTTATTACCTATTATAGTCATTGCCTACTTATATTAATTTTCTGATTTTATGGTGTATGACTGAGTTAACTTGCTGCATAATAAACAACTGTAGAATCTCAGTGGCACATAATCAACATAAAAATAAAAACATGAGACACTTTGCTTATGTGCCAGTATGTCACCACTGTTAGAGGTGAAAGAGGGCAGTCAAAACATGCAAGGCTTTCTAAGACCGACACAAGACCTATGCAAGTGGCACAATTTCATTTCCAACACTGGCCAAAATACGTGAGATATGGATATAGGGAGGAAATGAAGAATTGAAGGCAACAATATGATCTATAAAAGGACCTAGCATTGAAAAGCAGCACATTATCTCTTTATGTCACTGAAGCTTGCTAGGAACATATAAGAGAAGGAATATGTTATCACAGTCATCTTCATCATCACAAGATTAAACAGGTGCCTTGCTTTCTATTTGCCAAGCACTTGTCTAAAAGCTTTACATTTAATGTTTGCAACAGAAGACAGTGAAATTAATAAGAATGCTCATTGTTTTCCAGGAAATCCAGACTATCTGAAGGTGTTTTAAACTACACTATTGAGGAGCTAGAAGGAGTCAGGCTCAGTGAAATAAGCCAGAAAGAAAAATATTGAATGGTTTCACTTATAGGAGGAATGTAGGGGAGCCAAATAAGGACTTAGGAAAAAAAAAAAAAGAATAAAACTAATAGGCAGCCGTTATAAAAAACCAGAGACATTCTGCGAGGAGGGGGAGGAAAAGTGATCAAAACAGAGAGAACACAGGGGATATGGTGATGGTTCATGGATGAACTGGTGGTGGGAATTTTACAGTAAATACATAAGGATGTAAAAGATATAAATTTTAAAAAGAAATTGGAAAAGGAAAAAAAAAACCTGTACTGTCTTACACAGAATTATATGTTGGAGGATATGGCCATGTTGAAGAGCTTTTAACTTCTCGTCGGAGTACTTACTTGTCCCCTAAGTCATGGAGAGGGGGAAACTCTCCACAGTGGGGTGGCTGCAGTTCTTGAGAGGACTTCTGTTGGTTATCTTCCCAGTTTAGTGGCTTCATCAATCAGCTATTGTTCTGGAATGCTGAGTCTATTTCTCTTCCTGAGAAGGAGAGTCAGGCTCCCATCGTCATTGTTCTTTCCCTTCTTCCTGATTGTTTTGTTCATCAAGTCTGTCCTCCTTTGAGCACAATGGTAGGATTCACTTGCACATCTTGTCAAAAGACTTTCATGTACCTTTTCCTTCCAATAAAATAATGTATCTTCTGGTCTTATCTGCAGTAACTTAACCCTTTGCTCTGTAGAATATGCTAAGTTTCCCTTTGGTTGAAGGAGTAGTGAGGTCCAGAGAGAACTAAGGAGTTAGGGGCCAGGAGAAGTAGAAAAAGGGGATTCCAGTAGCATTCAAGAGAGAAAACACAAGCTAAGTCTGGGACAATGTGAGAAATTACTCTCAGTACTTTACAAAAATCAAGGCTTCAAAAGAATGTGAGAAAATACATGCATTCACATAGTTTTTGGTATATCCTTATACCTTTCACTAGTTCTAGAATCCTTGAATTTAGTTATTTGATGTGCCTCCCAACTTCCTGACTCACTTTTTTCTCTTCCCATAACTCCTTTGGCTAGAAGTTATTTGCAGCATATATTAAATTGTAGTATTTCTCCATAGACATTTTAGAATTATTTGTACATTGAAGAATTAAGAAAATGTTCTCTAAGTTGCTCATCCAGAGTCAGGAAGCCCTGGATGTCCTGCACACCACTTGCTGGGGTGACTTAGAGCTACTGATTGGACAGGTTTGGGGTTTCTGGTCTTAGTGCAGGGCTTTAGGATTGACCCTGGAAATCTGACCTAATGATTTCAGCATTTGCAGGATGGATAACTTAGGCTGCACTTAGAAAAGAATGCTGTGAATTTTAGAAAACAACCAGAACTATTCCTTTTAGGCTCCTCCCAAACCATTAAGGAAGTGCCACTGGCTAGAAATGTTGAAGAAGTACATTTGATAATTGTGTGTTTTTGAGTGAGGAGTCCTTCCTGTCAGATATTTTTTTACATCTTTGCTTTATTTGCAGTGATGCTTACTGGATTAAAAGTGAGCCTCTTACTGGGGAGAAGTCACTGTTCACTGCCTCCCCCCCACACACACACACCTAACACAAGTACTGGACAGCTGAACAACTGAGACACAGGTTGTATGAGGTTGAGGGCATGACACTGATTGTTTGGTAGAATATTCATTGATTATTTTTCTCAAAATATTTATTCATCCAGTATGGGCTGGGCATTTGTACTAGGCATTGGAGATAAAACAGGGGACAGGAGAGGTATAATACTCAGCTTCCTGGAGTCTTCAGGTGGAGAGTGACTGTTGCTAAGTGTATAAACTGACAGGAAAATAAAATAGTTTCAAATTGTGATCTGCACTAATGAGAAGCCAAGGGGACCAAGACAGGGAATAATTGGCAGGGAGACGACAAAGGGGTCACGCGAGCTTCTCAGGCTTCCTTCTCTGAGATCTGTGAACAGTCTCCTCTTCTCATGCTCAGACAGGAAATCATCTACAAGAGCTGCTTTTAAAAAATGATGGATGAAAGATGGTTCTTGTACAAGGTTCTCTGGAGACCTTGACATTCTGCTCTCTTACTCTCAGATAGACTCTTGGCTTCCCTGAATACCAGGGGCCTATTGAACTGACAAAAATCTTTTTCTTCAATTTAAATGATGTATGGGACAGGATGATGTCTTCTGTGGAGATGTTCCTGAAGGCTCAATTATTAAAAGAAAAACTATTCTCAACTAGAACTTGTTGCATTTCTGTTTTTTAATATTATCAATATTTGTGTGTGTTCCATATAGAATTAGGATGACACAGAAGCACTTTTACACTGATTATACAATAACAGAATTCTTTTGACTAATTAGTTCCTTCTTTCCAGCAGAATTATGAGCAACTTGGTGTAGGTCAATTAGTCGGGTGCTAGACTCATAGAAGATGCTTTCAAATATTTGTTTGCTGAGGGCTATGAGGTTTGAAGAACTTTAAAAACTAAACAAACATGCCAAAACCTGATACACCATTGCTGGGGAGCTAATGGGAAGCGTACATATATTTCCCCCCAAAGTATGTTTATTGAGGTAAAGTAGGCTTACATCTTTGTGTCTGCTCAGGGGCTTATAGGTTCAAACCATTGCAAATGTATACTTTCATGCCCTGTCTACCACAGGCTAAGAACCAGAGAAACACAACCTTAAAAGCTAACCCTTGAAAATTGACTATAGAAGAACCCAAAGGGGAAGGGGTGGGGAAAGGGTAAGAATAAAAAGGGAAGGAAGCACAACAGACTCAAGTGGTGAACTCTTGGGTGATTCGTTGTCAGGTATCCTAAGGTGGTGATACCTGATGGAGAGAATCCAAATGCTGCCACAATTAAAAGTGTAAAATAATTACATGTCAATATCCATGATGAACACACATGTAAAAAATTCTCAGAAAAATACTAATCAAATTCAATGTACAGTAACCCCATGATCAAGTGAGATACATTTAAGAAATGCATTTGGTAGTCTGTGCTGATTAATATGATACAACACATTAATAAAATGAAGAATAAAAATCATATGACCACCTCAATAGATGCAGAAAAAGCAGACAAAATGCTGACGTCCATTTATGGTAAAAAAACCTCTCAACAAAGCAGATACAAAGGGCATGTCTCTGAACATAATAAGGCTGTATGACAAACCTACAGTAACACACCTGACAGTGAAAAATTGCAAGTTTTTTCTCAAAGATCAGGAACAGACAAGGGTGCCCACTCTTGTCACTTTTATTCAGTCCAGTGTTGAAAATCCTAGGTGGTAATTAGATAAGTAAAAGAAATGAACACGTTCAAATTGGAAACTTATTTTTAGAAATTCTCTGAGCAGTTTCTTCAAGCAAGAAATGTATGTGCACACATGCCATTTCCCCAGAAACGTCTGCATACTCACCATAGCAGAAAATTTAAGACAATTTTCAAAACACAGTGAGAGCATTTTATAAGCTCTTTGTTCTAGAGAGTGGATTTTAGCATTTTCCTTCCAGCGAGAGGCATGGGACTGTGGATGGCTGACCACATGCTGTGTTGCCTGTTGAGAGAGTGCCTGGTACTGGCTGTGCTGAAAGGACAGTGCAGGGAACTGTCAGGGGAAGTTAACCCAACTATGGACCAGCATCCTCCTTTTCCTTGCCTAAAAGTAGGCCAAAGTAGATATTTTTTTCTTAAGATTTATTTATTTATGCATACAAGAACTGGGGTATAGGCCAGAGGTGTGTGTGGGAGGTGGTGAGAGGATTCACCAGAGACAGAGTGGAGAGCAGAACAGATAGAGCTACTGAAATACACTGTTGAGGGGAGCAGCAGGCGAGGCAGAAGAGGTCTGCTGCACGACATGGGCCCCCCTCCCTGGCCTGGGACCCAACTCGCGCTGCAGTGCCTGTGGAACCTCCACAGTGCAATGCTCAACCCCTTGAGCCACCAGGGAGGCCCCAAGAAGTAGACAGCCTCATTAGATGACTAGAGCCTGCCTATCTGGAGTCTAAATGAGGAGGCAGAAGGCCGCATTGTTTTCCTATATATGAAGTGGATCTCCAGCACACCAGAAGCCATGTCTCTCCTCACCTGCATTCACCGTGTTCATTGACAAGATGCGTCTCTTGCTTTAAATTCGTCAGTGGTAGCTCATGGATGACTAGCTTTTTCAACCACTAGAAAAACAGAATGAAAATGGGAGAAGCAAATAAACGTCTTGGCATAAATTTTATTCCCTTCCTTTCTTCCGTCTTCCTTCCTTCTCATCCCATACCTTTATTTCTTACTTTTCTCCTTTTTGCAAAAGTATGACTTAGCTACCTGCTGTTGTCATCCCTGGGAATAAGCAAGGCTATCAATAATAAGCTATTTCCTGACAAATTGGGCTTAGCACCTTGCTTTGATTTTGTTGCCATACCAAAAGTGATATTCTCATGTTCTGTCCCTGGAGGGGTCAACAGTATGACTGACATCAAAACACCAGCCAGAGACTCATCTTAAAGCAATGAGGAGAGGATTGGGCCAAAGGCTAGGAATCGTTTTGTTTCTTTGGTATTTTTTGGAATCTTTACATGTCTGCGTTGAACAGATACTGAGGTTGACATATGATTTTTTTTTTTGTTCCTTGAGTGAGTTACCAAACAGTAAAAACCTTCCCAGAAGGGCCCATAGTGAGCCCTTCTTACCCATTTCCCTAATCACAGACTAAAAAATTATAGGAATAATTCAGTTAACAGTGTTTCTCAAATTTTAATGTGATTCCACTAGCAGGTTTTGGGGAAGCCCAAGATTCTGCATTGCTAATATGCCCCCAGGTAATGCTGTTGCTGCTGCCCTAGGGCCATACTCTGAAAAACAAGAGGCTATTGTATTTGCACACCTGTGCTTTTGAATGGACTCCAGTTTGAATTCCTATTTTTCAAGGATGTTTATTTTTGCTAGATCCAATTTGAAAACATGTCCTTAAGGGATGCTGAGTAGGATGCCTGGTGAAACTGCGTATTAACTTGAAAGATCAACAATTGAATACCTAGGGATGGTCTGCCCACAACAAAGACCTTTTCTAGGCTGACATTGCTCATGACCTTTATGACTTTTTCTTTTTGATACAATGAAGGCATGAAGAAGCATGAAGAAAACCTTGTGCTGTGGAAGCAGACAAAAGCACTAGGATTCCCGCGGTGGAGACAGAGATGATTCCTATTCCTGCTATGACTCTATGTGAACCTCATCAGCAAATGGCCTTCTCTCTGACTCTGGTTCTGTAATCACGAATTGTGAAAGTGAGAGGATGTCTCTTTTTCCACATAGCTTGAGGGACTGGTGAGCTCATTGAGATTATGCAGTCAAACATGGGAATTACATACTCTACCTTTCATTAAGATGGATCTAAGCCAATGTACAAAAAAGTATAATTTTGAATAATAACAATATTTCCCATATGCTAAATGCTCCCCATGTAGAAAAATATATTAGACCAATAATCCTATGAAGAAGGTATTATAGTTACCCCCATTTTATAGACAGAGAAATAGAGGCACAGTGATGATAAATAACTTTGTCCTACACTAAACCAAACCTGTGGAACTTCTATGGTAAAGGTTGAGGCCCTACAGATATGTTTTGTTTGATTTGGCTGAAGATTTTTTTAAAAATTTGAATGGGTTGTTAATGGTAACACATTGCTTTTTGCTTCTTTTGAAAAAAATGGGAGTATTCGGTGGCTCTCGGCTTGTGTTTCTGCAGCGCAGCCACGAGCTGGCTCAGAGAGACAGCTCTGCCCTTAGGAGGGGGTGAGCACTACCGCTCATCTCTGTTTATCATTCCCTGGCTCCTGTAACCAATATGGGGCAGGAAGAGGGGTGATACAATACAAGGCAGAGAGAGGGGCACCTCAGAACCCCCAGACATGCCTGCTCTAAAATAAATAGGTTCTGCCTTCTGCTACATCAAGGAAAAACATACTTTAGAGTGTAAGACCTTTAATGGAGAGGAACTTTGATACAATTAGTGTGCAATACAGAAAAGACCGAGAGTACATTTTCCAAATCAAACACCTGAAGTTACTCATCCTCTTCTGGGCAAATGTCCAGCCAAACAGGGTTGGCCAAAAGCAGGGCCAATGAGGCCCAAAAGCCTGCCACAAGAATAAGTCACCTTCTAGTGGGGACCCACAGAAGAGTCAGAAACAGCCAGACAAGTCTGGAAGAAAAAGAGCAAAATCACAATCAAGATGAAAGCTGTCACTGTTAACCTCCCCACAGGTCTCTCACCTACCTCTGTTTCAACCTGTGCAGGACCAAGAAGCATGTCTCTCTGCTCCATGTGCCTCCTCCGGGTCTCCTTCTTGCTCTCCAACCCTCTTCCTTCCTCTTTCAGTCTCCTCTTCAACTCTTCTCCCTACTCAGCTCCACCCTTCCTTGGGTGAGGCAGAGAAGCTGGAACGTCCCTTTTTCCTGGGGCCCACCCTATTACATAACCATTTCAGTGTGAGGGCCCCATGTTCACCATTATCATCAAAGACATTCATATATCTAGAACTTACCACCGTAGCATGTATTGTATGAAGCTTTCACAGGGTGGAAGCCAGTGTGCTGCACCCCCCAGAGCCTGGGCAGTCAGGACACAAGGCTTAGCCCTCAAGAAAGATTTCTTTCTGCTGCAGTTACCGAAAGCATTTCAGAGTTATACAAGCGTAACCTTGACGGAGAGACCACTAAGGAACATGGTTTAGTAACACGAGGGTGTGTGAATGGGCATAGCATTACATTCTTGCAGCCGGGCTTGTGAGTCCTTGTGCCCATCTTGCCTCTCCTCTTTCACTCAGAGCTGCCATTTTGACTCCATCAGGCTTTGTGCAATAATTTATTCAGTAAGATGCAGACAGTGCTGGGTGTTTTCCTCCCAATTTCAAAGATTTGTACTTGAAAAACCCTTATACCATATAAAGGGGGTGGGGAGAGGAGATATGCCAAATTTTACTTTTGCATATTTTATCTTTTATAAAAGAGTCACCTTAAAGATTTACTTGAATAAAAGCATCTTCAATGTCAATTTGAGCATGACTGCCTTTTCACTTCCTGCTGTCTGGTCAACAAGAATGTGGCTCTTCTAAAGACAATGCCCAAGGTCTCAGGTGCCCCTGCACACTGTGTGCAGGAAGTTCCAGTGTCAGGAGAAGGGGCCTGGATCAAAGCAGGATGACCCCTTGCCCTGGGTGAGCTGGACAGAGTAGCGCACACATGGATAAGGCCTGAGAACATAATTTAATTAGTTGAAGCACTAGCTGGCATAGATCTCCTCTGCTGCCAAGCAGGCATATAAGGATGGACACATAGGAGATGGCTCGTTATTATTCCTGAGGTGTTCAGAGTCCTTGGCTATAAATCTCTGTGTACTCTGACTTCTGTAATCCCACACAAAGCCCTTCTGCTCCCCTCCCAGCAACGGTTTCACCGAATGTGTTTTGGGACTATCTGTCTCCAGAAGTGTCAGGGCCTCCACCAGCCCACTCTGCTTCAAGGGCAGCCAGGGCGGTGACACAGGCCCCTTCCTGGACACTGTAGCGCGGCAGCGACAGACAGAACACAGGAGTGATGGAAAGGGAGAAAGGGGAGAGTGGGTTGAAACTGAGGAAAAGGATGTGGGGAGATTGTGGGGAGTTTCCAGGACAGAAGAAGGAAGCCAGAAAAGGAAGACTTGGCCAACTGAGGGAGCCAGTCAACAGGCCTTGTGAGGCACAACAGAAGAGGAATATAATCATATCAGCAAACTTGACCAAGTTCTGCTATGGGCTCTCACTGCTTTAAGTAATATGAGGTATTCACATCCTCCTTTTACAGAGAAGGAAACAAAGCACATTAGGTTAAGTAATTGGCCCAAAGTCACATAGATAGTCACACAGGTAGAACTAGGATCTAGGTAGTTTGGTTCTACTTTCCAAACTAATAAAGCACCCCAGAGTGGATATGAAACTGAGGGGAAGGGAAGAAACTGGTTAATTGGTTAGAAGAGGGACAAAGATAGAAGGAAAGTCGGGAGCTCTCCACCCTTTTGCTCACATCCCAGATGAAGGCTCTCCAGAGACTGGGCGAAGAGGAACTGGGCTCGGCTTTTGCTGCACCAACCCTAAATGTGACTCTGAATCTCAGTTTCCTTACCCATGAACTATAATTAATAACAGGAGTAAGTGCCTGTCATGATTAATTGAAATACCATTGGACATTTTAAGTATATGGAGGATTCTAGATGTCCAGGCTCTTACTGTTAACAGAATGAGTAGAAAGCTTAATCTGACCATCATACCTATGTTCACAGAAGCCACTTTGCTCCTGTGACACAATTTCCTGACTGATGTTCCTATGTTCCTGTTGTAGGGAAAGACATCATCTCCTTTACCAGACTCTCACTCCTGTGTTGATTTTTTCCAGGGTTCTGACAGAGCAGCATGTTTTCTTCCTTTCATAGGACCAGTGTTCTTAAGAGATGTGGTACAAATACATGATGGAATACTATTCAGCAATCAAAAAGGATAAACTAGACTCATTCATAGGAACATGGATAAAACTAGAAGGGATTATGCTCAGCAAAGTAAGTCAGATGCAAAAGAAAAATACTGGATGGTTTCCCCCTTAGGAGGAATAAAAGGGAACCAAATAAGCATCAAGGAAAAGAATAATAACAACAACAACAATAATAATAAAAACACAACAAAAACAAAAAGACAAAGACAAATTGGGGACACTTGGTGGGGAGAGGGGAGGGAGAGGGTTGAGTGCAGATAAGAGCACAAGGAACTGAGGTGATGGTGCACTGGTGAAATGGTGATGGGGAATACATGGGGATTACAATTGATGCCAAATATATATAAATAAATAAACAAAAAATGATCAGTAATGTTGGCCTCCTGAGCCCGTATTATGGGTCATCCTGCTAGGGAGTTCCACTGCTGTTTCTGATCAGTGGCAAAGTCACCACAGTGAACCCCACAGTCATTTGGATGCCCAAGGACCATATATTTTTTTTTTCTGTCTTGTCCTATCAGGGTCGTTTGCTCAAAGTCAAACAGAGTTGATTCTTCTCTTTTCTTTACAGTGATTGATAGCACCTCAGAGCTTACCAGTCCTTGTTTTCACTGACCCTAGTGCTGCTATGAGGATGTTTCCGAACTGGAGGGAGTGGGTAGAGGAGAAAGGGTATGCAGAATTGGGTGGGTATTTGGCAGGACAGAAGAAAGAAGCAAGGAAAGGAAGATTTGGCCAAGTGAGGGAGCCTTGTGAAGCACAATGGGAAGAGGAATATGATTATATCAGGTCACTTATATAATTATACCAAGATCACTGATCCTGTGAAAGGGAGGAGGCAGCAATCACTCCTCATTGCCTCGCACACCTTTACAGAGATTTCCTCAGTCGCTGGCGTCCCTATCCTGCCCCAGTGCTGGTCCAGTAGTAGAAGGCAAGGTGTTGTAGCAGTGTTCCATTTCAAGGACCTGCTCTGTAATTCACGTCACCTTCCTACTCTTATTTTATTCTCTGCAGGTCGTTAATTAATCTTTACTTGAAATGTCATTGCTTCTAGCAGTGTTTAATTTTTAATAGAAAAATGATGAAGAAAGAAAAACCTGCAGGACCCCAAAGGATGTATTTTACTGGAGGTAGAAGTTCAGGTTTTAGTACAAGAATATCTAGCAGCTGAAATTCACAGTTCTGGGTCTTTTCACTTCTCTCTGTCTCTGTTCTGAGTGTTCTTTCTCCTGATTATCCATTGACTCATCACCTCTCTTCATTCAGGTCTCTGCTCAAATGTCACTTTCACAGAGAACTTACATGGGTCTCCTCCTGTCGTGTATCATCCCCGCCAACCCTGATCTTGCCTAATTTTTTTTTTCACAACACTTATCATTACTTGACACTATATTCTGTATTGGGTAATGATCTGTCTACCCTAAATAGAATGTAAGCTGTGTGAGCTCAGGGACATTGTCTGCTTCAGTCATCACTGTAGCTCCTAAAATAGTGCCTCATTAGCTACTATATGACTTTCCTTTTGATTCAAGAGAGTGACTAAAAAAAGTTTTTCTAGTTCTTCTTCATTTGATCACATGTGATATACTTCCTTTATATTCCTATATGATATCTCTCTGTCTTTAGCATTTTGTTTACATGTATTCATCGACTGACTCAACAAAAATTTTAACATCTACCAAGTTGCATTCCTTGGACTGGAGCTGAGAATAAAAAGATAAATAAAGCACCTTCTCAACCTGCAAAGTGGTTCACAGTCTGCTGGAGGAGGCTGTGAGTAATAAACAAGTGCAGTAGTGTGAGGCAGGCAAGACAATTCACTTGGTATATATCAGCACAGTTTAAGGATGAATGAGAATTAGCTGTGAACCTGGAGGATGAAGACCTCCATCCAGGCAGAAGAGATTAGCATGTGAAAGGTCAAGGAGTGTTAAAGTTCATGGCAAACTCATGGAGGTGCAGTAGTTATTAACACCCATACTGGATGACACAGCAAATACGGAATGAGACACAGTTGAAGTGAGATAAGTGGGAAATGATGGAAAGTCATGAATGCCATTTGAGAGAGTTTAAATTTTTCCCTCAAAGAACCAACAAATGATTATGAACAAGGGTGAGAAGTCATTAGACCTATGTCGACAGATTCACCTTGTTTCCTCTGGATTTTCTTTCACAGCCAGAATTACCATCAGCCACTGGAGGTGAGCAGTACAGGTGTGGAAATAGTTTTATTTACATTAAATATGACCAGTCAGGGAGAGACAATA
This sequence comes from Galemys pyrenaicus, assembly GCA_019455555.1. Classification (NCBI taxonomy): domain Eukaryota; kingdom Metazoa; phylum Chordata; class Mammalia; order Eulipotyphla; family Talpidae; genus Galemys; species Galemys pyrenaicus. The sequence continues at coordinate 3,344,108 of JAGFMF010011679.1, read as the reverse complement.
GAGGATGACTGTACCCAAACAGTTCCGTGCTTGGCACATCTATTTTCAAACTCTTTTAAAATGGAAAATTTCAAACATATACAAAATAAACAGAAAATAGCCTTCATGGACTCATGGACTCATCACATAGTTCCAGTAATAATCAATGTTTTGTCATACTTATTTTATCCACACCTCTATCCACTTTCAATCCTTGATCACCATTCATTGACAGCTATTTTCTGGGTATAATTTATATGTATTGAAATATATAAATTTTACCCGGCATTTTCAAATTATGTCTCTGCCTCTGCTCAGATGGGTTAATTAGTCAGCCGAGAGCAGTGATGAGACAGTGGATGGCCACCTAGAAGTTCAGGCAGGGGGTGAGCTGGAATAAGGGCTGTTGAAAGCAAACTACTTGCCAACATCATCCTTTTTGATTTTATCTCCACCAAAGCTTCTAAGCGTCTCATCTTTTTATGACAGTTAAAACTCATATGGGAAGGATGAAATTAATTCACATCACAGGATGCTGTTCCTTACTAAGCTCTGTGCCCTCTTCTTTAAATCAAATTTATTGAGGTATAATTTAATTTAAAAAGTGCACTCAGTTTAAGTGGACCATTCAATAATTATTGACAAATTTATATTTATTTATAACTGTGAGCCACCGCCACATCAAGCTGTAGAACATTTCCATCTCCCCAGAAAGTTCCCCACGCACCTGTCATGTCTTTTTCCCTCTAACAAGGCAAATCCCTTCTGATATTTCTCACCTAACATTAGTTTTGCATGTTCCAAATGAATCAGTCAGCATACACTCATTTGGGTAGTTTCTTTTTCTGAACATAATACCTGGGAGATAAGAGTGAGAGAATGTCACCAATAAAGGGAATATCCAATAATATCAACTACTGAAATCAGGTGAAGTGAGAAGAGGTCAGTAGTAGATAGAGCTTGTTTCATCGCAAGCAACAAAGTAGGAAATTTATGGTTCGGGTAGTCCACTGAGAGCAAGGAGAAAGGTTGATCTTCGGCATGACTGAACCAGGACTCTTTGTTTCTTATGTGTCCCGCACATTGACTTCATTTTCTCTTATTATAGATCGGCAGGTCCGTGAGAGTCAAGGCCATCAGGATCTTTTGATTTAACACCTCGCAGCTTTTCCATTAGAGAGTAACTGAGACTTATTCCCGTCACATTCTCTCCTATCCTGGGTTAAAGAAAAATCCTAGGAGGAGCCCTAAAAAGCCTGGCCTAAGTCATTCTACTTTATTTTTAAAAAAGATTTATTTATTTATGCATACAAGAACTGGGGTACAGGCCAGAGGGGTGGAGGGTGAAAGGATCTACCAGGGACAGAGTGGGGAGCAGAACAGGCAGATTAACTGAAATACACTGCAGAGGGGAGCAGTGCACAAGGCAAGAGAAGTCTGCCACGACATGTGGGTCAGCTCCATGGCCAGCGGTGGCAGGGATTGAAGTCGTGCTGCAGTGGATGCGTTTTGCTTCATGGTGCATTGCTTAACCCATTGAGCCACCAGGGAGGTCCCTAAAGCATTCCACTTTAATCTCAATATCTGCCAAGTGTCATGGGGGATATCAAAGATGTTAGCCCCCTGTAGAAGCACAAGATAATATAATGTTTGAGAACAGAGATTCTATAATTGCCTGGGTTTAAATGCTCACTAATTACGTGAGGAAGCGGGAAAAGCAAGGCAATCATTGCCATCTGTGTGAACGAAGGCACAGCCTGGGGGTTAGCTCTGAGCAGGTTATCAATGTCATGGCAGCAGCAGAGGACACAGAGACTGAAGGCTTTGCAGAGTGAATGAGAAAATAGAGAAGTAAGGTAATGAATGAAGATGCTTCTAGAAGCCTGGGTGGAAAGAGGAAGGCAGCAGGAAATGTAGTAGTGACAAAGAGATGAATGGATGCTTGGAGATTTTTAAAATGGAGTGAAAGATTTTTAGCATGATTTCTATTTTGAGAAGAGAACCACTAAAACAGCCTGAGGTTAATAAGGTGAAATCTGATGGAGGGCTAAGTAGGATATGAGAAGAGAAAGAAAGATATAATAAAGAGTACTATCTGAAGGGTATCTCAGGCAAGCTCAGATGGAAAGAAAGAGGAAAAAATGTTGTGGATATTTCAGTGTGGAGGTAGAAGGAACACTGGGGTTAGGAAAACAAGCCTCTTGGTCCTAGGGACTATGTTACCATGTCTTCGAATTACAGAGATGGCACGAGCAGTAAGTGTTTACTCAGTCTAATTCCCTATTTTCTTCTTGAAGTCAAGGGGAGGTCTTTGATGGGAACCAGAGGACATAAAGGATGGAGGAGGGGATGAGGCTGTTGGCTAGCTCCAGTGGGGCATGGCGTTGGTAACATTGGCGCGCACACGGAGATTTTTTTTTCATGTGTTGCTAAGTGTGTGCAAGATTGAGGTAAGATTTTCCTTCCTCGATGTTTGAAAGAAGTCTGAGTGATTTAGGAGAAAGGCTTTTTTAGTCTCTGTGTTCTCCTTTGGAGTTCAGATGCAGACACACCCTAAGAGGACTCTTGGGGTTTAAAATGTTGCAGAGATGATTTTGAACTTTAACTTTGTTTTTCTTCTTCTCTCTTTTTCTTTTCTTTTCTAATATCTCCCTAGATAGCATGAATGTGGCTGGTCCTTCTTGAGTTGAACAGAAAGTACCTTTATTCAAAATTTTCTGGAATGCCCGAGACTGAAGCTTGTGTCAGAAATGTAACTAAAGCTCCTTGTGTTCTGGAGACTAGAATACAGGTGAAAATAAGACAAGCTACATATTTAACCTGAAACTTAAAAAATGTGAGTGAAGTAAATGTAACACATTCAGTGCTGAAGTTACAAATGAGCTTTAATGACCTTCTGCTAGATAAAGCAGCAGATTGGGTTTTTAAAATGCATGCTTCATGTTATATATTTATAATTACTCAGTTAAAATGTTTCTGAAATGCAGTCACTATTCAAATATATTAATTTGAATATTCAGCATGATGTATAGATGTTCTAGTTACTGAACACTGTCATTTGCTATTAAGAGAAATGAGAAGGGAAAAGGTAGTTAGCCTTTTATTTTTAAGGCTGTTTTAGGAATGTTTCCATTACTGTGATTTTGGAAAATTAAAATCTTTAGGATTCAAAGTCTTATGGCATAAAATAGTTCATAACCTTCTCATGCTGGTAAATTTTATGGTCATGAAATGTCATATTGTTCCTTCCTGGCTACTTTCTGTGAGTGATGTTGGGAACTTACTAAATTCTAGACAGCCTAGGAAAGCATAATCAAGGGAGAGCTTGTTTGAGACTCTCAGTGCACACACATACTGCTGAGCAACAGCAACTTGAAGATCAGCTACCATGGGAAGGTTTTCCTAGCTTAACCAGTTATTGATGTCTTTTCCTATATGTTCCCATAGTTTCCTGGTCATGCTATAGTATTTCTCATTGTGGTGTGTAATTGTATTTTGCTTTTGTTTCCTTCTGCAGGTGGATGGAAGACCAAGATCATGCCACCTTTTGCATCTTTTGGAAGCGTTTTCCATAGTATTTTTATGTCTTCCATCAACTTCTGTAGTGGACTATTTTTAGAAGGATGTTTATATAGCAAACAACCTGGGAAGATGTAATGTCTCACCCTTGGGTTAAGGGATTTTTTTTTTTTCCTGAGCAGGAGAATAAAAATATCTCCCTTGGGTTGATGTTCTGGCAACCTTTTTTAAAGATGGGATTTCTAAGCTGTGACTCCTACTCACCAGGATGCAGCATCCACCTGGGAGCCCTCTCCTGGGAGCCCTCCGCACCACCGGGGGGAGAAAGGAAGGGAGATTAGTGTGAGCCTAAAGTTCATGCTGCCTGTGTGCTGTGAGTAATTAAATCTATTACTCTGACCGCAGGATCTCATGTCTTCTATCAACACTCACTTCTATGAGCTGTGACAACTTAACTTGTGCCTTGCAAAAAGGGCAAAACCTCGCCATTTTTGACTGTTTCTCCAATATCTACCACATAGTCTGGCATAGTGCAGGGAATGAAGAGTTGTTCAGTGCAAATGCATTTAGTTTATTTGCAGTTTTTAAAAGATTTAGTTTATTTACTTATACACGTAAGAGCAGGCATATAGGCCAGAGGTGTGGGGCATGGGGGTGTGTGAGAGGATTCACTAGAGAGAGCAGGAAGCAGAACAGGCAGATCTGCTGAAATACACTGTTGAGGGGAGCAGTGGGGAGATGGAGAGATCTGCTGCACCATGTGAGTGGAGGTTTGAACTCCTGCTGCAGTGGCTTTGGATAGCTTCATAGTGTCAAGACTTAACCCCTTGTGCCACCAAGGAGGTTTTATTTGCAATTTTATTTTTAACTTTAAGTAAATGTTTTCATCAGTATTTTCCAATTACTAGCTGTATTATCTTGGTAAAAATTTCTGCATCTGCCTCACCTCAGTTTCCTTATGAGTAAAATGGAAAGAATAAAAGTACCTGCCTTATAGGATATGGATGATATGGTGATGTCCAGCTCAGACCCAGTCTGGCAGGACTTGCCACTCAGCTTTAGAGATTGCTTCTAGGTTCCCCCCAGCTGCAGAGTTCTACCCTCCCTGGAGAAGCCTGTGTCTAGGAATTGAGCAGTGTGCATCTGGATTGACAATCACTTGGGTCTCATGGGACAACTTGTGGGGGTAATGTTACTTCAAATTTTCCTGCTTGGTTCACTGAGGCTTTGTTAGGTTTGCATAGCAACTCGATTTTTCCCTCTGTGCAATTGTACATCCTTTTAACAAATTTCCCAGTTCGAAAGTTATTAAACTCTAGCTAGTGTGCTGGACCACCAGCCTGGACCAGCCCTGAGGTGAAACTGGCTGGAAGGAAGACAATACAAACCTTTAAGAGATTTTAGAGAGCTAGTTCAGAGAGAGCTAGTTTAGAGAGCATAGCACATAATGGACTCAACATTCACCTTCCTGGTATCATAAAGAAATTGTGTGTGCATGTGTGCGTGTGTGTGTGTGTGTGTGTGAGAGAGAGAGAGAGAGAGACAAAGAGACACAAAGAGAGAGAGACAGAGAGACAGAGAGAGACAGAGAGACAGAGACAGAAAGAAGAGAGATCATGTGTCTGGTTTATAGGAAAAGACAGCAATAGCAATAACACTCTTTTACTTTGGTTTATCCAAATCATATATTTTTATCTTCTCTCAAGTCCTGACAGTGCTTTTGTCCCATGTGGCACTGGAGGTGACACACTGTTGTCAGAAACCTGCTTACAGGCTTCTCCTTTGTGGCAGTGGGTAGGCTCTGTGAATAGCAGCTGGGTTTTCATCCATCACCTGCAGCCAGTTCTGATAGACATTGGGTGGGCTCCTTTGTGGAAATTTGAGTGGAGCAAAGTTACACATGCAGAGGAGGAAAAATTTTCCTTGAACCCTTCTAGGTTCTTTGGATGGGCTAATAATTAAATTGACATAAGACAGGTTTATAGGAGAAAAACAAATTTAATTGTGTATGTATGAGAGCCTCAAAGATGTGAGACCCAAGAGTGAGCCAGGTAAAGGAAGCTTATATGCCATCCTGAGCTAGGGGATTGGAGTCTGGGACTTTAAAGAGGTAACTCACTGGAAGATAAAAAGACCAGATATCTGGTAATTAGACATTTGCTCTGCCATACAAATAGGTCATCTTGATAAAAGTTAGCTCTGGAACTAGTAATCTTTCAGGGACAAGGCTCCTATCTCAATTCTTATAGATTATTAAAATAAAGGCAAAGGTATTTCTTGATGCTGATGTGTCTGATTTCCTTCAGCTCAAAATAATCCATGTTAAAGTGAAGAATTGGGAGGAGGCTTTTTCCTAACCCCCGATATATAATAAACAGTGTGTCTGTGTATGTGTGTGTGTGTGTGTGTGTGGTTTCCAGTACATATCCTATGCTGATTTCTAGGGTCAGTATCAGGACTTACGAACAAAATTCTTTTGTGATTTTCTGAATAAGCATATACATGTTTTCAGCCAAAGGCAGTTCCAGCAAACTCTGACAGGTGAGCTCAGCAGGGTGTCCTCCTTCAGGCTATATTGACTGGCTTGCCCTCTTGCCTTTGGTTATCTGACAGACACATTTTAGTGGCTCCCCCCAACTCACCCCCAGTACATTTGCTTGGGTTTCTCTTGGGTGATAGTTGCAAGGTTTTAATACAATGGCCCCATTTCCAGGCAGACTCTCTAGTTTCCTACAAAACTGTGCAGAGAACCAGAACTGAGAAGAAAAATCTTGTCCTTTTCTGCTTTCTACTGAGAATCTTCCACAGTAGTGTCTGGCTTCTGCGTGGTTCACACAGATTAATAGTAACCACATAGCAGTAACTTTTTACGGAGCTTTAGCTCCTTGGTTAGTCTTCAGGTGGTGTATGTTCCCTCTAAAGAAGAGATGTTTAGTCATAAACTCAGTATATTTTAAATACAAAGGTATTTATTAAAAATCTCAGCCTAAATTTCTGATTGGGTGATGGCAAATCAAGGACACAAAGATTTTATTCTTCTAATCCACCAGTGAAAAAGAGGAATGAAGATGCTCTAGCTAGTAATAACATCTCCAATGAGCACTTAGCAATAAAGGAGGCAAAAATGAGTTTTTTTTTTTTTTTTGTCTGCAGAGGCTAATCATGAAACCATTTATAAAGAAAGGAGTCAGAAGAGAGATTCCTGCTCTAACTCTACCTGAAAGTGTCTTACAAATATAAACCTTCAGGGATAAAGGTTTAAGTTGAGGAGGAAGATACTGTGTCTGACCAACTGGCAACACATGATCTGCTCTGCCGATGTTTTCCCAAATGCCTGCAGCTGGGAGTGTTAACTTCTCTAGTCTTTGAACCACTGATAGGAATGTCTGTGAGGTCTTTAATTAAATTCTGAAAGCTGATTCGAGAAACTTCCTATTGTCTGGAACAGTTCTGTTTAGAAGCTCAAAGAATCTCAGGGGGTAAAAATGAAAGAAAAAATAAAGAGGTAGGTATTAAAAAAGCAAAAGAAACAGATAGTCTTCTCATTCAATCTTCATTCAACTTTTCTCTGGTGTTATCCTTCAACACATAACCTTTGAGTTATACAGTTCTCTCTCAAAGGGATAATATGTTCTGTCACTAACTCTAGAAAACACAAGCCAGGAGAAAGAGAGGGAATAGGTACAATAATAATTTGAATCTCTGGATCATTCAGCCATTATTAGGGTAGGAAAGGAGCGAGATAAAAAAAAAATACCAGACAGAAAATATCCATTTATCCATGGAAAGACCACAGGGACTTGATGGAAAGCCCAGGATATATAAGATTTTCTTCTTGTTATAGGGCAGGGAGAGGGGCACCCCAGAACCCCCAAACCTGCCCTTTCTAAATGGGTTCTGCCATCTGCCACATCAAGGCAAACATAGAAGACCTTTAATGGAAAGGAACTTTAATACAATTAGGGTACAATACAGAAAGGACAAAGAATATAGTTACTAAGTTAAGCATCCAAAGTTACCCATCTCCTTGAGGGTAAAAGTCTAGCCAAATAGCATTGACCCAAAGCAAGGCCCAAAAGCCTGCCCCACGTCAGAAGGACCTTTCAGTAGAGACCCATAGAAAAAGGTCAGAAAGAGTCAGACAACTCCGGGAAGAAAAGAGCAAACTCAAAATCAAGATGAAAGCTGCCATTGTTAACCTCCCCACGGGTCTCTCACCCACATCTGTTCCAACCAGTCCAAGACTAAAAAGCAAGTGCAGTTTCTTCACATGTCTCTCTGCTCTACATGCCTCCTCCACGCCTCCTTGCTGCTCTCCATCCTGCTTCCTTCTTCCTCCCTTCCTTCTGTCCTCCTCTTTCCTCTCTTCAACATCTTCTTATCCCTGCTCAGCTCCACCCACTTAGGGTGGAACTGAGATTCTGGAACTTACCCCTTCCCTGGGGACCACCTGTTACATTCTCACCTTTATTTTATTTTTTGTGTAGAAGAACTGGAGTGTAGGCCAGAGGTGTGGGTGAGAGGATTCACCAGAGACAGAGTGGGGAGCAGAAAATGTGGATCTACTGAAGTACACTGTTGAGGGCAACAGTGGGTGAGACAGGAGAGGGCTGCTGCACCATGTGGGTTAGCTCTCTGGCCGGGAATCAAACTGGGGCCGTAGAAGTGATAACACTGAGAATTTACCCCTAGGCCGCCAGGGAAGCTCTTCTCAACTTTAAAGAACATTTAAATGCTCTGTAGTGTATCTGATGTAGTTTTTTGGAGTGTATAGGTTTGGAGACTAGGGTTCTTGGGTTCACTCTGGGAAAGGTTTCACCAGCGCCCCCTGTTCAGCCCACACAGTGAATTCCAGACGAGTTTCTCCATGAGGCAGAGATGTTAGTTATTTTAAAGAGCAGGTTTATTAGGGAAATGGACAGAGAGTAAAGGACACTTGTATAGACATAAGCAGGCAGAAAGAGCTGCCCCAAGAGGGACAGGTTTGCTGAGAGGCCTGCATGGTTGCAGGCGGGTGGCCTTAAGGAGACCTGCTGAGGAAGGTCAGTGAAGAAAAGCCCCAGCGTGGTGCCAGTCAGAGGCAGGCAGGAAGGCTGCTACCTTGCAGAGGAGAGAGTTAGTAAGGGAAAGCACCTAATAATCTAATCACAGGTGGGCAGAAAGTGGCTACCCTGAGCCAGTCTGCATGATAAGACTGCATTGATATAGTCTTCTTCTCTTTGGGAGGGGCTCACTCCTTCATAGAGTGACTTGCTGGTTGACTTTTAACCAACTATGTAGAATTTTTATGATGGGCTCTGGAGAGTCTGGAGAGAGAGCTCACTCTATCTTTACTTTTGGTCTGACAGTCATGACTTACAGTAGTCACTGGCAGCGCCTATGGGTCTTTGTTTATATAGTTGGGTTAATAGTTGTTAATCCCTTCTACCTCCATCTCCTGTGTGAGCCAGGTGTCATGTCTTAAAGCACCTCCTTTTCAGTTTTTTTCCCTATTCTTTGTCTTTCATCAGATTCATTCTATCTTGACCAAAGCAAGGATATATGCACTACAGAATTCCACAGTAGCACTGTTGTGCAGGAAATGACCATTTCCACCAGTACACGATTGATGTATAAATCAGGGGTTATTACATACAACCTGTGTGCCAACTCCAGCTTGTAGCTTATTTCTGTAATTTTTTTTTTTTTTGGAGTACAGCAACACCCATTGATTGTATATTTTATATGAAAAATTGGGATAGTTGTGAAAGAGATCCTATTACTCACAAAGTCTGTAATATTTACTATGATTTTTTGCAAACGGCTGACACAAATGATTGTATTGCTAACATCAAAAAATGATTGTATTGCTAACATCAAAAAATACAGAAGATTGGTATATGATGATATGAAAATATATCTGCTATCAAGGAAAAGTCAATCGAAGTAACATGAATTTTTTAAAAGTATTTTCAGATAGTTTGTATAAAACAGAGTATATAATACATCAAAATTTTCTGGAAGGGCATACAAGAAACTTAACAATGATTACTTCTAAGGAAGGGAAGCAGAAAGTAGCCGGGAGGTAGAAGGAGAGAGGAGAAATATTTACTTAATATTCTTTATCATTAACATTTTTTAATTCTTATATATTGCAAATATATTTGGAAGTAAATGAAATTAGATTTATATTAGTCATGGGAATTTGTTAAGAACATATTTATTCATAGCATGAAATTAATGTAATGTCCAATGGCACTAGAAAATTGAGCAAGTGTTGTCTCATGTTTAAATATCTATTGAAATTTTAGAGTCACTATTTGCTTTTCATGATTACAATTTACTTCTTCATTGATTTACTGAGGAAATCATAAAGGCATTTTATCCCAGTTAAATATAGTTTGTATTTTTAAATATATTTTTTACAATGAGAAATTTCATGTAATTTTAATTTTCCAATGTACTTTATAAAGCAGTATCCTGAACCATATTTTAGTCTTTCAAAAGTTTTAATTTTGATTCTAATTTTATGAAAATGTTGAATTTGGAACAAATTATTTTTAAAACCATGGATTTTAAAAATATAAACTGGAAAGAAAAATACAACCTTCCTTACCAAATAGTTTTTTATTGTGAAGAATTTTTCAGTATTTAGTTATCCATTATTTTAAATGTTATTATGTCACAATCAAAATGATTGTACAACCATAAGAAAAGTGTTGTTTTTTTTTTAATGATAAATGTGTGTGGAACCATATAAGAGAGGTATTATTCTAAAAGATCTAAAGTTTGGAATTTTAGACTCTTAATCAGAAATGAGACTTAGTCACATATCAATTAAGAATAATTAGAAAACACAGGTTTCAAATAAAGTCTGTATAAATGTTCTTTCCAAAATAAAAACTCTATTTTTAGGGCCTCCCTGGTGGCACAGTGGGTTAAGCAACGCACTATGAGGCAAACCACAGCCACTGCAGCACAAGTTCTATCCCTGCTGCCGGCCAGGGAGGGGACCCACATGGTGTGGCAGACCTCTCCTGCCTCGCCCGCTGCTCCCCTCAGCAGTATACTTCAGTTGATCTGCCTGTTCTGCTCCCCGCTCTCTGTGGTGACTCCTCTCACCCCCACCCACACCTCTGGCCTGTACCCCAGCTCTTGTGCGCATAAATAAATAAATATTAAAAAAAAAAACTTCTATTTTTAGAACCAGTGCCTATTTCTCAGGTCTAAAGAGGAGATGGTTATATTTACTTTGCAAATTTCACAGGAGTTGTGTAAAAATTAAATGAATGAATATGTGCTTAGAAATTTATGAATGATAAGCTGAATATTTTCAGGTAGATGGAGAGTTTTGTATTTCACTCATATGTATTTATTTGTTATTTATGATGAGAGATATACTTACGGTAGCTTCTTTTGAATTTCATTTTCAGAAGTAAAAATGTGAGTCAATGTAATAAAAATATTAAGTAAGTTATACCTCAGGTAGAAGCTGATATGACAAAGATCATGATGTGAATGAGGAAAGTTTGGGAAACATTGTATTACAGAGATGTGCATTTGATTTGGATTTTTACAATTTGCCATATGGTTCTCAATTGGTGTTGTTTAACCTGCTATGGCTGAAAACATACTGTGATAAAATAAGACATATGGAGCCCTTTTGCAGTAAAGGAAGGAAGAAAAGAAGCAGATGGAAAAGTCGTTTAGGAAAGGAACCCTACTATAGCAGAAATACTGGCCAATGAGAAGTCCAGAGTCCCAAACTGGGGCAGGTCGGGTGGATTCTGCAAAAGAAATAGAAAAAACAGCAACACAACATTAAAACATATGCCTCTAGAAAGAACATAAAACATGTCTGAGGCACATTATAGTAATTCTGGACCAGTGTGTTTCTCATGATAGGGAAACCAGCTGCATGCCTCAGCTGACCGCACACACCGCCAGCCGGGCGTCGTCATCGTTCGAGCTGCTAGAACTGGGTCAGCGCGCACCAGGAGAGACGAGTGGCTCTAGGAAACCGATCTGTGTCCACCCCTGGGTTACCTGAGTGTGGCTTCCATGACTCTAGATACGGAGACATACTGAGTTCAGGTAGGTAGGAAGTGAGATTTGATTGTGGTGTTGTCTTCCCCTGTGACCTGGGAAGCAAAAATGTGACATGGGAGAAAGGAAAAGTCCACACAGTGCCTTTCTTTCCAGATCTTTCCTATTCTGCCCAGCGGACAGCTCTAAGGGCAGAGAACCCTTCTCCAGACTTCCTGTACATTCTTAGCTCTCTTCTCCTCAAATGTGCCTGTCAAGAGTACATCTTGTTCCCTCATCCAATTTCACGCCCTAGATTTAGGAGTTGAAACAGGCTACTGCATCAAGAGTTGAGACTCTCATTCAGACTCCCTGAGTCTCACAAAAGTCCTTGCGCTTTTCATTTAGGAAAAGGGAATTGGTCTTCAGTACCTGTCTGTGTGACTACTGGTTTTTTTATTCCTCTGCAAATTCAGATGACTGAAGAACTTGCTTATGCAGCAGTTCAGAAGCAAGTTAGAGTATCTATCTTGATTATTTATTTAAAGAAAGCTCTTTGAAACCTGCCATTTAACCCCAGCAGGGGAGCTGGGATTTTTCAGTCCCACATAGTGATTTTATTTCTCTGGAATTTTGTATGAATTATTAAGCTCTTTAGAAAGGAGAGCAAATAGAGTTCTGCAAGGTAATCAAAAGTAAATATGCTAATTTGGGTCTATAGGACAGTATTTTTATCAGAAAGAACATTAAGCTTACATCAGTTATTCATCTAAATGAAGGAAATAGAGAAAAAGCAAGTCTAGCAAATTACCTTTGCTGATGGTCGAAACCAGTCCTATCTTGGACTCTTTCTTAATCGTCTTTCTCAGTGTAAAACCTAGTTACTAGGATACGGCCGTGTGGCAGCATCTTTATTAGAAATTGTGTGGGAGAAAAAAAGGTCAGAGGCTCATTTCCAATAACAGTTTGACAAGTAACATGAAGAAAAGGGCAGGGAGGAATTGGAGTTGGTGGTGTTTCCCTATACCAAGATTTTGAGATAATAGCACTTATGTGAATGGGAGTGTCTGAGAATATGTTTTATGCATCTCAGGGTTGAAAGAATAAGAGACATGTTATCACATTATCAGCAAAATTAAAACCAGGAAGACTGAAATGATACATATAGATCCTTTCTAAAGGATCAGGTAAATATGAAAATATCAGGTAAAGAACAAATATCCCATCAATTTGTTACAGATGAAAAATTTCTTAACTCTGGCTAAATCTAAGAGCTCTAGAATTACTTAGCTAGAAGTCACACCTCCAATTATTATGATCTGAAAATAATCAATAGCTGGAGGCTAGAAGCATTGTAGAAAACTTCATAAGATCCAGGTGACTCTCCTTGAACCAAAGTCCACATTATCCCTCTCTGTATATCATCCCATCAGAATACAGATACATTTGTAAAATTTGCCCTAATGAAAATTTCTTTGAATCAACCCCATCTCATCATTTCCTTCTGACAAAGTCAAAGATATAGTAAAAATTCACATTAAGATGACAAAGTACTACAGTACACTGTGTCTGAATTATTAACAGAATTTACTCAGAGATAATGAAGTCAGCAAAAATACCCGATGTCTCAGACTCTCTGCCTTATGGTGCCTTCTTGGCTCTCTCCCCCACCTTTATCCAGAGCCCGTGTGGGCTAGGCTAGAGAAGGCGAATTTGGCTCCCAATAAACCTGGCATTGAAACTCAGGTCTACCAATGTATTAACTGTGTGAAATTGGAGGACCATATTGCTCCTCTGAGAGTTGATTTTTTAAATTATAAAATGGACTTAACAAGTTTCAGGTTTATTGTGATAATTAAATGAGCTCATATATTTAAGCTGTAGGTATTTAATAAATGTTACCTGCTATTACTCTTACTACTGCTACTACTACTATTGCAATCACCAAAAGTTTGAGGGGAAGTCAATAAAAATACTTTTTCCCTGCCTACCAGTGGGACTGAGAAACAGAGTAGAAGTCTGCAGTGGGGCCAAGTGGGTTTGCTAATGATTCTCTACTGGATAAACATACCTATCCATTCAGTCACCCGCACAGCTGGTCAAGCCTTTTACCTCATGGAGGAAAATAGACTGGAATATACTTTCCCAATAGGCAAGACTGCTGACAGAGAGAAAGAGAGAGAGAGAGAGAGAGAGAGAGAGAGAGAGAGAGAGAGAGAGAGAGAGAGAGAGAGAGAGAGATGCATACTCAGAGTCATGCATTCTCACATACTTTACTGCTCCTTTGCTCTCTCTTCCAGGAGGAAGGAAGAGAGTGTTTCAAGGCTGGAAATTCCTTGTGGAAACACAAGAGGGAGGGGCACTGAAATTTTACCCTAAATATTACCATTTTGATGGTTATAATTTTAGAAAATTGATTTTTTTTACCAGCTAAAAGATGTTTGACCACAACAGTACAATATGCTGTTGGATACATGTTCCACTCCTTCTTTGATATTTTCTCCTACTATGCTAAATGGAAGAACTACTCACATTTCTTACCTTTCCTTCTATGAAAGGATTTTACATACTTGCTCTTTGTCAAAAATATTTCAGTGTCTTCCCTGCAGGTGGAGATAGGACCATGTACTAGATTTAGGCCATGGGTAGGTGACATGCTTCAGTCAGTGGTTTTCACATGGATATGAGGTAATCCATGTCTAGGGCTCTACATGAGCTTGTGTGGTTTATCTCCATATCCCCTCAAACACCTGCCCTCCACCATGAGAATACCATGTCCTGGAAGTGCTTGCTTCTTCAGTCTGGATCCCTCGATGAATAGACACAGAGCTCGTCCAGTGACTCCAACTCAGCTTAGGTAAGCTCCTACTTGGTCCTTGTGTAACCAGCATACCTGCATAGTCTCACATCCCTCCTGTAAAGGAAGACATGTCATGGTGAGTCACTGAGTCTTTAGGGTTGCTGGTGCTACACAGAACAGTTGGCTAAACAGTACACCATTTGTTCCTGTCAAATCCTTGAGCCAACAGCTTGGGGGGTCATATCTCAGGTGAAAGGCAAGCTCAGGACTGGCATATTGAAAACCAAAACCTGTGGAATTGTTCTGAGTCAGCTGACACCTGTTCACCTGTCCTATTATGCTAGTGACAGCCAGGCTTCTCACTGAGTACTTTTTAAAGCTGGACAATGAATAGGACATGACCAGACACTGACCAGGTGCTGAAGTGTTGAGTAAATACCAGAGGTAGCACTATCTTTACTGGGGAGCAGGAATGGGGCTTGATCTCCTAACTTGAATGTAGAAGGAGTATTTAAAGTAACCCCTACGTTTTTTTTTTTTTTTTGTATTTACACCCTTTGTATCAACTCACCTATTTGAGTTTCCACCTTTGAGAAAGGTTCTAGTGAGTGCATGCAGTTGGAGTATACTAATTTGTCTTAGCCCTCCTACATAGTATAATTTAACACATGAACATTTCAAGTGTATAATTAGATTGGTAAAATAAATTATGGTGAAAGATTATTCTATTTATAATATAATGTATTAATATTATAACAGAGTGATTATGAACCCAGAATTTCCAAATTGTAGTTATGACCCATTTATTTTGAGAAATATTGAAATAAAATTTAATATATCTCTTCCTTGTACAATGTAATTTTACTTACAAATGTTTCTCTTTTGGGTGACATTATAATGCAGATAAGGAAAGCACTTAATGAACTAACAGGACTTATTGCAAATGCTTAGTCACCTCACATCCTAACCTGATATTCTTGAACATGTCACAGTTTCAATTTTCCCCACCTACAAGCTAGGTTAGGGAAAGCAATATACTTACATAGCAAGGTTGACTAGGACTACATGAGATTATATATTTAATGCACTTAGCACACTGCTGGCATATTGTAATCACTTAATGTTTGTTAGACATACTGTTACTAACATCTTTGCTATAATTATATACAAGCACAAACAACATTAAATATTTTAAAATATCAGCTGCTGATATTTTCCGAAGATTAAAATATGCTTGAAATTTCATAAAAATCAACCCCTACTATCATGACAAAAAGGTAAGGGGAGAAAAATGAAATTTTTGTTTGTTTGGACACAAGACAAGAAAGTAATTTACATAAATATTCAGCAACTAACATCAAGTATTGGAACATTTCAAATGTCACTGCCTTTTGGTAATAATTATACTCATTTATGTATTATAGCACTTACCCTTTTCAAGGTACTTTGCTAGCTTTTTCCTTTAATCTTCTCAGTCATTTTATTATAAATATATTTACATGTTTCATACCCATATGATTCTGCTCCACCAAAGTCAATGATATTCCTAAAAACATGGAATATTGACAACTTCCTCACTAAGTGCTCTAAATATTTCATTTCATTTATTTATTTTTGTGCAGCTGATTCACTTCCTTCTAGCTGTGAACTCCTTTGACCAACCCAGCTTATATATTTAACTAATTTCTTTAAAGCTTTTTTAATTATGAAAATTTAAAACATATAATGAAAAATATGAAATATTAATATGGATAAACTTTCTATGCTTAATATTTTTCCAATTAAAAAAAACACTAGAAATAAGCCTAAGGTCCTCTATGTAACTTTCTTTTCCTTCCTCCAATCTCCAAATGCACTGGCTATCCTTGATTTGCTACAGTTTTGGATTCTTTTAAACTTTAAAAATGTTACATATTGTTATTTTATGACCAAAATTCTCTATTTTTCTCAATATTCAATTATGCAATACTGAAATATATCCATATCGGTTAATATAATTTGAACTGTTATATAATACTCCTTTTGAAACTGAAGCCCTGTAGTCCAAAGGCCCAATCTGGCTTTTCTCTTTTGTATCTGGAGCCAGGATCATAAATGGACCAATCAGGTTTGAGCTAAACATACAAATCAAGTTCAAGCTCTCCAACCATGACTCAAGGACTTGAGTAATTTTGCAAATTGAAAATGTAGTGAATTTCATTGGTGGCACCAATCAAAGAGTTAGGATGATAAATGGACCAATCAGCTTCAAGCTTCCCCACAGTCAGTCAAGGGTTTAAGTTAAATATGCAGATTAAAAATGGAGGCAAGCTGATTGGTAGTAACTGGGCCAATCAGATTGCTGAGGATTGAAAAACAGTCCAATCAGGCTTGTAGGGTGGGGGAGCCCTGAAGTGGATATAAAGCAAAGCAAAAGCCAGCTTGACTCAGTTGGCACCCTGACTCCAAAGAGAGAAACAGCACTGCCTCTGAAGAGAGCGGAAGCACTCAGCATTTGACATCCAAAGAGAAAAGAATTCAACAACCAGCCTCTGAAAAGGAAACATTCAGCAGATGACCTCTGTGGATTTCAGTAGACCTCTACAGACTCTGGAGCCCACCCAGCCATCCAGCCATCCATAAACCTTTGCAGAAACCCAGTTCCTGCACAGACCCATCTCTGACATTGCCTGCAAGGAGTACTATCTTTCTTGGCCTGTTTCTCAAAGAGCCGTCAGTCATTGTTTCAAAGCAATAGCTCACCAAGAGTTGTAGCAATGGTGTCCTGACACCACCAGCTGGTGACTGGGTTAGAGTAACACTATCGGTTAGTGACTAGTACACTGTCCGGCCACCTTTGAGAGCTCTCCACTGCCTCGGTTCTCCAGCACTGCCTCCTGGTGTTCAGTCTATCACTGACTGGCTGACATCCAGTGCTGTCCAGCCCAGGATTCAAACTGCTGCCATGGGCTGCAGTGTCACCTTTGAGGCCTCACCTGTGAGCGCCTCCTGCTGTCCCCATAGTTGGACCCTGGTGCACTACAGCCTGGTACGCCAGCAGCTCCAGGCCCTAATGACAGGCCCTAAGTACAGCCCCATCTCTCACAGATGGCCTTTGTTTGGGACCCCTGGACATGATCTGGGGTAAGACAACTCACCACTTATGACCTCAGAACTTCTTTCCTTTTCCAACCTCCTGCTTTTTAGATAAACCCCATTATTGTTAGACCCTGAGTCTGAGTGTCATCTTGCAAATGAGCACAAGGGCAAGAATTAGTAGATGGTGACCTTCCCCCCTCACCTGGTCATTATCTTTGCAACTGTATTGAATACTGTTTTACTGGGTATGAACAAATGACAATTCATCCATTTTCAGGTTCATTCTTATCAAATTTTGCTATTTAGCAGGTGCTGATTTTGCTCTTACACCCTTGGCATTCCCCTCTTCAGGCTGACAGTTACTTCCCACGACACTTGCTGGAGGCTTTTTGTTCTGGTACATTCAGAGCCGTACAATCCACAAGCCCAGCAAGTTGAAATATGCCAGAGAGCCTGAAGCAGCCTTCATTCAATGAGAGCTAGGAATCTGATTCTTTTCTGTCTTATGGCAGAACAGCAGAGAACACGTCTCTTTGATGTGTTCTGCACCAGTATTAGCTTCCATTGCCCATGGTAGTGATTTGTTGATCACATGCCATTTAGTTTCCTATGAATTCTCTATCTCACATCTCTCCTTTCACACTCATTTCTCCTGTGATCACCTCCCAAAGTAAATTCTGTGTACTCTAGTTTTGTTTTGTTTTGTTTTTCAAGATCTATTTTTGATAAATTGGGAGGCTGCTATTTAAACTATACCTCAAATAACACTCTGGATGGTGAGCATATTCCTACCTTTTGAGATTCATCTTAATGCAGTTGTACATTTTTCCTTAACCACACAAAGGTGAATTTCTCCAGGGCAGAGGCAGCAATGTACAACCCAAGACTCCAAATCCAATGTGACATCTGTTTTGTATAGACAGTGAGCTAAGAAGGGATTTTACATTTTTAGAACATTGAGAAAATGATATTTTATGACAGGTAAAATTGTATGAAATTCAACTTTAGGTCAATAAATGAGGTCCTGTTGGAATTCAGCCTTATTCATTTTTTTTAAATGTGTAATCTATGACTGTTTTTTTGCACTGACTGTATAGGGTTGAATAGATGCTAGAGACCAAAAAGTTCAATGACCCCTGCCTAGGAATTCTAGGAATAGAATTTATTTGTTCAGGAGAATGCATATAAATAAATAAGTAAATTTAAATTGCACATATATTATAAATACATTGCAAACAATGCCAAATTGCTCTCCAAGTTTGTTCTAATTAATATTTCTACCCACAGAAAGCATTTGAGTGTTCTTTTTTTCATATCCCCACCAGCATGTTTTTTAACACCTTCTAATACTTGTTAATCTCTTTTTTTAACAAAGAAATGTTTACTCCTCAACATCTTTTAAGGACAATAGCATCTAGAATTATTTTGTTTTTAAAAGTCTTTATGTTTACAGTTAATTTTAACTGTGGAAAATTTGTGGTTTTCCATAGGTATAAGTGGCATTAAGTTTCCTTCTAAAATTATTTTTAGAGGAAAAGAATAAGTGCACTGAAAAAAAAGAGCTAAGTATTTAGCAGTAAAATGATATGCTGATGTGGCAAGATCATAAGGGCAGATTCTGAGTGGCTGAAATTTATGAATCAGTGAAGGACTGAAACTTGTGATCTGTGTTTTAATGCTGGATCAGTCATCATTTACTTATTGTCTGTGCTGGCATAAGTGATGCTGTCTACATTGCAGTCAAATGGTAATAATTGCTAAAACTTTTCTATTTCGTAGTAGGACTCTGAAGATCTATTGAGATTGTAAATTAAAGAATTTAATAACAGGATAGCACATCACATAATTGTAAGATACTGCTGTGTGGCATCCTCTATCTGCATAACCTGCACCACACCACAACCGTGGTTTCTACCTTTTCCCTGAAGTTGACCAACAGGGTCGTTTTTTTGGCATTTGGCTTTTGCTCATACTGATAGCACTGTCAATAAAGCTAATCACATACTTTCTATTTCTGCTTGTAGAAATGCTATTGACTGTTCATCAGACATTTTCCTTGAAAGTTTCCCCAGACTTCATTCCTTCTTGTCATCTTATATGATCCTTTTCTCCAGTAAGTCTTTATATTAATTAAAGATTTCATTCACGACTTGGAACATTTTCACTGTCCATGAGTTAGATTGCTTATGTATTATGTACGTGTCGTACTCACGTCATTATCTTCTTCAGACCCTAGTATTGTTCAATCCACATCTTGTAGTACCATTAAATCAATATGTGTTGGTTTTAATTTCTCTTATAAACATCTATTACCTCTTTAAAAGTATGTTTGCCTTAATTTTATCTACATAGCAGAGAACACGAGCTCTTGATAGACTGTGCAGGACAGCACATGGGGAACATCTTCCTATCTCTTGAACTCCCTTCTGTCCACCTCATCTCTGATTTAGCCACACTGCTTTCCATTTTCCCACAGCAGACCTTGCATTCCTTGTTTCTACAGGAGTTTATGGAGGGATCTCCTCCTTCTGTCACTTACTAATTTTTACTAATTTTTCAGACTTTACCTCAGTTGTCTCCTTCCCAGGGAAGCCCTCCTTTGTGTGCTGGACTCTGCCAAATTTCCCTCTTGTGTCTCCTGAGAGTACTATACACTTCTCACTGGCAATGTTTATCACAGGAGCAATTTAATATTTATTTGTATGATTTTGTTTAATATTAATCTTACCCATTAAATCTTATGCCTCATGAAAATGTAGGAATACTTGTTTTCCCTCATCATTGTAATGCTAGGATGTAATAAAATGCTGGGTACGTTGTAAATGACCAATGAATATTTGTTGGTACACTGCCTGAATGAATAAAGTGTTGCTCTGTCCTCTGCAAAATCAAATCCAAGGTACAGGCTCCCTTGGTCCTCTCTTGTATGATCAGCAAGAAAATACATATGAGCAAGGGCATAAATTGAGTTTTATCTACTTTAGTCAAGGAGTCTGGGAAAAGTTCCAAGGGGTCAAGACACTAGTCATAGCTTCCAGGAATCAGTGACTTCCTGCAGCAGTTCTTAGTGACCTGATACTGCTGACCCCTGCCCTTTGAAAATTATATCTCCCCAGCAAATGCCAGAACGCTACCTATAATAGTCAGACGCCTGCCGCAGGCCGCTCTACATACACCCAAGTGCCATTTTGCTTTAAATTTCTATCTAAAAATAATCAGGTTGTTGAACCACAGAAGAATAATACATGATTTAAATTCAGGTGACAAGTGGTACATTGATGTTTAAGGACAGGCAATCTTGCATTTGGTTTCTGGCATAAAAAGACCCATTGTGCTGTGAGGCACAAATTGCAGACACCATGTAACATCACACATCAAACCTGACACAAGTGCAGCCCCCATAGAGACAAACACATGTGTGTAATTGCTATTCAGATGCTATTTTAAAGCTTATTTTATAGTCAACAACACTAGATTTTATTACCAGTTATTAGTCTTAATACTATGGCAATAGATTATGGCATAGAAGATTTTGAAAAGCACTTAACTTTTTGGACTTGAAGAAAGCGGTTCTTCTAATTCCACCCCCCAATCTCTTTTTTAAAATTGCCAAATGATGCAAGAGTTTGTCTTTAAGCAGAGCTAAAATACGTTGACTCCAGGGCAGCGTGTTTACATAACCTCATTATAAATGCCCTCACAGTGTGGCTCTGCAGAGACATGGTCCTTGAACAGATGTCAACGCTTGGCAGGACAGAAAGTGGTACCATGTCTCTTGTTGGAGCTGGGCCAAGGCCTCCTTCGACAGTGCTCCCTCTATCTTCCCCAAGCCCTTCAGCCCCTGTGTGCTCCTCAGGATCACATACCTGAACCACACAGGTCGTCTTCTAAATTTCAGTGTGGGCTGACAATTATCTGTCTTGAAATAAACGTACCCCTTTATCTTTTAGATCCTGAGCATGAAGAAACAAATGCTTGTTTCTAAACAGAGGAAAGGATCGAAGCAAATGGCCTGGATAATATGGCTGAGAGAACTGGCTTAGTCATTGACTTAATCAGGGAGAGAAATCATTGCAGAGAATGCTTATATGCAGCCCTGGAATTTCTAAATTAATGAAAACTGTCATTTCTATTTCCAAAGAATGCAACTGGGTATCATTCCTGTTTATTGTCACATGGTGGCTGAGTTGGTAGTGGCCTGGCACAAAAATGAGGGAGGGAGAAGGTGCCAGTCGACACTGGAGAGGTCCAGGAAGCAAGAGTGCCAGTGGAGCATCTGGGGTAGAGATACAGCTGCTTTGGGGGGACTCCAATCCTTCAGAAGAGGTGATAAAATTCGGTGAGTCAGAACCTCTATGATGATATATTTCATAATAACTTTCCAGCACAATATTAGAGTGGGGTGCCAGGACTGCTATTTACAAAGGAACCGTTTATGGTTTCATTTTATTTTGCTTGATTGCTTCCATTGCATTGTGATGAAACTTCTGCAGAAGTTTTGATAAAGAAAACATTTTTAGCACTTCAAATACTGGACTTTAGAAATGATATTGAAAATGGAATCTGTGGTACTGTGAAAATCTATGTTTTGAGTGCATTTACTTTGATGGACTAAACAAATATGAAGTGAAAAGGTGCTTTTAACTATGAAGTGATTGTGTGTTGTATCAACAGGTTATCCCTCACTGGAGGGATTAATTAAAGTTCTTCCCCTTTGTTGACTCTGTTTCTAAATGTTTTACTTGTAAAATAAAAGCACACACATAGGTGAACATGAATGTATGTGTGTGCTTGTGTGTACACACAGGCACATAGTTAGGTGGAGTCATTATTTCAAAGGAACATTTATTTTCACCTTCCAGGATTTTGTCCCAGAGTGAGTGTTTATGGGGTAGAAAAGAAGGTGGATGAGAAACAGTGGATTAGGGAAAAGAAAAGGAAACTTCTTCCTCCTTCCTTGCCTACAGGTATTGTATGGAGGTGGGTCTTTGAGCTCCCGTTCTCCTCTGGCTTGCACCTGGCTTGGTTATAGAAATGTCACTTCCAATAGCTTTGCAATCAATATTTAGGGCAGGGAAATTAATTATTTGGCATATTAATGACTTCCTGGGAGTCATATGCTACACAAAGACTTTCTCTTGTGTGTATCATTAATCTTCCTCAGGGAGATTTGTGGTTTGTTGGTGTTGTGGATATTTTTGCTTGTTTATAAGACAGTAATACCTCTGCTTCAACTGTTTCCTCACCTGGTGTTCACTAAAGTGTGGGGCAACCACATTTCAGGCACTCTTGTTCTGCTAATAGGGTGGGGATAATGCAAATTTTCTAGTCAAAGTCAGTTCTATTCCATTTGTCAGTGATGGCTGCAAGCAGGTATATGTGACACGATCCTGACCAGTTAGATAGAAGTGAAAGCTTTTGAGAAATGTTTGATTGATCTTAGACAAGGCATATCAAGCAGGGGCTTGTGCTTTTTTTGTTGTTGTTGTTGAATATGGTTACACGAACCCAGAAACCTTAGAATTGTTGTCACCATCTTGTAGACTTGGCAAAGGACAATGTTACTGTGCTGAAGAAGGTAGGAAAGAAAGAGGGACAACTCTTGGGTCCCTGTCCCTCTGTCACTGGATGCTCTACCCCTGAATTCCTTGTTGAGAGGGAATAAACTACTAGTTTCTTTGTTCACTTTGTTTTGCTGGTGGACATCTGTTACAGCCAAAACTATTCTAATTGGTTCAACCTATAGTCACATTTCAAAATATCATGTATTATCTCACACATGTGCCTATGTCTAAATGCATGTATGTACATAAATTACATTTTAATTTATATGGATTTGTAAGTGGAAATATTTCTAGAAAAATGAACAAGAAATAGATTGTAAAGATTACTCTATGTATTGTACTAATACTTAAATTTTACTTAAAGAAGTTAAAATAGCATTACTGACAATGTTGAAATACAAAACAATTATAAATCATGTTGAAATACTTACCTATTGCTTTCAACCATGTGATCGTCACTTCTCATGTAATCTATTAAACAAAAAAATGTACTTATAATTTTTTTCTTTTATTAACATTTTGAAAAAGATACAGGTCTTTTTTTTTTGACCGTTAAGAGTCCCTTTTTTCCCTTCTTCTCCCCTCTCCTTCTGCCTCCTTATCTCCCTTCAATCCCTTCTTTGCCATGCCCTTCTTCCCAGACACACTTTAGGTTCACAAGCTCATTATGTGGGGCTTTTCTGTGTATAGTCTAGGAAGTCGATGTTGCTGACTTCGAACTCCTACTTTTGGTCTCTAATATGAAAGGTCAAATCCTTGGTTCACCCAGCTGTAGGATGTGCTTGCCCCTAGAACTTTTATGCAAGTGATTCAAGGTGGAGAGAAAGTTTGGGGTTATATTGGTCAGAGGAAGCTCAAGGACCAGCTTTTCCTTTGGTAGAGTGTAGGGCCTTTTGTGACTCAAGCTAAGCAACCTCCAACCCTGTATGGCTTTCTACCTGCTCTGCAAGTCCAACCTTTGTTGGCCCCAATATGTATGCCACCTTTTTACTTAGATAGCTGAGTTTACTTCTTTTGCTGCAGCCAAGAACTGATTCATGCAAGTAATATTAACTAGAATAGACGTGGCTCTTTTTCTTTGTGAGATGATCAATAACCGCTAGGAACATCTTTTGGGAAAAGATTATTCCTGGAATATGAATATATACAACCAAGTTTTCATTTGTCATTTATACAGCAGCAAGTCAGCTCTGGGGCTTTTCTCTATTTAATCATAGTAATGATGATGCATTGTTCCTTTATATCCCTCAGGATGCTTTCACTTTTGATTACATGAAGAAAGAGCAGAATTCCTAAAGACATAATGAATTAAGATATGTTTCACCTGGAGTTTGACTCTTAAAAAGTTGTACTGTAACTTGTTTTACTGCCATAAGATGGAAGCTTATGCAATAGGTGCCATTGAGTTTATTTCCTGAAAGGGATTCAACAATTACCTGGTAACATAAACTCATTTCATTCATTCATTCATCCATTAATTCATTCACAACCTTATTTTAAAGCTAAGAGACCAAAGGCTCCATGAAAGGGAGTTTTCTCAAGTCATAGAGCTATTTAAAAACAGAATCAGGCTTAGAATTCAAGTCTTGTGAATTCCAATCCACAGTTCTCTCCTTAGATCTCTTCAGAGATTTCATGATTAAACAAAACAAAACAAGAGGATGGAGTTTAAATGCCACTTTATAAATCGTAGTAAATATATTCATAATAATACCTTTAGACTGTGGCTAAATAATAATCCACCTGGCACTTGAAATTGCCTTTAGATAAGAAACAGGAAGAAGTAGAACACATTTTTAGATGTTTCTCTTTTCCTTAATTCTTTATGTCATATGTATTCTTTTTCCTAATATTTTCCAGACATAAGTAAGCAGAAAACCCCTAAGGCATAAGTAAGCTGGATCCTGCAGGTTGCACCTGACTGGGGACACTTTGGGGACATTCTCTGTACCTCCAGGCTTTGCTACCTCATATTATATTTCTTTTTGTATGTGTGTTCTGCCTCCAGAATGAGATTGTCTTCTCAATGGGCCTTCAGGAAATAAGTCTTGATGGTTTAACTTTCATTCAACAAACATACACTGATCATCTACAATATGCCAGAGTTACAGTGGGATTAGAGAAGCAAGGATAAGAAAAACCCACCCCAACCTCTGGAACTCAGCTCAGAGAAACCTAAATTTTAAGGCTCCAGGTGACCAGAAATGATAGCACAACCAAAGTAGGGTAAGTCAGACTTAAAAGTCTAGTATGATATGCTTAACAACCTAAATTAAGAAAGTCTGTTAGATTCTAACTAAGTTTTATTTTGGCCAAGCTACAGAGTACTCTACAGTAGTCTGCAAAGATAATGACAATAGCAATTAAGACAAAATATATTTGTTGCTAAGGAAAATAATGAATATTACAAACCAGTCACTTAATTTCTGTTTTTTCCAAGACAGAAGGAGTACATTTTTAGTAAATGTGAATAAGAAAATATTTCAAAAAAAATCACTGTGAACCAGTAATTGTCATGTTTGTGTAGCATCCTCTGTGGCAACAATAAAAATTGTAGAGTCATGGACCTGATGTTCTATGGCCTTAAAATTGCCTCTGTCTTGGCATTTATATGGGAAACCTCTATATTTGCTTTTGATGTAAAGATACCTGCATTTATGCATTCAACTCTCTCTTTTTGAGCATAACTTTATTCTAGACACTAAAGATAAAGCTCCCTAATTTTATCGGTTTACCGTCTGTCTTCCTTACTCAAAACACTTCAAATTATTCTTCATTCAGAATCTCCATTCTCTCATTCAAATTATTCTAAATTCAGAATAAAACCAGACAACATTAGTACAACATAAAAGGCCTTGGTCATTTCTCCAGTTCTCAACACTAATCTTCTCTTCTCTAGAATCCAGCCACATACAGTTTACTTCCAAATTCTAAAAACTGAGGAAAAATATATCATATCCAAATTTCTTATTTTGGCCATATGCTTCCCTCTGCTACTATAATCTTCTCAACCTTCTAACCCTTATTCAATCTTCAGGTTTCAGTCAGCTAAAATGTCACTTCTTCCAGTAGCTTCTCCTGACTTCTAGAACAGATCTAGGCATCTCTTGTGTGTTCCCACAATACCTGAACACACTGCCTACCTAATGAAAAATGCTTCCTCATCTGTCTGTCTCTCTCTCCAGACCCAAGAGTCCTTGGGATCAGAGACTGTGTCTTGTACACATCCAAAGTGTCTCAAATAGTGCTGGACACTATGTTAAAAATGACCCCTGTTAAAATGGACAACACACAAGGAATAGTGACAGGCTACTGGTCCAACATTTCCACCAGTCATAGGACGTTTCTTAGTGTTCACCAGTTAATTAGCTACCTGCTACTTGAATCAGACACCAAAGTCCTAGCACATTTTCTTGTCAATGGATTAAATAGGCGATGAAATACAATCACAAGTGCCCACCTAACACTGGACACGATGGTGTCTTAGTTAAGGAGATGCTGTTTGTAACACTGTCATTGCCAGACAGAGGTGATTTTAAGCCCACTGCACATCATAGGAATGCTGTGGTGTCTTTTTTCCTCTGAGCACCTCAAGTTGGACACATAAAACCAATGCAATTAAGAGCAAGCTTAAAAGCAAAACTATTAGGAAAACAAAACAAAACAAAACAGGATAACTCTAGGAGTTCCTAACCCTGTGTGGCAGACTCCCTGATGCTCATTATTGGTGCTCAGAGGAAAGAGACACTGAAAATTGGAACACCTAAGAGGATTCATTAAGAAGTTAAACTTTAGCAATCTGTAGAATGAAGTATATAATTTAGACTGCTCACACTAAAAGGAAATACCTATGTACTACTGAAAAGAACCCATGATTTCACTAATGCCACAATATCTTGGTAGGATAAAAAATTTTGGGGGGAAGGATTAAAACCATATTTGGAAAGTGTGTTAACCCACATAATTTGAAATCCCTTCTTAAATTCTCAGGTAGACTAATTCTCCTCTTTGCTTATTTTAATTTTTGTTATTGTGTGTTGTTATTCAGCTTAGGAAAAAGTATACAGAAATCCAAGGAAGTCTAAAGATAATTATTCTGAAATTGGAGAGTTTCAGTGACACTTGACAGAGCTGCCATGAGGCCAGCATTTACCTGTTTCTGCCAGT
Source organism: Galemys pyrenaicus (assembly GCA_019455555.1). Taxonomy (NCBI): domain Eukaryota; kingdom Metazoa; phylum Chordata; class Mammalia; order Eulipotyphla; family Talpidae; genus Galemys; species Galemys pyrenaicus. The sequence continues at coordinate 3,316,997 of JAGFMF010011679.1, read as the reverse complement.
GTTAGCAGCCCATCAATTTCTCAGACAAGAAGTCACAGTGACCTGAGGCTGAAGAGGAGTCATTCTGCACCACTTAGTCAAAATGATAAACATGTTCCTAGTGACACAATGTTAGAGTGGCTGGCCATGGGTTTTCTAAGGTTACAGTCTATATGGGTCTAATTGGAACTGCAGTTTCACCCAAAGAGCTTTTAAGGGCTGCTTACATCTCTGCCTCTCCCTCGCTCTGAATTGTTTTTTAACAATGGTTAGTTAAACTAATGATACGAAATTCTGCTCTTTTGTTACTTTGTCAAGTCCATCACTCTCTAACCATAGTTACCATAAAGTCAAAACTAGATGGTGATCCACCACTGCCTTTGAGTTTGAGAGATTAAGTAGAATTCAGAGAGGAAATCATGGCCAGAAAAAAGGACCTTCAGAAAAAATAACAATTATACAGGCAAAACAAGTAGGCAACCCCTCCTTTCTGTCATGGTGGCTAAAAAAATTGCATCTTCATGGTTATGTCTTTGCTATATATTATTTCTTCAAAGCATCATTTTTAACAGAAAATTTATTCTCATGGTCCTTACCATGAACCTCATCATAACCAATAACTATAAATCCTTCAATATCTTAATTTCATGCATTCTATCTTTGACAACCCTATTTTTTCATTTCATGTCCTCTAGAACTCCATTTTTTAACAACTAGACTAGACAACCAGTCCATTGACTATTTCACCTGTACTCCTCTCTTTGCCATCCTCTTTCTTTCCTTTGTTAAAGTTAACTTCCCTGGGGCCTCCCTGGTGGCACAGCAGGTTGAGCTCTGCACTGTGAAGCATCTGTGGCACAGCAGCACGAGTTCAATCCCTGGCCAGGGAGGGGAACCACATGGCACAGCAGACCTCTTCTGCCTCTCCTGCTGCTCCCTTCAGCAATGTATTTCAGTTGATTTGCTTGCTCTGCTCCCCAATATGTCTCTGGTGAATCCTCTCACCTCCTGTGACGCTCGCCTGTACCCCAGCTCTTGTACACATAAATAAATAAATCTTTTTAAAAAAAGTTAACTTCCATGAACCATTATTACAATCACTTCCTTGCATGCATTGCTTGAGAGATGTTTTTCCTTCTTTTCAAACAGGTCTGTTGGTAACAAATTCTTGCAATTTTTGCTATCTGAAAATTTACCTTGTTTTTTTTCTCAAGGAATCTTTTTTTGCTGGATATGGAAGACTATATGGAGTGATTTTTACTACCAAAACTTTAAAGATATATGTCAATGTCCTCTGGCTTGCTGTGTTTCTGATGTGGAGTCTACAATAATTCACTGTTTTTCTCTATGCAGTATGTGTGTTTTTCCTTATGCTTTAAATATTTGTCTTCATGACTGATTTTCACCAATATGATTTTAATGTAGCCCAGTGTGATGCTCTTTATATTACCTTCTTTGTAGTTCATTGAATTTACTGAACCTTTCCATCTTTATAATTTTCAGAGGAAAAAGACACCACAGCATTCCTATGATGTGCAGTGGGCTTAAAATCACCTCTGTCTGGCAATGACAGTGTTACAAACAGCATCTCCTTAACTAAGACACCATCGTGTCCAGTGTTAGGTGGGCACTTGTGATTGTATTTCATCGCCTATTTAATCCATTGACAAGAAAATGTGCTAGGACTTTGGTGTCTGATTCAAGTAGCAGGTAGCTAATTAACTGGTGAACACTAAGAAACGTCCTATGACTGGTGGAAATGTTGGACCAGTAGCCTGTCACTATTCCTTGTGTGTTGTCCATTTTAACAGGGGTCATTTTTAACATAGTGTCCAGCACTATTTGAGACACTTTGGATGTGTACAAGACACAGTCTCTGATCCCAAGGACTCTTGGGTCTGGAGAGAGAGACAGACAGATGAGGAAGCATTTTTCATTAAGTGTGAAGTGTGTTCAGCACTAGGTGTTGTAGCAACACAGAAGCAACACCTGAACCAGTTCTAGAAGTCAGGAGTTGCTCCTGGAGGAAACTAGGTGAAATCTGAAAGTTGAATAAAGGTTAGAAGGTTGAGAAGATTATTGTAGCTGAAGGAAGTGAATTGGCAAAAATGTGGGATTTAGATAAGATACTTTTAATTTGCTTTTAAAAGTTGGAAGTAAGTGGCTGGAGTCTGGAGAAGAGAAGACTAGTGTTGAGAGCTGAAGAAATCAGCTTTTGTATTGTACTACTGGAGTTTGGTTTTGTTCTGAATGTATGGAAAATAGTTTAAGTGTCTTCAGAAAGACAGTATTGTGATTCTATTCACAAAAGAACATTCTAAATTGAATGTAAATGGAATGAAGGAGGGCAGAAATAAGAGAAGTAGGAGATTGAAAAGTATTGTATTTTGTTATTAATTTTAAAATAGATGTTTCCATATTTTCTTATCTCTGAAGTTTGGATTTTCCTCGCCTGTAGTGACATGTCTTGGATTCACTGAACGCTCTCATTTTCTTTCTCAGTGATATGTAAAACAACAGGGCACTTTACAGATCACGATAGCCAATATCAAATTAGACAAAATCAGGAATGACTGTAGCCTAAAATAAGAGTAGTCATGTGTTTGAAGAAAAGTAGATGTGAAATGAAGATGTACTTTGGGCATCAGATCATTGGTATTTGATCACTAATTGCATTTGGGAACATGAGGTTGAAGAAGTTGATGACTAATTTTTAGTGTATGGTTTTTTTTAAATTTGACCATTTAGGAATATGATGGTTCCACTTATTGAGATAAAGAAATCAGTAGGTCTTGTAGTAAGAGGAAGGAAAGGTATGGGATAGGGGATTTCATCCCACAGTCACTGTGAGGCTTCCAGGGACCATGTTAGTTAGAACACTCTAGAAATCAGAGGTTATATCTACACCTCTGTTAATAAAATTCACAAGAGAGATAGGTTCTTTTGACCTATATCTTAATCAGAAAATTTATATAATAGCCATAGTAGCCCTGGGCTGCCAGGGAAACAGTTTCCATTTAAGAATTAGTCTTTGTTTAGGTCTCATTCCAGAACTAAGCATCTCTAAAGCATGAGTGCTGATATCAAAGCCTCCATATTCTGCATGTCAAATAGATTTCCCTTAAGAAAAGTCTAATCTTCTCTTTCCTGGCTTCCTTACATCTTCTGATTTGTGTCTATTTTCATTAAAAGAAAAAAAAATACCTCAATATCTTATAAAAAGTCAAATATAAGTTCTTTCTGACTTTAAGAACAAATTGGAGAGAAATCTCACATTCATAACCCCAAAGATTAGTACCAAGGTCTATAATTGCATGAATAGTGAAAAGACAAGGAGAAGAGCGGGCTGTTCTCATTATGATGCTCCCTTCCTTCTCTCCATAAAGTCCTCTTGTACTTCCACATCAGACATTTCCCGAGAACTGTGCCAGGCATATGCCCTCCTTTCTGTGTGCAACTCAGCACCTCTGCTGATGCTGCCGGCTGCATGAGTGTGGCTGGATTCTTCTGAGGAGAACGGGGCTGACTTCTTGACTTTCAAGGGATTTATGGATCATGAATAGGACACTGGGATAAGGAATAGGAAATCTGACATGGCTGTGAGGAACGGCATTATTTTGTTCCTAAGGTGTTATATTTTATCAGAAGATTTCTTCCCCATTATCATATTTGAACTCAATATACTCAGCTAGCATGATTGGGCATTTTCATACCTACTATATCTCCATTGAGAACTTTGAGTTTCAGGAGAGGAGAGTTCTTAATCAGGCAGTGACTGGCAACATTAGAACCTGGTCTCCTGGATTCTAGTTCAATATTAGACCGGGAGATTATTGAGAAGGAGAATTGTTTCATAAAGTGTTTTAAGCTGTGTCAGTTAGTGTGGAATAGAGGTTCTTGAGATAGGCTTAATGTCCCGAGGTCCATAGTTATTTCATCAAACTAACTCCCTTAAATACTTCAATACTAATTGATGCTGAGAGTTTCTTTAATTCAGACTAATGGAGCAGGAGGTCTCTGTGTGTGAGAGGTATCTGTGGAGGCTCTTTGGAGATGAGAGTCATGTAGAGAGGATTTGTTTGCTTCCAGGGGCTAGCAGATACCCTGTGGTTGGGTCTTTGATTTTTGACACTGAACCCAGAATGGGACTTGTCTGCTTATTCCTAGGCTTAGAAAACATCCAGTTAAAAGAAGTGCAATGTTGGTCATTGCCTGGGCATTGTGCATAGAATGGGAATTTCTGGTTTGGTCTGCAAGAACTGTTGTTCCAAAGACATCAAGAATTTAGATCTGGGTGTCTTGGTAGTAGGTGTGGTATGGTAACACACATCTAAAGAGCTGTGACCTTGTACCTCTGAATCCTGAACAGTATTATAAACCAGTGTTACTTCATTAAAAGAAATACAATGGGAAAAAAAGAGAAATTGAATCTTAAAAAAATAAATTCTGATTTGGAGTTGCAGCTGTGAGTGTTGAGTGCTTTGTGATGGGCATTTCAGTGAAGTGAGGTCACAGAGTTCAGCAGTGGAATATGTTAGAAAGGAAACACTTTCTTGAGTGTAGAAACATGCCCTTCAGCAAATCTGCTGACTTCGTTTTAACCTGGACCTGTTTTTTTTCCTGAATATCAAGCCTCTGAGATGACTGCACGGGGAGAGAGGGTCTCCTGCCATTTCTCACAGCAGAGAATTCAGAGTAAGTGAATTATTTTGCTTTTCAATAAAAATGTTAACATCTGCCTTAGATGTGAATAAAGGCCTCAACACTTCAATCATGAGATCAAATCCATGGGGGAGGGGGCAGAGAGAGAGAAGCAGAGTGTGAGACTGCCAATCTGCTGCCACTGAGATCCAAAGAGGAGAGAGAGGAGCCAAGGGAGGAAGGGAGGAGAGATTAGGGTTGAGTGTGAGCACCAAAGGAAGGACTAGGCAGCCCATTAGAGGAAATTCTAACCAGAAGTCCACAAACTAAGTGCTCTCTTTTGACAAAAATATGTAAGGGGCTTCTCAGGTAGCACAGAGGTTAAAGTCTCAGCGCCATCAAGCTATCACTGCTGCAAGCCACTGTAGCATAAGTTCCACCCCCAGCCAGGGAGCTGACCCCACATGGTGCAGCAGACCTGTCCTGTCTAACTCGCTGCTCCCCTCAGCAGTGTATTTCAGTAGATCCTCCTGTTCTGTTCCCCACTCTGTCTCTGGTGAATCCTTTCACTACTGCCTCTCCTCCTCCAGGACCTCTGGACTACACCCCAGTTCATGTATGCATAAATAAATAAAATAAAATATTTTAAAAAAAAATAATAATAAAATGTAATGCAGTGCTGGTAGATTTCTCCCTGGGAGTAAGAGGTGGCTTCAAGTGTCTTTTGCTTTCTGAGTCACAGCTTGCTTACTTGTTTCCTTGCTTTGGAAGGCCATCCAAGATGTGTATATACAATGCTTCAGGAAGAAAAATGCCAAAAACTATCCCCAAGATTGAGAAGAGTGAAAAACAGGAGATTTAGCAGGCTGGATGACTCAAGTATAAATGACTGAAGAATTCTTGATGAAGTATCAGTCTGACTCTGTGATCAAGTGATACGGGAACTGAGTAAAAGGGAAGAATTGTTTGACACTGATCTGTTGGAGAGATTCTTCAAAGGCTACTTGACTTTGATATTTAAAGTTCCTCAGATTATGCCCTTTTCCTCCTTTTGGTATAACAAACAGCTTAGTCCCAGTTATGCCTTCTTGTTTTGTTAAAATTCTATTCTTTCAGTCATCAATAACTAATTGTTAAAACAAAATATCTTTCTAAAATCTTCAGAAACTTTTTTACAAGTGTATAAAATGCAGACAGAATAATTTTAACACGGAGAAATGTTTACACTTATCAGCATTATGTTATTTTGTATTTCAAGACTCAAAACCCCAAAAGATTATATGTACCTTGTTAATGAGATAGTGGAGAGGCGTGTCTGTGCAAGGTTCTGACTGAATCACTTTTTTTTTCTGTCTAGTGCTATTAATAATAGCTATCATTTATTTAATTAGCAGTCACTATGTATGAGCCACTGTGTTAAAGAAAACAGTTGTGCATAATATCTATCACACTGTGGACCCCTTTTCAGGTTGGAAAATTACCCCTACTTTACAGATGTATAAACAGACTCAGAGAGGTTAAGTAACGGGGCTAAGGTCAAGGGTTAATAGAGTTGAGTTTTTAACTCAGGTGGTGTGAGGAGAAATCTGGAGTAAATTCACATGAATGTTTATTTTTTGTTTGTTTTTTTGTCATTGTGCTTCTATTGCTCTATCTAAGGTCCATGAGTAAGCAATTTTAGCACCTTGATTCTATTTAAAGGTTATTTTAAGACAATTTAGGTTCAGTTAAATTATCTTAGTCTTATTTTGGAGTTTTATTCTAATGTCACCTTCACTCATAAGTGGTGTAATCATTGTTTAGTTAAAGTGATAGATTCACTATTCTGAATAGCTGAATAGTGATTGGCATTCATGTGACCAGAACTTCTGACCTCAGATATTCTGGGCCTTGAAATATCTCTTTCCTTTTAGACTTTGTTCAGTTTTGTAGGAACAAAAAGAAAAGTCAGGTGTGGACAGGTATGGGCATGTTCTCATTCACTATGTGTATTTCTTTCAGGTCTTTACTTGAAATGCTTGGCCTATTTCAGCCTCTGTTCTGTTGTTCTCAAGGGTAAGCTATATAGATATTTAAATTACACTATAAATAAATACAGATTATCAACCAGTCTGTAATAATTCCCTACAAAAAGTGATTTTAATCATTAAGTTATACTTATTGTCTTCTAAGCAAAAACTGATACTTATTTTGGGAAGGTGACTAATCAGGTCCCTCAGGGCTTAGTTGAACTCGATAATTCTCATCTCTCTCAAATAAATTCAGTGACTGGAGAAAAGGACATGTCTCTAGAGGTGACTGCAAAGGAGAGGAGGAAGGGACAAGGAAACCTGTGTCCTATAAGGACCTGTGCCCTTGGATATTATCTCCCTGACCTGTTTGTGAACAGGTGGCTGACATCTTTTATCGGCCTTTGAAGAAATAGCATTTAATAAAAAACAACAGGAATTTCCCAGAGGGATTATATCCAAATGTCACATTTGAGTTGTAGTAAAAAAAAAATAGATAATTTCTGGAAATGTGGCCTTTTGTGTATGTGAGGGTTTAAAAATGTCCCACTGGCATACATTAGAAGGCAAAAATCAAAACAGTCTGTGGAACTCATTACATGTCACCCAGGTATTGTTCACCCTCTAGAGTATTTATTTACCATTCCCTAACCACCAAGTAGCCTATCAGCCATTTCTCCACACTGCAAACTCTGTCAAATGTTGCATTGTCCTCATCTGCAAGTATATCACATTAAATAAGTTCTTCTATTTCTAGAGTTTCCTGAAAGGGCAATTCTCAGACTTTCCTGCCTGACCTCTCAGGGGGATGCTGTGGCAGACACACCTATGATGATCCCAGCGAATGATATCTTGTTCCCTTGAACACAGGATAGACCTGTAGTTCCTTCTGGTTGATAGAAGAGGACAAAGGGATTTCACTCCTTTAATTAGGTAATATTATATGGCACAGGTGCTAGAATATCACTCCTCTGATTTGTGATGTTCTGTAAAACTCCTTCCTATCAGATGAGCGTGAGAGGTTGTCCTGGAATAAGTCAGCTAAACCTTGTGGGATGGTCTATGGAATAGACCATATGGCCAGTCTGAAGGTGTCCTCCAGGAGCGGAGAGCTGTCCATAGCCAGCTGCCAGCAAGACTTTAGCACATACTCACAAGGAGCTACATCTACCCAGCAACCTGAATGAGTCAGACGGAATCCAAGTGCTAGAAAAAAACAGGCAGCCTTGTGAGAACCTGAACAGAGTATCCAGTAAAGCTATGCTCAAAATCTTGAACTACAGTAGCTGTGAGTCAATGAATGTACACTGTTTCAAGTTTGTGGTCACTGTTATACCACAAGAGAAAACAAATACAGATACTGTGGCCTGCAGGTCCTAGTCACTGACTTTGAAAATAATTCTGATTCAAGAATTGTAGCATATTAATATAATTTCCACATACTTGAACAGCTCACTTAAAGGCACCTTGTAAAGAGTTACTTGATAAATATTGCAACCACAAAATATAAAAGTGTTTTCATGACTCCAGTGGCGTTGGCTTCTGGGGTTATGATGGGTAATGTAGTCACAGTGGGGCATCTGTTAGAAGAGAAAGAAGAGGGAGTTGTGGACTGTGACATTTTGTCTGCATAATGCTGAGAACTACAATTTAATGCAAGAACCCCTTTGATTAGCTGCTTATTGCAGCTTCTTTTAAAAAATAGCTACCTATATTTGTAAATTGTTAGATTAATGTATTTCAAAGGTAAAAATGTCAAGTAATACAAAAATATACACTAACATCACTGCTTGTGACCTCAGATTTGGAGTCTTAATCCCCCAGATGACAGCCATAAAGCAGTTTCTTGTACATCCTGTAAGAAACATAAGATACATTTAGATAGTCACATATCATTTTGGAACTTATGTGAACATATATCTTTTTGAACATCTACGGGAGCACAGGACCCACTCTGCTCTTTATCTTATTTTTTGAGAATAACAAAATATCCTACATATTTTTCCATGTCATTAATAAACTTAACACTGTTTTAAAATATTACAATTGTTTGTATATATTATTTATGCATGTATATACTTTTAAATTCAAATGACACACTGGTATCATATGCACTTATTTGTTTGATCATTTATTTTTAACAATAGTGCTAAGATCTACACATTTCTTGGCACTGGAAGACATTGAGGCACAGAGAACCAAAGGAAGTGTGTTTAGGGTCTCAGAGCTAGGAAGTGGTAGAATCAACTAAAAAGCTCACCCAGGCAGCATAATCTTGGGGCTTTTAACTATGTTGATACTTCGGTTGCTTCCAGGTGTGTGTGTGTGTGTGTGTGTGTGTGTAATATTGCAAAGTGTATGCTTCAAGGCATTTTTTTGTACATTCACAGTTGCACACATGTGCAAGTTTATCTGTAGGATAAATTCCTCAAGATCAAAATTTCTGAGTTGGAGGATATTCTGAGTTGATTTTCACAGATATCGTCAAATTGCCTTCCAAGGAAGTATGACAATGTACACCCACTGTCAGTGTGCGATATTGTCTTTTTCCTTTCAACCTTGCCAAGACTATGTACTAAACCATTGCCAATCTGGCAGCTAAAAAATGCTATCTTTATTTTACTTTAATGTGCATTTATTTATGAGAAGGTCTGGGCATTCTTCCATCTGCTTATATGCCATATGTGTTTGTTTTTCAGTAAATGCTATTAATCTATATTTTTCTAAGGGATTTTGAATATTTTCTTTACTGATTTTTAGGAGTGCTTTCTATTTTAAGAAAAATACCATTTTACCTTTTGATATATTGCAAATATTCTCCCCCAATTATGTTTTTGTCTTTTGTCTGTGTTTATAGTATTTGGTTTTAACCACATGGAAGTTTTAAATTTTCATGAGAACTAATTTAACAACACATTTCCTTATGGTTTCTGGATTTTCTAGTCTTGATTTAAAAAATTGCTCAAATTCAGGACTTTGGAAAATTGATATACATTCTTTATTACATATTAACGGCTATGGTTTCACTATTTTTCTTTCAAACTTTAATCCAATTGGAATTTATTTGGTATAATAAGAAAAAAAATGAATTTACCTTATCAGTTTAAATAGCTGATTGGTTGTCCCATTAAAGTTTATTGAATAATCTCTCTTTTCTCAGCCTTTTGCATATATTGTAATTGTCATGTTTACTTGCATACTTTTCTGGATTCTGTAACTAGGCTTCCCTACTTCCTATGTTACTGTTCTTTTTCAGAATTTTCTGGCTATTCTCACATACGTTTTTTTCCTTCTAAAATTTTATTTTTTAATTAAAATTACATACATTTAAGCTATATAGTATGATGTTCTGGTATAAAATACATAGTTAAATGATTACTAAAGTGAATTAGCATGTCATCTCCTCACATATTTGGTGTGTGTGTGTGTGTGTGTGTGTGTGTGGTGAGAGCACCAGAAATCTATTAACAAATTTCTAATTATTATTTGCTTTTGCCTCAGAGTTATTTTTAATTTTTTTTCAAAGTTTTATTTATTAAGTAAAGCTAATTTATGACACAGTATATGTCTTGGTATACGGGTTTACACCTTCATGGTTGTCTTAAATACACCACACCCACTACCAAAGCCCCCAATAATCCACCATTGGACACTCCCCACCATGCTATATATCACTTCTCAAGATTTACTCATTTTATGTGTAAATGAGTAAACAACTGTTTTGTTACAGTTACAACTGTTTTGTTTATGTGTAAACAACTGTGACTTTGTGTCTTTTGGCCAACATCTCCCACTTTCCCTTACCCCCCACCCCACTGTAAACTCCATTCTACTCTCTCCTTCTATGAATCAACTTCCTAAACTCCACATATAAGCGAGATCTTTCTTTTTCTGACTTACTTCACTTAATATAATGTCTTCCAACAATTCAACTTTAAAATTTGTTTTTTTCTTCACCCAGCAATATAGTCATTCTTAATATCACACCAAACATGAAGATTAATTTGTTGCAAACTCTAATATTTACTGCTCACTGTCCTTAACTTAACATTAATATATATTTCCATTTGTTCATATTTTTATGTCTTTAAGAAAATTTTTATTTTCCCCATTTCCTGTTTACTAACAAGTTGTGCATGAATTGTGTACACATGAGTGTTGGTAAATAGGTTCTTCCCTTAAATTAGTTTTCAATTGGTTATAGTTTTTATAGGAAAGCTATTGGATTTTTAGAACGTCGATATCTGTTCTTTTCTTTTAGAGTATGTGCCACTGTCTTCTTCCTATCTGTCTTTATTTTACTTTAATAGCATTAATATGTACACATTGTAGACAAGTTAAAAATAAAAAGGCAAAAACAAATTTACAGGATCATACCAGACCCCCAAAGTTCACCAATACAATGCCACTACAGTGATATAGTGTCTATCCTTCAGGTATTTTTCAGGCATATATAAGCAACTATATACATATGTAATAGTTCTCCTGTCATCTAAAATATGAAAGCTCTGGTTAATAACCTGAGGTTGGTCTGTTTGTTTTCAATCTTTGGTAGCTTGCTTTTTCACCTGGTTGGCAGTACGTTCTCAAACTTCAGGCTATTAATTTTATGAGATTGTATTATGGTATTGATCATTCCACAGTTTTTCCATCAGGATGAATATGCCCTTTTAACTTAGATTCAGGATTTTTTAAAAAGATTTATTTATTTATGCATACAAGAGTTGGATGCAGGCCAGAAGTTGGGGGGAAGTCAGGGGTGAGGGAATGAGAGGATTCACCAGCAACAGAACAGGGAGCAGAATGGGCAGATCTACTGAAGTACACTGCTAAGGGGAGTAGCGAAGGAGATAGAAGAGGTCTGCTGCGCAAAGGGAGTCATCTCCCTGACTGGAGATCAAACTTGTGCTGTAGTGGCTGCAGATCTTCATAGTGCTGTGATGTAACCCTTTGCGCTCCCAGTGAGGCCCCAGATTCAGGATTTCTTTAAATAATAAAATAATCTCAAAGTACCTTGGACAATGGGAGGAGACACACTTAGGCTCTTGCTTAAGATCATATACAAAGACCATTTCCCAGACCACTTCATTGAGAGAATTATAACTTTATTGATAGTATCACAGCTATTTCCATGGCTAAGAAGTACTATCAGTTCCCTTTCATTCCAGTTCATTTATTTGAAAAGAGGTCTACCTCTTTCATTTTCTTTTCACCTCACAATTTCCACCGTATTTTTTTATTAATTAGATTTATTTAATTATATTTGACATTATTTGTAGTCTCCAGGGCGTTCCCATCACAATTTCACCCATGCCCCATCACCTCAGTCCTTTGTGCTCTTTATGCCCTCCTCCCAGTCTCTTCCCCACTCTTCCCCCATAAATTTTAACTGACATACTAATTCATGAAGGTTTTTATTGTTCTGTTTCAGTTGAAATTGTGCCAACTTTTGCTCGTTTTCCTATTTCTATTTCTTTTGTCCATCTCTTTCTATCTGCGTGCCTGGACATGCACTAGCACATACACAGTCTGAGATATGCACACAGACACCCACAGATTTTCAATCTCTGTTTGTGTCATGAGCACAGACAGTACAAGAACAAAGGCCGTCATGTGTTATTGCAGAGGAACTCAGTCAAAATGGACATGAAGCATGTTTTGTTTTGTTTTTTTCTCTCAAAAATTCCAGTCTTTCAAGGCCTTCCTGGTGGCACAAAGGGTTAAGTCTCACAGTATGAAGATATCGGCAGCCACTACAGCGTGAGTTCCAACCCCGGACCATCAACATGGCACAGCAGACCTCTCCTGTCTCTCTTGCTGCTCTTCTCAGCAGTGTATTTCCGTGGATCTGCCTGTCTTGCTCCCCACCAGATCTCTGGTGAATCCTCTCACTCAGCTCACACCTCTGGCTTATACCCCAGCTCTTGTATGCATACATTAAAAAAAAAATGCAGTCTTCCAGATTTTTGCCTTTTATTTTCTTAGACTTAAACAAATATATTCCTTGAAACTTTAGCTATATACCAAAAGTGTGTTTGTGAGTAAGGAGAGGTTGGGATTTCGATTAACTTCCCCAGGGAATGGATGTAAAGGGTCAGACTAATTCATTCTGTCCACGGATATTTCAAAAACTGTTTTGGAATTCTTTTTCCTCCCTTTTCATAAAGATCCCAAGACAATCACAGAACACACATAACAATATGAGTGTATACGGTGGATGGAGGAGGAAAAGGAATAAAGCAAGGCAAACCGGTTTTATAACCTAACTGTCCTTAAAAAACCAGGCTAATGAAATTATTTTCCCTCTAATGGCTTTCATTTCAGGATACTGTGTGGTTTTCCCTGAAAATGTATGAATTCTTGCTTTACAAATCATTTTGATTTCCTCTTGTTGTCACACTCTGTCTAATTTTGCTGAGTTATTGGCTGTACATTGACTATAGTGATAGAGAGTTATCACCGCCAGTATTACAGGGATCAGAAAATATGACTGAAATCATATCTTTCACCAGAATTTTGTGACTTAATTTTCTTGTAGGTTAAATGATATGGAAAACAGGAAATGCCATGTTGTTTTATAATCCCGTAGGTTGAACTGTGAAATGCAGAGTTAGAATCTGCTCAGTAGGTCTCGGTATGTGTTGAATGAATGAATGACAAGTAAATAGAAGGAGATGATTTACAGAAATAATCATAAAGTGTGGGCTTTCAGAATGGGTAATTTATGACTAGGTTAATTTAATAATTATTCCCTGATATCTGTCCCAGATCGAAAACATAGTCCATACTGCAGAAACTTGCAAATCTCTAAGAGAAAACTAATCTGTGCTCTTAGATCTAGAAGGTCTTCCCTCCAACCTCATTACTAAGGGTTAGTTTATTTTTTAAATGGGTAATATTTGGATACCCCCATCAGGTACTGCCACCATAGTGCACCCACAACCAAATCATCCTAGAAGATCTTTTTGGACAAGGATACATACATTCACACACGTGTGCATTCATTTACAAATACATGAATAATACCCAAAGTACAAATATTGAAGTTTAAATTAGTATTACACTTGGAATTGTACTATAATAGGGAAAAATTGAGCAATGTAGAAGTTTTCCATTTTGTTGTTCATAATTGGTTGACTCAAACTCAGCACTGAAAAGATTAACTCTTAGGCAGTCCCTTCAAAGCTTGGAGCTTTATTCAAGATAAGCATCTGGAAGATTGGATGCTTATCTATACTATTGAGTCCCATCTAACTTAAAATGTGGTTAGAAAGTTGGACCTTCCTCTTGTCAGCAAAACTAGAACTGTTGGAATTTTTTATTTTTTTTAAATTGAGCAACTTCACAGCTTCTTGTAATCCAGCTGTGTCCAGGAAGTGACAGTTTTAATCAAAGTTCAATTCATATGCATTCTACTTTCTCCAAAACTTCTTTGAGAAATTTGGAGATGATGGAGATTTATGTATAGTTTTCATTCCTAATAAATTCAAATGTGATCGGATTGGTTTTATAGGAAAGGGGGAATTGAATACCTTGAATTTTATCTTTTGAAACAAAGACTTTTTATTATATCAGCTAATTTGATATGCCAGAAACACTCAGTGTAGTTCAAATCATTTTACTTATTCAGAGAAGATACAGATAAATGAGTTAAATGATATTTTCCAGAACTGAGATAATGACACTTGTTGAAAAGGGATGAAACTTTGGGTGATTAAAGGACTGGGCTATAGAGATGAATAAATTCTGTTCTAGGGACAGTAGCTTTGAAATGCCATACACATAATTTACCTTACAGGATTTGAAGCCAAATGGGCAAAAGAATGGGTCCAGGGGGCAAGTTGGGTGGAAATCAGATATAGGTTTCTGAGTTCTCTCCCAGTGGAGGTACACAAGATGTGATTAATTGTTTCACCATCAGATTGTGACATGTGTGCTGAGTTGTTTACTAAGAAAGCTCATTAAAGATGCAGCGCCCAGGGTTTTAGTGTGGCACAGACACTGAGGAACCTTCCTATAGCATGTACCACAAGACTAGATGCTGAGAAGGGAAGCGTGTGGTCAGTAGGAGCCATATTGTTTGCACACACAATTTAGGTATAGTGAGTCATTCTCCTCAGAGAATGAGGGGTCCCATCCCAACACATAGCCTCCAAAGCAGCCCAGGGCCTGGCTTGCAAGCAGGCTTTTTTAAACCCAGTCACTGCAAGCCTGTTGTGGTAACTCCTTTTTGTACAAAAACGTGTCATTTCTGCTCGCATTTCATTGAACAGAACAAGTCACATGGCCAAACCTGCCATCAGTGCAAAGTAGATTTTCCTGAGGGATGGGAGCCCATTTTCTGAAATAATAGTACAATCCATTAAAGATTATCACCTACAGTGCCTATGAATGAGCTAACAGAAAAAAACAAAAACAAAAACAACAGATTGGTACTTCCTACACAGTTTATAGGTGTACCTTCCACATTTTCTTGTTCTGTGTTAAGGAATTTAAATATTTTTATTGGAATAAATTGAATTATACAGTGACATGAATGAAAAATGTAACACCAAATACAGTAGTGATTAATAAAAAGGCAATTGTTAGTCTTTCCTCATTACGTTTCTCTTTTTAAGATCAAGTGAGTCTGATTCCTTTTGGAGGCAAGCATTTTCATTTTGCTTTCATTTCTCTAAACCAGTGCTGTATTTGTTAAAGCTCTAATCCTCTTGGGCACTTGTGATTAGACCCCTGAAAAGCTGTTTCATGGCCTTTGCTACATTTTCTTATCACTGTACCTTTTAAGCTTTCAACTATATTTCCAGTTCTGGCCTGCATATGGCCTTCAGCATAAATTCCATCTGCAAAGTGGTTTGTTCCAATGCTTTCTTCATCTCTCTCAATTGTTTTTATGCTTTGCTTTATTATCTCTTCTCAGCTCTTTGACCTTTTATTCATTAGTTCAAACTATATGGAGTATTTTTTGGCTAAGGGTTAAGTCAGAGAAATTGGAAGGTAGGTTGACTTTTTGGCTTATATATTTACAATTTTGACTTTTCTATTTTTATAGTTCCTGTAGAGTGTTTTTTTTTCTTTTTAAAATAATCACCCTTCCACCAATAAAATACAAGGGTAACTGTTTAGAAATAAAAATAAATATCTTGGTTTAAAGAACAACATCTTTTAACCTCTGATTCCCCCTACAAAAGAAAGTTATTTCGTAGGAACTCACACATATTGGAGGGAACTATATTTGCAGCACTGTTTCAGAAGATAGTTATCGCCCGTTTCAATGAAGGGAGGACTTTATGTGGGTCTTTTCTTTATGGCTAGATGGCAGAATGTTTTATTGCTATTTATAAAAGCCTGCATTAAAAGAATGCAATACTGGTTCTCCCAGAGTGGGATCTATTTGGAAAACTAATTATCTCCAAATGGCTGCAAATTTTCAAGAATCTGCCAAGAAGACAAATCAGGAATACCATTTCAATGAGTTATTGCAGTGAGGGATACTTTGGAGCTCTTGGGACCTCCCCAAAAGCTATTTAAAACTCTCTGCTTCCTTCCTCTCCTCCTCCCTCTCCAGTCTCTGAGGATGACTTCGGCTGTATTTCACCAAGAAAATAAGGACCAACAAGGGAGAACTCACCTAGCTCACACCCCAGCCCTGTCTGCATGTCTACCCGCTGCTCTGGCTTCTGGTGCCATTTCCTTTCACCTCTGTGGAGGACTGTCTCTGCTTCATCACACTGGTCCTGCCACACAAGTTCTGCATCTTCAAGCTTCTTGCTCCATCAGATACCTTTCCTTTGCCTGCATTTCTCCACTGCATTTCTCCACTGCATTTCTCCACTGCATTTCTCCATTTCTTTCCTTTCAGTTTACATATTTAAACAACAAAAGCAACAACACATGCACACATTTGCTCCAGCCACTCGTTTTCTCTCTTTTATAATGAGAAAGACTTGCTGCACCATCCACTCTCTGCCATGGCAGGGGAGGCAACAGTGAGGGAGCTGTGTGCCGTAATGGTGGCTCTGTTATCAGATGACCATCTCTACTTATTTTTTATTTTTCATCCTCTAAAAGATTTTAGTTGAGTGTTTTTATTTATTTACTTTTGCAGGAGGGTGGGGAGGTAATTACCTTGGTTCATTAGTACTTAAACAGCAAAAATAAATAAATAAATACAAAGATCTCATCACATTTTCCTAATGGAGGCAATCAGATGACACGTACCAAGAATTTATTATGTGCTAGATACCAAACTAAACCTTTGATGTGGATTATTTCATTCTGTCCTAGTGATATGCTTGGTAAACAGATCATATTATTCCCAATCTGCAGATGAAGAAATTAAGTCACCAAATGTTGACCTTGCTCAAATTCACACAAGGCTGATACAAAGTCAACTGTTTCTCTTCCAAGACTTCAAGAATATGTCTTTACAAGAGTACAGAGGTCAACACCCTGTACCCTGAGTGACAACTTTCAGATAACATGAGTGTCTTCTCTGTAACCCTTGAGAGACCATTTGAAATACCTCCTATGCTTTCACATGTGCTTTGTTAATTCTCTTATCATAGTAATTTTTAACCTAGACTGAGCATGAGATCTATGCCTTGCCCCAAACCAGACCAACTGAATCAAAATCTTAGAGTGGACCATGGGTTGGGTCCTGCTTTATAAAAGCCCCCTAAGTGATCCTGACATGTTGAGTAAGTTGCTGTTCTTCTTCTCCCCTAGCTACCCTGCTTCTTCTGATCACCTTTCTTTTTCTGTTGTATTCTTGTCTAACTGGAGGAAACAATGCCTTTTGAATAATGAAATAGTTTGATAATCAGCTTCCTGTGGATCATGTTACTGGGAGTAATCTTATAATTTTGTTTGATTATTTCACTAAAGGATGAGAGCAACTTGTACTTGATTGAGTAAGTACTTATGGTATTGTGAAGTGATTTTTAAAAGCTTCATTATTCCTCTGGACACTAGAAAAAAGGAGTCAGGTGTCTTCCAGTTGTTTCTAGTCAAAGGCTTATGTAAATCTTGGAAACATTCAGTGAATCACTGTCACTTTTCAATCTCTCTACTAATAACTATGGCTGTAGATCATGCATTCCCCTGATAGACGGTTTCACAGCAAAAGAGAGAATTTACATGATGTATTTAGACATTATTTATTAAGTTTAATTCCCTTTGCTTAGAAAAAAAATGTTTGAAATCACTGAGCTACTAAATGTGCTGTATTATAAGATGGCAAAAAAAGGATTTTGAGGTGATTGGCTTCTTTTTTTTGTCATTTTCAGTTTGACTCCAATATTTTATGAAACTAAATGCCAAACTTAACTTTGAAAGAAATGACATAATAAAAAAAACCCATATAAATCACCTTGTAGATGAAAATAATTATTTTCGAAAAGCATATCTTACTTTGCTAATGTTAAGAATAATTTGTGGCTTCCCATGGAAAGCCTGTCTTTTTTGGTCCTAGTGGTGGCACTGTCAGCAAAAATTACTGCTTTCTGCATATCAGGCTTTATCCCCAGAAAATGTACAGTGTGTCTAAGATTTATGACACTAATGGGACTCTCTTGGCAGCAGTGTGATCCATTCTATTGATATACAGGAAGCAGACACAACTGTAATCTCCTGTTGCACATATCCAAAGAATGAAGAACCCAACATCTTAATTAGCATAGAAACGAGAAATGCAGAAGACTTCAGTTCCCGAACAAACTGAGTCCTGTAATACAGTCATCTAACAGAATTAGGCTTGATCATGTCTTTTAAAATGGTTGAAACAAACTTTGGCTATTTGCACTCTATTGCTTTATCAAAGGGGATCAGAAAATAAATCCAACTGGAATTAAAAAGGGCATTCTCTATTTTATAAGATAAAATTTGTGACCTGCAAAATCACTCTATTTATAGATTTAGTCATAGGAAGGAATAATCTGTATATTTTGAAAAATGTAACTCTGAAATATTAGTATGTCAAAATTAAAGAATATTAAATGGAAGTCAAATTGAATTTCAGTTCCAGTTTTTCCATTAACTAGCTGTGTGATCTTGGACCAATTATTTGATTTTTCAGGACCTTATTTTCTTTCCTGGACTAGATATTCTGCAGACTTTTCCAGATAAATCATTTTATGATTTCATTAGGTTTTCCATAGGGGAAGTTAGCGAGTCAGGCTGGAATCGTAACACACAAGACTCTCCTGTAGTGAAAAAGAACTCCTCTCTGTGAGTCCAAGGAGATGAATTCTCCTCCTTGTAGCTCTGCTTAAACCATGTCATCTGTAATTTAGAAATGATGGTATCTCACTGCATTGATAAGTTTTCAATGAAATCCCATGTGTATGAGTCTGATACAGGTGTCATAACAAAACACTACAGGTTGCATGGATTTAATGCCTGAAATTTATTTTCACACAGTTCTGGAGGCTGCAAAGTTTTCAAAAGTAAGCCCAGTGGGGTTGGTATCTGGTGAGAGCTCTCTTCTTGGCCACCTGCTTGCTGTGTCTGTGATTGGTAGAGTGAGAAAGAGTTACAGTGCCTCTTCCTCCCCTTCCAAAGGCACCAACCATATCAGGTCTGGGTTCCACTCTTCTGAATTCATTTAACCTTTACCAACCCTTTATATACTCTCTCTGAATACAGTCACATTGGGGGTCAGGCCTTCAACTAATGAATTTAGTGTGGTCCCAATTGAGCCTGTAACATCATATATATGAAAATTCTTTGTAAACACAATTTTTCATTAATATTCTAATAAGAATCAGTGGCATCAATGTTCATCTTCATTAAGTGTCCAAAGGTACTATGTTTTTGAAGTACTATTTAGCAATATCCATTAAAATTTAAAATGTTCATATCTGTTCAGTCAGTATTTGTACTTTAAATATTTATATTCCTGAAGCCCTAAGAATTGCATGGATATATGTATGGAATAGTCATTGAAATATTGCTGAAAAATTGGGGAAAATTAGCAAATGACTTAACATACTACAACATGTTATACAAAAGACTATTTCTATGCACCTACAATATGAAATATTATATATCCATAAGAATGTGATTGACCCATAAGTAGTGACATAAAAAGATGTCTGGGATCTACTAGAGGAAAAAGAAGTACAAGTTAAAAAATAGTGCCTATAGTATGATTGATTTTTTTTGGGGGGGGGTAAATGTATATAGGAGGAATAATACATTAAACTGTGTATATTGGCTTTTTCTGAGTAGCATAAATTTCAAGGAGGCTTTCATTTTACAAGTTATATTTTTGTCTGATATTCAATTTTATTTTCATAACACATATGATACTTATTTTAAGAAAATAAAGATTAAAAGATTGTAACTAGCACTGACTAGCATTCTTCTTATACTTGAAATACTTTAAAAATTATTTTTTATTTCTGGGGCCTCCCTGGTGGCGCAGTGGGTTGAGCAACGCA
The DNA here is from genome assembly GCA_019455555.1 of Galemys pyrenaicus. Taxonomy (NCBI): domain Eukaryota; kingdom Metazoa; phylum Chordata; class Mammalia; order Eulipotyphla; family Talpidae; genus Galemys; species Galemys pyrenaicus. Next base: position 3,296,926 of record JAGFMF010011679.1, on the reverse strand, counting down.
CTAGAAAGCGGACTGCAGCCACTGCGGCACGAGTTCAATCCCTGCTGCCGGCCAGGGGGGTGGCCCACATGGCGCAGCAGACCTCTCCTGCTGTGCCCACTGCTCCCCTCAGCAGTGTGTTTCGGTCTATCTGCCTGTTCTGCTCCCCTCTCTGTCTCTGGTGAATCCTCACACCACCCCCGCATCTCTGGCCTGTACCCCAGTTCTTGTATGTATAAATAAATAAATCTTTAAAAAAATTATTTTTTATTTCTTTTGAGGAATAAAGATACATAGTGTAAATAGTTGCAAAGCTTATCATAAAGAACAGAGGTCACTGGCTTTGCTTCTACCAATTCCTGGTCACCTAAAAGAAATTTATATCAGTCTTTCATCCATTTCTCCTGATATTTACCTATATATTATAAAATAACATTCACTTGTTATTTAATTTTAGACATTATTTTCTGATTGTGAACTACAGAGGTTTAGACTTGACTGCTTTGCTTCTTGCCTCCCCTCCCCCATCTATCCCTGGCCTTTTTATTTCATACATATCAAAACTGACTTAATTAATATTCAGGCTTTACATTAGTATTATTATGTAAATATCACTCACAGCTGAGCTACATAGTACATTATAATGAAATATCTGAACTTACACAACTTCTGTTTTCGTATAGTTACTAATTACCATATATATTATTTGCCTGGTTTTATATATACACATCATTATTTCATACCTCAAAAGTTTTCTTCAGTTGTAAAATTCCTCCCAATGTGGTCACACACTATAGGTCCTATTTGTGTTGGTGTTATCTCTCCTGAATCTCTTGGAAAGTCAACAATGAAGTCTGGAGAGCTAATGCTTATGAAATGGTAACAAATTCTCCCTGGTTTTTAATGTAACTTTTGGTTCCTTTATTTGGGAAGCTACATTCATTCTGTTTTCATTTTTTCAGGCTAAAAAAAATGACAACAGACATCAGGAAGGCAGAGGAGGGGTGGAGGCTTTTCCTGATTTTGAGTTTCAAAACTTACAGCTTGAGGAGATGGGAAGGGCTTATGGTTGATCAAAATATTTTGACTAAAACCTCTAGAGTAAGAGACAGATTTCCCCACTCCACTTTACTTGCCAGAATAAAAGTCAGAGGGGAAGGATCAAAGAGAGGAATTTGGGGTGACTGGGATTAAGGACCCATTAGGGTCAGTGCTGACCAATGGCCAGTTGTCCACCCCCGGGCACTTCTCATCCCCCATCCCATATACACACGTACACAGCAGACCCACGTTAACAGGTGCTTATCAGTTCCTAGTGATAATATTCCTCAACAGCAGCCAGCCTGGCATTCACGGACACCCTAGGTAGGAGATGCCTGTGTTCACATCAAATTGTCGCCACCCTCCCTGCACTCTCATCTGCTGCAGTGACACGGGACACTTGCTAACCCCACAGGAGACTGGGGAATCTGGATTGTTGGCACTTGTGGTGCACAAAACCAACTAGACCTTGTTTATGACATGAGTCAGTTCCACAGTCCCATTATAGGTACAAAGGTTTGAGGACAAATCAAACTGGTACACAGGCTATCTGTTAAAATTGTTGAATCACTGAATTAGAGAATAAAAATAATAATAGAATTCACATAATGGTGAGGTAGAAGGAACAAGGAGTTTAAATTCAAGCAAGTCAATTCATTGTGATACCTACTTTCTCACCTGTAAGATGAGAACTTCAGTAGAATGTTTTTTCCTAGAATAGTTGTTTAATGATGGTATAAGTAAAAGGACATTGAAAATTTAAATGCACAGCACTAGATCTCATTTTACATATAGGTCAAATATTTGACCTCATCATTAATTTTATAATTCAACAAATATAAACAGGTTATAGATACCAAATTTGTGTAGAAGAACAAAAACGTATTTTCAGAAGAACTTTATTAGTACCATGGCATGTGGGAAATTATAGCATTTGCCTCTCCAAGTGATTACATCTAAGAAAGGTCACTCAAATGTTACCTATTAATTCTAGATATTTCTCTCATATTTAATTTACATTTCAAACTCAGTGCCTACTTGTCAGATATCATTTATAAACACTGATTAAACCCCTGTGAGTACCACACATGCTTGTTATTCCAAAACAAGTTATAGGACTTAGTCTTGTCATGAGTTTTAATAGCAGAAGATCTCAAAGAGTCCAAACTTAAATAATATCATGTTGCCTCATGGAAAAGCAGACTATAAATTTTTTAAAAGTAATGGTTCTCATCAATTGTAGCATCTTTCCTTGACAGTGGAAAAGGAAATGAGAGAGGGGTAAAGTTCTCTACAGAGAATTCCAATTGAGAAAATTAGAGAAAAAATCATCAGTCAAATTCAATTGTCACAGGCAAAGTCCACAGATGGATGCTAAAATTAGTGAGTGAATGTTTGAGAAGAAACCAGATATTTGCATAATTTCAAAGAGCAATTTGGGTAAGGAGTATGTAGGGATTCTCTGAACTTTTATTTTTACAACTTTTATGTAAGTTTGAAATCATTTAAAAATCTAAAAAGTATAAATGTGGATGAAATTTGTATGTGAAATTTCCATACCCAAAATGACTTTTTAAAAAAAGATTTATTTATTTATGCATACAAGAGCTTGAATATAGGCCAGAGTCATGGGAGGTGAGAGGATTCACCAGAGACAGAGTGGGGAGCAGAATAGGCAGACTGACTGAAACACACTGCTGAAATGAGCAGTAGGTGAGGCAGGGGAGGGCTGCTACACCATGAAGGTCCCCTCCCTGGCCAGAGGCAGGGATCAAACTCATGCTGCAGTGGCTGTGGTTTGCTTCATAATGCATTGCCTAACCCACTGCATCATCAGGGAGGCCCCCCCAAAATGACTTTTTCCTTCAATTTTACTATTAAGTTTATGCTTCATTCCATGTTAACCTCCAATCTCCAGGATGCACTTTCTTTATACAAAATTTTCAAATCATTTACGTTTGCCTTCCAGTCACCCCCAACTATTTTCTGAAACTAGTAGAAGTCTGTCCTTAATAACTTTTTTTTTTTGTAAAAGCGTGCTAACAACTGCAAGGGTCTAACTAGCAGTCTATAATCCAATCTCTCCCTTGAGGAAATAATAACTTTGCTGAGAAAATAGTAGGCATAACACATGAAAGAATAAAACAGAGCTGTGTGAAATTATGTGAGATTCTGCTTTATTTTAATGGCATGAGTTACAGAAGTCGAAAAGACAGAGAAAATGACACATACACAAGTAAGAACAAGTTGGATCTTAAATATATGTAGATTTTGGATGATAAGGTCTTTGTAGGTCTTTGGGGGGTGGGGAATTGCAGTGTGGGAAGAGTAATGAAACCTATCTGAATAAGCTGGAAAATTTGAAGTGATGAGGAGAATGGCTTTTGATAGAACTGAGTCAGATCACAGAAGGTTGTAAAAACCAAACTGAAGAGTTTTTGTTCCAAGTAGAAAAGGGAAGCTATTTTAAAGGCTTGATTAGGGTCAATTTACATTTTTGGCTACCGTGTAAACAAAGATGATAGCTTGCAAGCCAGCATCAGCCCTATTAAAAAAAAATCAAATATTTAATGACCAATATTTGAAAGAGATTTTCTGAAATATTAATTGGATCTCACCTTCTCTATTCTACTACACCCTCTTTCTTCCTAAGGCATTTTAGAGGCTTCCTTTTGCTCTAAGGATAAAAGTTAAAGTCATTAACCAGCAGGGTCCTACAAGGTTAGAATCCTCCCCAGATATAGAAGGTTCCAAACTTAGGATGGTCTAAGTTGTGATTTATTTCACTTTACAATGGCACAAAAGCCATGCATGGAACTCATACTTCTAATTTTGAATTTTTGACCTTTTTCTGGGCTATCAATAGATGGTCATATGTTCTCCAGTAATGCTGGGCATCAGCAGCAATTGCAGTTCCCAGTCAGCCATGATGTCACCAGGGTTAACAGATACTGAATGGACTGTTTTTTCACATTCAAAATAGTATTCAATAAACTAAGAAACAAAACACTAATAGTTTAATAAACTAATAAAAAAGATATTCAAGACTTTATTACAAAACAGGCTTTATGTTACACATTTTGCCCAACTCTAGGCTAATATCACTGTTCTGAGCATACTTAGGGAGGCTATGATGTTCAGGTTAGGTGTATTAAATGCATTATCCACTTACATTGGGTTTTTGGGATGTAATAACCCCATAGTAAGTTGAAGAAGATCTGTACGTAGATTTTGCTATACCCATTTCTTCAAAGCCTAATTTGTTTTATGTGTTTCAGGGCTCTCTCCTGGTGCCACATATTTGCATATATTTTCCTCTCTGATCTGCTTTATTTTTTGACTAGTTTATTCTTTTTCATCCTTGTGATGTAAATTCAATCTCCAGTTATTATAGCCAATGCAGAAACCTTGCTCCCTGCTCAGATGAGACCTACTTATAATACCAAATACCTCAGCTTATAAAAATTTCCATATCTACATTTATGATATGGGATTGTTTTGTTTAATTGTGGAATTATTTGAAAAATGCCTTTTTCCCTTACTAGAATACAGACTTGTGAGGTCAAACTGTATTAGTTTGTGTTTATTATTGCATCATCTATCTCTAGCTTACAGTAGATACATAATGAAAATTTGCTGAATAAGTAAACAAATATCAAAATATACTATTCCAATTATACTAAATAAATTAAACTATTCTAATGATATGATCATTTGAATCATATGAAAACTATCCTCTTTGAAATTCTAAATTATTATGTATATGACCCAGACTTTTGGAATATAGATTCTAAAAGTCTTATTCAACTTATGTTTTATTTTTTAAAAAGATTTATTTATTTATGCCTACAAGAACTGGGGCACAGGCCAGAGGTAGGAGTGGGGAGGAGTAAGAGGAGTCACCAGAGGCAGAGCCAGGAGCACAGCAGGCAGATCTATTGAAATACATTGCTGAGGGGAGCAGCAGGCAAGACAGAAGAGGTCTGCGTTCTGGTGCTGTGTGCATCAGCTCCCTGGCCAGGGATCTAACTCTATGCTACAGTGACTATGGATGGCTTCATCATGATGCACATTAACCCTTTGTGCCACCAGGGAGGCTCCAACTTACATTTAAAATATTTTGTTATTTTACTAATAAGTCAATTTATTTTTATTTATTTATATGTATTTTACATCATTGTTCATTTTAAAACAATGTTTGCTTTCTTTCCTCAAGTGTAGTCCCCATAGAATTTCTACCACCAATTCACCTATGCACCATCACATAGTTTTATTTTCTGAATTTTTTAAAAAGCCAGAATAGTAGCTGGAACATATTTGATAGTATCTATTAGCATATGAGGTGACAAACCTGGGTTTCTGAAAAACATAACTCAGATGATCACATTGAACTAAGTTATAAGAGCATAGAGAGAACTCGTTGATCAATGAGTTGCTTGCTATCTAGTACAGGATACTTTATTTGGCATTGTGAATTAGTGCCAGCTAAATAATACCTGACTTCTCTCTGTCTTATATTAAAGTGGGGAATCTATCCACAGTTACCTCTATTATATAGTAGACTGTGAATGCTCTAAATACTAAGGAAACATGGAAGGAGAAAGATTTATTCTGACTGAAAGAATCTGGCAAGGCTACAATGAAAAATAACATGAATCATGTCTTGAAGGATGGCTGTGCTTTTGACAGTAAGACTTTGGGAAGACAAAAATTCCAAGCAGAAGGAAAATAATAACTAAACGTACCGTACCAAAGTACGGGAAGCTGGAAGTACTGCAGTAGAAGAGAAAGCTGCCCAGCAAGGCCAGAGCGGAGGTGAATGAACTGCAAGTATGTTGAGATGGCACTGAGAACTGGGAAAGTAAGGACTAAACCAACAACATGCTACGCTCTGCATTTGCTTGATGGGAAATGAGCAGGTACCAAGGATAATGAAGAGGGATTTGCTAAAATGAAATGTGTGAATTCTAGTGGTAATGTGATAGGATAGATTGGGAGAGAACTCTACAAATTAAAAAGGGCAGGGAGACCACGGGTATGTAGAAAAGAGATTGTAAGAACATAGAGAAAACTAAGGAAGATTGAATTGCTTACTGCAGGTGAGGATGCCTGAGGGAAGCATTCAGAAAGTGGAAAGAATGAAATTCAGAAAACATTTAATATGGCAAGTGAAGAATAGAAAGCTGGCATTTTTTAATCTTAGGACTTACTGCTGATAATTTAACTAGAAGCGATAATAATAGTGAACAGATTAGCAGCAGTAACATGTTCTTGTTTTAAACCTTCTGGTAATAGTAGTCTTATTAATATTGTCCAGATCTCTTGACAATAAGGAATTATACCATTCGCATTTTCACGTGATTTAATAGAATATATTTGCCTTTTCCTTGTGCTAATACCTGCCAGCTACTGACTTTAGATACTACTGAATGCACCTACTCATTTTTCTAGTTGTCTGATTTTATTATAGCAAAATAAAATTATGCTTTACTTGTGGTCACTGATAACCCCTTCTCCCTGTTTACTGCAACCCTTTTGCTTTCAATATTCTTTAGCAATTCAATGGACACAGACTAAGTAACTATCTTCTCAATATTCTGGGAGCCTTAGTGTTTAAGATACTGTGTTTCACTTTAAGAAATCCATAGAGGTTTAGGTATAAGTTCAAAATTAATTGAATATAAGATGATACGGAAAATGCCATACAATACTAACAATAAAAACTACCACTGAAGTCTTTCTCCTACAGGACTTTGACCAGGACAGAATTCTGAGCAGTGAATAAACATGACATAGAGTACACTCTGTGGAATTTGTTATAGTGAAAGACGTTTACACTAAAAGATGAAAAGCAAATAAATAAATATAGTAACTATGTAAGTACAGACTGAGGACATACAAAGCATATAATAATAATAATGATACCAATATTTAACTACAATATTTAGCAGGTATGTTCTAAGTGGTGTTACTGCAGATTTGATTCATTTATATAACATTATACTACAATTACAAAAAATTCATTTTATCAGGTGAGGGCAGTATGTATTGTGATAAAGCCTTATCTAAGACAATGAATTGGAGCTGAGGCAAGGTGGATAAAAAGACAAAAAACTACATAAAGACTCAGGGCAGAACATATCAGGCAGATGAAATGGGATATGTAGTTTCTAAGGCGGCATGTAAGAACTTGGTGTTTTCTAAGATTAAAAAATAGGTTAATTTGGGAGAAAAGGATTTGGATGAGATTGAAGAAATAACGGGAACCAGATCATGCAGTTGGTCTTCATGTTCAGAAAAGAGCATGGCTTTTATATTAAGAGAAATGATAAAACATCAAAATTTTGATGGGAGAAATAGCGACATTAGTAACATCCTATTTATATTTAAAAAGTATTGATCTGGTGTCTATATGGAAAATGGATTTAAAAGTGCCAAAGAGGAAGTTAAAAATATAATAAATGACAAAATCAGGGTTTGAATTCAAATCTTAGTGAATACTAGGGTAAGACTTGGAGGTACCACATTGTGTTGTCCCTGACATTGTAGTAAGTTTGCAACCTGGCAGGAAGCTTTGTCCTATCAAACTTCAGAGACCCATAAATTGTAACCTTTCTTATCTCTCTCTGCCTCTGTGACCTCCATTCCATCTTTTGTTAAGTCTTGGGGCAAGGACTTAGTCAAATATTTTAATGAGAATAGAAGAAATGGTGAATGTTAATGACCTTTTAGTACATGGTGGCACTTTCTTTTCATTTGAACATAACTTCCCATTCTGCTACATTTGATTATAATATGGGTTTTTAAAGGACATAATTTAAAGTGGTTTTTACTGTACTATAATTAATTGCTTAGTAGAGACAGGGGTGGCCAAAATGCAAATGCATGGATAAACACCTAGAGATTCTGATTCTCAACACCTGAGCTGGAACATTTTAGATAAACGCTCCAGTGAATTCTGAGGCAAATGATGCAACGACTACATTTTACAAGACTCTGCTGTGTGTGAAAGCTTTTTAACTTTATACCAAACATGGTGAGATGATTTGGACGTAGGTATTCTATTAATACTATCAACATTAGAAAACATCAATTGGAAGTAACTCCAGAATTTAATAGCCTATATATTTTTGGTAGACTTCTCTCCCCAGTGCAATATAATACAACACACAGATAATCAATTTGGTCTCTTTCTTCAGGCAAGAGACCACAGAATTTATATAAACAATTTCCTGACTAGTCAGTCCCAATGTGAGTTAAATATATCATGCAGATTAATGATAGAAGGGTTTTTCCAAACAGGTGAAAATAGAATATTGCCTTCCCACTATTAATATAGTGTTACATATAAGATCCAAATAATTATTACAGAATAATTATTTTGGAGGTGATTTTATAATATAGAAAATACTTACAATAAAGTAAATAAAAAATTAAACTTCCCTACTAACAGATCTTGCTAAAAATAATTACTAGCTTGTGTAAGTGGTTATTTAAAAGGCAATATTAATAGACAATAAGATGAGTCACAATTAGAAATCATTCTAAAAATCAACACCCTAATTATGTTTTGGAATCATATTCTGAAAAACACCTCTTCATTGTTGTAATCACCATTTGCTTCTTATAGCTGTGCCTTTTACTAGAGTGGCAAGGTATCACTAGTGATTTTCCTGCCAGATGAGATCTTTTTTTGGTTGATACCATGCATACTCAAGACTAAGAACATCAAATCCTTCTAAAATACATTGACTTTTAATCATTTACATTTGTCTTTATTGTCTGAATTTTGCATTCCCTAAATGAGTCAGGTAAAAAATCAGGTCATATGTTGTGTCTGTTAAGGACCAGTAATGAGTTTGAGTTCTCGTTAGTCTCTGAGACAGGCAGTTTTACCCCCAAATCTTAGTAGTTGCAAATACAGTATAAGTGTATTAATCAAGTTTCCATATGGTGTTAAGAATTACACATCTATTTCATGAAGTAGATATTCTCTGAGCATCTAATATGTACCAGGCACTATTCTGAGCTCTGGGGCTACTGACATGGAAGAGAAAATGTTCCTGCTCCTGGAATTTACATTCTAGGGTTGAAACAATAATGTAAGGGAAAGCAAGGACAAAACGATAGACAAGTGCAAAAAATGAAGAAGAATAAGGGAACGGAGTGTGACAAATGTGTTAATGGTGACCTGTTTAAAGATGACAATGTGTTGCAGGTATTTGAATGAAACAGAGAGGAAACTTTTCAATTTTGGGGGGCCAGAGAACTCCAGGCAGAGGAGATAACAAATGAAAATGCCATGGATTAGAACATATATTGTATATTTGAGGAAAGGAAAGGATTAATGGAAGTTTGAATGAAAGAAATAACAGAAAACTGGTTGTACAGGGGCTCTAACAGCCTAAATAAGAACAGAGGAATGTGGAGTTTGATCAGTTAAAGATGGTCAAAATTATTTGCTACTCAGGGGAGGGAATGTGTTCTTACATAAGGGACTATGGTGATGCTGCACAAGTGAATTGGTGATGGGAATTTTGTGGGGACTATACCTGAAGGGAGAAAGCATGCATTATACAAAATGGAAAAATGATGTAAAATATATTAAACAGATAAATAAATAAAGTGGTAGCTGATATAAAAAAATTTGCTACTCCTTCCATTGAAAGGTGGAGTCCAATTTCCCTTTCCTTAGATCTGATTTGGTCATAGTGATTTGTTTAACCAACAGAATGTGACAGAAGTGACATTCTGGAAAAAGGACAGGTCATAAGAAGTCTTGTCACTTCTGCCTTGATATACCGGACCCTATCAAATGCTATGCAAGAAGTCTTACTTCTGGAGGTCACTGTACTATCAGAAGGTCCAAGCTATTCATGCAGAGAGCTGGGTAGGGAAAGACACAGAGGGAGTGTCCAGTCAGCCCCAGCTGTTCCACCCATTTAATCTAGCTGGCAAACGTGAGTAAGGAAGTCATCTCGATCAGTCTAGCTTTAACAAACATCACATGGAGAAGAACAAAGGCCCCAGACATATTGCCCTCATAGCGATGCCATTCGAATGATCCTAGTTGAGACTCACTGGGGAGTAGAAGTAGTTTCATCTTGAAACTCATTAGCATAGTGAATGATTGAGAATAGGAAACTATAAACCTCGTCTATATTTTAAAAGAACTTCTCTAGCTACTGGGCAGAATCTATTGAGAAATCTGCAGGGGCACTATTATAAAATAGAAAACAGGATGGTCAGTTAATTTAATTGAAAGTGCAGGTAAGAAAAATAGCACATTAACACAATAGTATAGAAAGAAGTAAGAAGTGGTTGAATTTAGGATATATTTTGAATATAAATTGATAATATTTGCTCAAAATTATAGAAGGTATCATTTCAACTTCAATTCTGAAAATATTTAAAAAAATTATTAATATGTCATATATCCACATTTATTTACTCAAAAATATTTAAAACATATAAATAATCTGAGGTCTGGAAAATAAATGGAGCATCATTGAATCTTAATTCAGAATCTGTGTCTAGGTCTGGTAAATCATTACACACATCAAATAAATATTGTATTTTCATTACAAAATTTTTATTGATCCAAGGGATGTTCTAGAAGCATTTATATGCCCAGTTTCTTCCAGAACTCACTTATAAATTTTTATGTTCTTTTAACAAACAGTTTTGAAGAAACTTCAATATGTACAATGCTATATGCTTAGGATACAGTTGTGAACAAAAGACAACATAATCTCTTTTGCTAGAAGGTAGACATTTTTTTAAGGTAAATTTTAAACAACAAGTGCTGTAGACACAACCAGGGTAATAATAGAAGGGTTTGATATAGCAAGGTCAAAAAGTTTTTTCTTCTGAAATTGAAAAGTAAGTTGAGATCTAGAGGTGAAGTTAACTACTACAGAGAAATAGTAAAGTTTGATTGGCAGACAGAAAAGTAGATACAAACACTATGTAATGCTTAGAGTGTGATATGCTAGTGAAACTGATCTCTCCTACCTCTGCAATTTGTCTACTACACTAAAAGCTAGAATGATTTTTTAAAATCTAAATATGGTATCTCTTCGTAATTGTAAAACAGGTAGTATTTTACTACTTTCAGAAACAGAGAGCTAGTTTGGAGAGAGAGAATGAGTTAAATTTTAGACATACTGGATTTAAGTTGTCTGAGATAGGTTATAGATATACCAAGAAGCAGGAATTGGTAGGGAATCTAGTTGGAAATGTGCAGTTATCAGTCTTTAGGAGGTGCTCAAAACCATGACATCAATGGAAGTGCTCAAGGACAGATTATGAAAAAGGAAGCAAAGGAGACTGAAGAAAGCATGGTGGAGAACATACATCCACAAAGCAACAAGGAATAGCTGGAGAGTTAATATGAAAACCTGGAGATGATAGTAGCATTATAGGCCTTCAAGGCAACTGAGTGCTTGAAGTTATATTGTGTGGTTGACCACATAGGATGCTGCTGAGTGAAGAAAGTTGAAGCTAGTCAGTTATCCTTTGGATTTAGCACACAGAGGAAGTAGTAGGTGGTATCAGGAAAGAACATTGCTCTGGAGACACGAGAACTGAGATCTATTAATTCCACCTCTAGGGTAAACTGTTGGCAAATTTGCTAAATTTCTATGCTTCATTTTCTCATCTCGAGCCTCTCAATCCCTTTTGGAGATTTCATTTATGGATCCAGCAGTAATTTATTGGACTCAATGGATTATAGATTTACAACTGCAAGTTCTTCAAGAAAATTAAGCACATGAAAAGATGTTCAACATAGTTGGTTATTAGGTAAATGCAGATTATAAATAAAATGAGCTGTCACTATACCTATTAAAATGGCTAAAATAAAAAATACTAATAACCCCAAATGTTGGTGAGGATATAGAAACTGAGTCACTCACACATATTGTAGGAATATAAAATGGTACGGCTGTACAGGAAAACAGTCCAGCAGTTTCTCAAAAAGCTGAGCACGCAACTACCTTACAACCTAGAAATCTTGGGCATTTATCCCAGAGAAGTGATGGCATATATTTATACAAAAACCTGTACATGAATGCTTATAGCAGCGTTATTCATATTAGGCAAAAGCTAGAAACAACTCAGGAATCTTTCAGTGAGTGAATGATTTAAAGGTACCTAGGAGAAATAGCCAGAGGATTATGTAAATGAAAAGAATCAATCAGAAAATGTTATATACTCTATGATTCTATTTATTTAATGTTCCTGAAATTATAAAATTATAGAAATGGAGAAACAATGAGTGGTTTCCAGGTTTTAAGGAGGGGGTAAGGGCAGCAGGAAAGTAAGTGCAGCTATATAATGGCAACACAAGGCATCTTTGCAATGACAGAGGTGTTCCATATATTGTCTGATCAACATTGATATCTTCTGTGATCTCTACTATAGTTTTTCAGGATATGCCACCAGTGGATAGATCATTAATGGTTAATCATATTAGATTTTTTTCCTACAGCTGCATGTGAATCTATGGTTATCACAAAATAAAAATTTAATAAAAAAGAAAGTTATGTTCAAGAAAAAAATTTAAAGTATAAACATGTCTATAAAATAGAAATATTAATGCAATGGTGTAGTTTAAATTGGAATAGCTTATTTAGGGGTAGGGAAGTTAGGAACTAGTTTATAAAACAGATGGGTAGGATTTAGACATTCAAATGAAGGAAGGATGGCCCAAGTATAGAAAATAATGATAGAAAGTTGGTAACATATCTGGAAGTCATTTTTAATTTCACTGGAGTCCCAAATTATTATAGGACAATAGTGAAATGGATTGGAGTGATTGTGGAGACATTCTAAACATTGTACTAAGCAACATGTATTTTTCATGTTAGGAGGTTCACTAATGGCTTTCAGTTGGGAAATAACATGGCTGGCACTTATTTTGGCACCAGAATGTTGGAAATTGTTAGGGGATATAAAGAGTACCAATTAGGAAAGGATGGTGATCATTGAAGGTAAAGGAATACAGTGACGGTGTGGCTAAATATAGTGATGGTGTGGTTCATTTCCAAAACCTGTTTCATAGTTGTGTCATTATCTGTGCCAAACACAGCACCTGACACAAAATTGTTATTGGTTAAGCACAAATACACATGGATGACTAACTAAACAAACATATTTTGAGAGTCTACTGCATATATTTAACCTTCATGACACTATAATGTAGAGATTATCTGCACTTAAAATTGAGACATTTAGGGAAATTAAAAGACAAATAACTAAGGTTGTTTATTAGTCAGGGCTCTCCAGAGAAACAGAACAACAGGAGGTAAGTAGGTAGGTAGGTAGGTAGGTAGGTAGGTAGGTAGGTAGATAGATAGATAGATAGATAGATAGATAGATAGATAGATAGATAGATAGAGATGTTTTATGAGAAATGGGCTTAGTCACTTTGTGATAAAGAGGTTGAGAATTTCTATATTTGCTCCCTGTAAAGTGGAGACAGGAAAAATGCCGGTGTAATCCCAATCTGAGTCCAAAAGCTTTAGAACAAGGGGAGAGATGGTGTAAATCCAAACATGAGGGCAGAAGAAGGCCCAAGTGTTAGCACAAATAGGCAGGCAGGAAGGGAACAAACTTTTTGTGCATCCATTTTGTGCTTTGCAGACCTTAATGGATTGGATGATACCCACTAACCACTGTGGGGGGGTCCCCTGCACCAACTCAATCTAATCTCATCTGAAAACATCCTTAGAGACATACCCAGAAATAATGTTCTATCTGGGTACCCTGCACCCAGTCAAACTGAAATAAAATTTCATTATCATAAGGTCAATCACTACTTATAGCTTCTATTTTCCTCCCCACCCTCCTTGATCCACCTGACCTTTGTTCTTTGTCCTCTTAACACTATTCATTCATTATTGCCTGAGGAACCCAATCATCTGTTTTCCTCATTATTGGTAAATTAAAATAACATTACTTGCTTCTGGACCTTCTTTCTTTCAGTACTCTTAGTTGTTCCAGAGTTCTATTTATGGTATTCCTATCTAAGATACTTGATGTTTGAAGCATTCAGTTTAAGTATTAGTTGTTTTACCTTTTCCAAAACTTTCCCATCTGCTGTTTAAACATGTATGGTCATCTTAGAACAGGCCATGTGGACTGCTGAGGTCCATGATGTAGGACTTAATATTACAAATTGCTGGTAATTCCTCCCATCATTCCTTTGTGCACCTTCATGGCACATGTTAAAGATCTGTTAAGTCTCACACCTCTTCACCTTTCAATTTAACTGCCAGTGCCCTCCAGCCAAAACCCACCATAAACACACTATAATGGGTTCCTTTCCTTATTAATTATTGTTAACTAACAATTTGTATAAATTACTATAGCAATGAGAGAAATAATGGAGTATCTCAGCGTAGGTGTTAGAAAAGATTTACAGGATTCCTTCATGAGCATCCTCATAAACATCATCTAGGAGGAGTAAAACTAGATGGAGTTAGTACTGTTATTGGTAAAGCAGCAGAAGTCACTCTAGGCTAACCAGCCTGGGAAGCCACACAGATCAAACAAGCTGACTTCTTCAGCTAACACATGCAAAAGAAAAGGAGAACAGGAGGAAACACCCAGTCAGGCATACTGGTCAAAATAAGGGAATTAGGGGTCATTTTGAAGAATGTTTTTGTTTTGCCTGTGTTCTGACATGCTTACATAGTGATGTTGACTCTGTCTTTGTCTATCACAGCCAGTAAGTAGTCTTGTCTGATATTAATGTTGTATTAAATTGTTTACGTTTATCAGAGGAAGACCAAAATCTTATCCTGAGTACAAAGAAACCTGTAACAATACCAAAGCCTAAGTGATGGTACCAGGTCAGCTCCTGGGTTGCAGGGGCTACTTTTTTCTTTCTCACACCAAATATTAATTTCTTCTCTGGAATACTGTAGCACTTGCTAATACCACTTCTTTTTTCCCCAGTGGGTTATATATAGTCTTAATTTGTTTACATTATTATTTGATATGGTGTAAAATGACTAGGTCTTACTTTTTAACATGACATTGAATGTACTGGAGCTTCCTTTGTCATTGACTTGCTTGTGTGCCATCTCTTCTCAAAGAAGTGCTTACAGGGACATGACCAAGGACTAGAACTTTTGGTTTCACTCGTGAAGTTTAAAACCCTCTAGATTCAATTCTTTTAAATAATGCATAGCATTAAGTTTTTAGATGAATGAATGAGTGAATGGATAATTTGAGCCCAAATAAAGCTCATCTCAAAATTTTCAATTCTAGAGAATTAAAGAAAATCAATTTTTGTTTAAATCAAATAAAAAGATGTTTTCCCTTTACATGCCAGAACAAAGAAGAATTGAGCTGAAAGTAAAGTTGATTGAGTTGATGCAAATATTTGAGTGAAGAAAAGGCTTGCTAGTATGTTTGAAGCATTCAGTAATATAAATCTTCAGCTAGATAGGAGGTATTATTCAATAAAAAATGGAAATTGCTTTTATATTTCAAAACTTTATGGAATATTTTACTTGCCATAAAGAAAATTTATTCACAATTTGCATATTATGTTCTAAAACATGACTAAATCTTTTCTCTTCCTCTAATTGATAAAGTATTCACTATTTCAATGAGATTCTGTGAATTTCAATCATAGATGCATAAATATTGATGTTTCATTTTGATCTACATATTCTTTTGAATGAGGCATATTCCTAACAATTTCAAGTCAGTGAATAAATAAATACCATAATTAGAGCACTTAATAAATTTGGGGGGACGATGTTAACATTTTTAGAGTATTGTGGATTGAAAATATTTCTGCAAAAGCTCAAAACATGAGTTATATATGTGTTATATATCCTATTTTATGGATACATATGGTGCTGACTATATTTATCTATCAATTGATCAATTTATCTCTATATAGAGATCTTTAAGGAATTGGCTCATCTGATTATAGCTGCTGCCAAATCTAAATCCAAAGGCAAACTGGTAGACTGGAAATTGAAATAAACGTTGTTGTGTCTTCAGTCTGAAGGCTGGCAACTCAGGCTGTCTGGAAGCAGAATTTATTATTCTTAAAGAAACCTTAGTCTTTTCTCTTAAGGCTTTTAATGAATTGGATGAGGCCCATCCACAGTAGAAAGGGTAATCTGCTTTACTTAAAGCAGTTTATTATAAATGTTAATCATATCTTAAAAATACTTTAACAGCAACATGTGGACTAGCGTCTGACTGAGCAACTGTTCTCTGTAGTCCAGCCAATTGGATGCAAAAAATTGGCCATCACCACATAGTTTCGATTGGGCATTGACCTGACACAAATGTCTTATACTGAAAGTTTTCTTCCATACTAATATTGCACAAATATTTGATTTGTAAGAAAATAAACTCAGTAACACACTGGTAGTAGAAATAATTATTCTGTTATACAGATAAGGACACAATACTTATCTTACATAATTTTTGAGTGTCAGATATCTGAGAATGATTTAGCGGCTAGTTCTGGATCACAGTCTCTCCTGGGCTGGCTGGCTGGTTGCTGACCAGGCAGCAGTCCTCTGAGAGCCTAAGAAATGCTTCTGAGATGACTCACATGGCTGCTGGTTGGCGATTTCTCCTCTGCACCCCATGGGCCTCTCCACACCCTGTGGGTGGCTCATATAACTGGGCAGTTGGCCCCTAGACTGGGGACTTCCTCCTCTACTTCTGATTTCTTTATCACCTTCACAAATCCTATTTTGAGGAGAGTCAGAGAACTAGAGACACGTGGCAGTTGTGTCCCTTTTCTCCTCAACTTCTACTTACTTGAACTCAGTTTCTTTAACTATTGTGCTCTCCAAGGTTTGGGTCTAGACATCTGGAATGGTCCCATCCATATCCCTTAATTTTGAATGATATATTCAGTCGATATTCCCATTGCATTTGACTCTTGTACTGGTCATTTATTACTTTGGTAATTCCTGAGGTTAAACTTTATCTTCTTTTAAAATATAGACAAAACTCTAACCTCATGAAATATTTTTTAATATGATGTACACTAGGCACTTACCTGCTCCCTATGCCTGGCCCCTCTATGCTGTTTGATAAATGTTAACTACCTTACCACCCACTTAGGATGCTCTAAACCTGCTTACATGAGTCTTAACATGCCTCTGGTCTCATAGTCTCTCTTTCCTAATCAAATCAACAAATGTAATTTTCCACAATAGTTAGGATCACAATCATAGAGGGTGATAGGGAAAGAATTGAGATATTATTTCATCCCATTGTGACAGCTTCCAGGTAAAGCCTCAGTGATAATGAAAGGATCCCTGACGAAGTTCCACCATGTGCAAATATAGCAGCAGACTGCTTTTGGGAGATAGATAATTGACTGGAAGGAAAAGTGAAATAATGAAGAATCCAAATTGAACTATGAAAAATTATAGTTTCACACTGAGCCAAAGTGGAATCAAACTTCCTCCAGGGCAACTACTTGTATTATTTAAACTTCAGTTGCTAAAAATGTAATATGTGGAGATGATCAGTGAATATTTCATGCACAACTCTCATAGGTAATACCTGAAATGAGAAGTAGTTGTAACTTTCCATTTTGTCCTATTGAATATTCTGTGAAATAGTATATTGTTTAGATTCTATGATATTTGCCACTATGAGATTAGAGTATTAGCATATACTCTACCAAACTAACTCATAACTATAACATCTACAAATATTGTTAGCTGAGAGGTACATGAGAGTGTGTTCGGAGACATAAAATAGTACAGCATGGATATACTCAAGTAAGCTTGCAGATCTCCATGTTAATGCATTGGAAATGCTGAAAAGTTACTTTCTATAATTTTAAAGACCAGATTTTTATTTCTAAATATGAAGCACAGGTACAACATAGTGATGATGACATCTATTTCAGTTGGGTCCCTACAGCACTTTACATCTCTCTTAGTTCCTATAACATAAATTTGTTGCTATCTTATTTATGTGCTTATTTAGTGAATCCTTTGATGGCAGACTCTGTCTTATCTTGGTATCTGGCATCTACGTGATACAGTGTAGACATTCGCTGTACATTTGAGGGATTGAATTTTGTTAAGTGATAGAAAGAACTCCATCATCTCATGATTTTAGTGTTTACAAAGCTATGCCCAACTGAATCTCATGTCTAGCTGAAAGAGTTCAACTATATATAGTGGGCTGATTTAAAGAACATAGTGAACTGCCACATGACTGTGAATTGCTTTGCTGGGGGTCTGAGTGTTAGAGGCATGTTCCTGAAGGCTTACCCTTGATTTTGAGCTGGAAGGTGCTGACTCTAACCTAGTCATAAAACCTGCTATGGTCTCCAGATTGCATGTAAAACATCTTGCATACAGTCTCATATGAATTTGGTTTCTAGGCATACTTGTGTTGACCAGATGTCCATGCAGCTAAAGCATTTAGTCATCCAGTTTGATATTCTAAGAGAGGGAGAAAAAGTATCATTAAGCAGTGTACCAGCTCTATACTTTTACTACATAAGCAAAGAAGAAGTGAAGTTAAAAAGCTATAATGTGCCTTAAAATGTTTGTGAAGTCATGTCCACTAAATGTCAGATAATAATTATAGAGAGCTCGCAAATGATCTTGGACATTTTAGCTATTTACTTTTAAAAATCACAAGCAAGTCAATTAAATGACAGTTTGCTAGGATTTTAAAAGGACATATGTTTTAGCTTTATATAGCTTTTGAAATCGCAGTCATCAAAAATGATTTTAAAATATCATGCACTATAAAAATAGCAATTGATTTTACTCAATTCTAAGTGCCAGGATATGGGCAGTGGTAAGCTATTCATGAATTGTAACCACTCTGCAACAGATATGCATAGTTGGCAACAATTCCACCAAAGACAGCTCAACTAATGGCCTCCATACTAATCAACAGACATCTTTTTAAAATGTGATAAGTGTCTTCTACAGGTAATAGTTCTGCATTTTAAAAATTTATTTACTTAGAGCCCTCACTGGTGGCACAGGGGTAAAAGTCTCAGTGCTATCAGGCTTTTGTAGCCACTGTGGCTTGAGCTTGATCCCCAGCCAGGGATCTAACCCACATGGCACAGCAGACCTCTCCTGTCTCATCTACTGCTCCCCTCAGCAGTGTGTTTCAATAGATGGGCCTGTTCTGCTGTTCACTCTGTCTCTGGTGAATCCTCTTGCCTCACCCCCATGCATACCTCTGGCCTAGACCTCAGTTCTTGTATGCATAAAAAAAATAAAAATAAATCTTTTAAATAATTTATCAATTTAGGTTACATATCTACCAGAGGGAAAATCTATAAAATATACCTAAAAGCAATTAAGTTCACAACTACTGTTTTAGGTATCTTTACAAAATATATTATCATTTTGGTTTGGAGACTGACAATAACAATACAATGGTTGACATGAACCCTAAGGCTTACCAGAATATCAACTCTCAGAGGGAAAGAAAACTTCAAAACCAAATATAGTCCTTTATTAAATTTTAAAAGTAAATATTTAAAACTACTACAGGCTTCTTTACTAAAATAAGATTTCCCAGAGGTAGACTCAAATAAAACATGAGTGATAAGAATAAAGGTGAAAAAAGTAGAATTGACTTGTGAATATCATTGTGCTGCCTTATGTTATTATTGTTTAAATACAAAACTACTAAATGTATACCTTAGTTTCTTCCCTCTCTATTAAGAGTTTAATCTCTGAAGAAGCAAAAAAGTATCTGTCATCTGTCTATATCTTATACATATAGTCATTAATCTACTATGTGTGTACACATATACATATAAATATGTGCATATACATATAAATATATAAATATTTATATATAAACATATACATGTATTTAAACATATATATGTATAATTTTATTTAATATATGTATAACCTAACCCACAATCTATAAGGCTGTGCTAATTTATCCTTAAGGCTAGTTGTTAAACTGAACTGTGGGTAGAGAAAGGTTTCTGCAATTTTTCAAAGAAAAGACTCTTGGCTACAAGTCAACACACTCTATCACATCCACACAATGAAATTGAGCTGCATAAGTTATATTTGTATGGGAATGATAATGACAAAACAGAGAAGATATCAAAACTGTTACTAGGATGCGTAAAAGAAATCTGATTTTTGCCATTCATTAACATACTAGTCTTAGCCTATTCATTTATTCACTCATATTCCTGTATTAACTTAAAGTTTATTTAGTGTGGCACATCCTGGTTTTCCCACAAGGTCTTCAAAATGATAGTTCACCTTTTCAGTAGCAAATGAATAACTCATTTTACCCGAATAAATGCAAGTAAGTCACAAATAAATGGAAAGCCATTACATATTCATATATTGGAAGAGTTGATAAAGCTATCTGTAGAGTCAAACGATCTCCATTAAAATCTCAATGACACATTTTGCAAAAATAGAAAAAAAAAAACTTCATCCTAAAACACATGTGGATTCTCAAGAGGTCTCAAATTTCAAAAATAGACTTCAAAAAGAAGACCAAAATTGAAAGTTTCACATTTACTGATTTCAAAACTGACTCTAAAACTACAGTAATCAAAATGGTGTGATACAGACATAAAAATAGGTCAATAGAATAAGATAGAATACTCAGAAATAAATCTTCATATATGTGGTCAAGTAATT
This sequence comes from Galemys pyrenaicus, assembly GCA_019455555.1. Classification (NCBI taxonomy): domain Eukaryota; kingdom Metazoa; phylum Chordata; class Mammalia; order Eulipotyphla; family Talpidae; genus Galemys; species Galemys pyrenaicus. The sequence goes on along the minus strand of JAGFMF010011679.1, from coordinate 3,276,248 downwards.
TTTATCAAAAGGGAAAAGACAATATTTTCAACAAATGGTGATTGGAAACTGTAACACATGCAGAACAATAGGACCCTTAAAAATAAATTGAAGACTTAAGTATGACTTAAAATTATAAAATTATTTGAAAATAAATAGGAGAAAAGCTTTATGGCATTGGATTTAACAATGATTCATTGATTATTACACAAAAAGCATGAACAATCAAAGGAAAATAATTAAATTGGACATCAAAATTTTTAAAAATGTATTGAAGAATAGTATTATCAGAATAGATAAAGAGCTACAACTCAACAGCACACAAGAGTACAAAGTAATTAATAAATGGGTAGAGAAAACAAACAAATGTATTTCCACAGAAGATAAACAGAACATTTCTTCAAAGAAGATATACAGATCGTCAATAAGCACATAAAAAGTTATTCATCATCAATAATCAATAGGAAAATGCTGCTCAAAACTATAAGAATATTGCTACATCCTAATTAAAATGGTTTATCAAAACAAGGCAAACCACAGTAACAATTTTTGGTGAGGATGTTTAGAAATAGGAACTCTTGCACCTTGCTGGTGGGTAGGTAAAATGTAGGTAGTGTAGAAAATAGTATGATGGGTCAAAAGACAATTTAAACATAATTATAAGATCCACTAATTCCATTTGTGGGGTGTCCAAAATAATGTGAAAGTGTAAGATTGAACAGACATTTGAACATTCATATTCAGAGCAGTGTTATTCATACTAGCCAAAATAGTTAAAATGTCCATAGATATGAATAAAAAGTCAAAACTAGCAAGTTGACCATAGAACTGGGCATACAACAAAGGAAAGGGATTTAGGGGAATCAAAACAGGGGAGGAGAAAACACAAAGGAATATATGACAATGGTTCACAGGTGATAAAGTTGTGGGAGAACTATGGGGACTACAATAATGTAAAATTATTTTTAATTAAAAAAATTATGACCACAGATGAATGGATGGACAAAACCTGCTATATACCTACCAGTGAAGATTATGTCAGCTTTACAGAGGAATAAAATTCTCACATATCTTATAACAGATATCTGAAAGATGAAGATAGAGTGAAAAAAGCTATAAATTAAACAACAAAATATTGTAGGACTCCACTTACATAATGTACTTAGAGTAGTCAATTTCATAGAGACAGTAAGTAGTAGCTATTCTTAATATAGCTGAATTGTACAGTTCAGATGGTTAAAATGATAAATTTTGTTATGTATTTTTTTACCAATGAACAATAATCTAATGGACAAAATAAAGATTTTAAATCACATTTGATTGTAAGTAAAAAGTTCCTGTGATAGCAAGTAAAAAGGCAAGTCACTTATCAAATTCTACTTCTTATCATTGAAGAAAGGGGGGTATTGAAAGATATTATTTCAAAGATATGATTTGAAATACTGGGATTGTCAATATATATACAGAAATATCCATTTTTTTTTTTGAGGTAACATTGATATACAGAATATGGATAGCCCCCTTCAGGTATGGTTACTACCCCACACTCACCACCAAAACATTCATGGTCTGCCACAATAGTGCTCCCTCCCTCCTTTCTCCCCTCCTTCTCCCTCTTCCTCTCTATTGTCCTCAGTTCTATAGTCAGTATTTGGTTTTATCTGACCCTTTGTTTGGTTTCTCTAAGTGACACTATCAAGTATTTGTTTTTCTCCTTCTGACATATTTCACTTAGCATAATCCTCATCCATGTTGTCACAAATGGCTTGAGTTTATCTTTTTTATAGATGAGTAGTATTCCACCATGTATATGTACCACATCTTTCTGATTGACTCATCTGTTTGGATCACTTAGGTTGTTTCCATTGGCATTGTAAATAGTGCTGCAATGAACATAGGAGTGCATAAATCCCTTCAAATTAATGTTTTTGTATTTCTAAGGTAGATAATTATGAGTAGAATTCCAAAGTTTTATTAGGGTCTAATGTCATAACATATAAAATTACTTTGTCATATGATAGATTCAGATGGTATTTTAAAACACTAAAAAGCCTACTTTCTAATGTATATACTGTATTGCTACTGAATAAAAGAGAAATCAAGAATAATTTATTATTTTCTCTCTTATTTTAGCTGTATGTAATTTTCAGAGCTCTCACATATTCCCATGAGGAAAGACTTTTGAATTTATGGATTTACATCTATACACTTCTTGCATATTATTTTAAGAAAAAAAAATCAAAGCAGTTGCTATCTGAGAAGTAAAAAATGACAGATGGCCCCAGGAGGAATATAAGGAAAGGAAAGGAAACTGGTTTTTATTGAAGGGTAAATTGTGCATGCAACCCTGAACATAGCTGGAAATCTTTGGGTACCACTAATCTCAACTCCTAATACCTTGGTGGATTCCTGATATCCTAATTATCTAACCCATGAACTCAGAGGTGATTTAATTGAACAGAATAAAATGCTTGCATGGTATATGTTATGAAATTAGATCCTAATAAACCTTTGTAACAGTGCACATTTCTGCAAAAGTATAAAGGGAAGCATTGAAAGGTCAGTCTATTAGCACAAATAGCTTTCTTAGCAACTCAGTATTGAACTGGGAGGTAAAAAAGAGCTTTGCTTGAAATTAGGACAGAGACAGGCTTTTCCTAAGGAGAGGTCTTGGAGTACATTCCACTAGACCAAAACCCCATTACTCTCTAGGTCAATTCAAGTTTATTTTCCTCCCACTAATATTACTTTTAGGAAGATAAACCATAGGAAAGTTTTTTCCATTTGACTTTTATTTTAATTATATGTTTAATTTGATATGGTTATGTATTTGTTTTGTTCTTTTTTTTTCTCCCTTGTTATTCCTGGCTACTTTGAAATTAAATTTTGTGATTGGTAGGAAAGAAAAAAGATCTTTGGCAAATAGATACAATATCTTGTGCATTGTGGGGTTGAAGGGAGGGGACACTGGAGTTAAATAGATCCTTCATTAAAAACTTTTTTGAGGGCCTCCCTGGTGGTGCAGTGGGTTAAACAACGCACTATGAAGCAAACCGCACTACAGCACAAGTTCGAACCCTGCCTCCGGCCAGGGATGAGACCCACATGGTGTAGCAGACCACTCCTGCCTTGCGCTGCTCCCCTCAGCAGTGTGTTTCAGTCAGTCTGCCTGTTCTGCTCCCAGCTCTGTCTCTGGTGAATCCTCTCACCTCCCGTGACTCTGTCGTGTACCCCAGCTCTTGTATGTATAAATAAATAAATCTTTAGAAAAAAATTTTTTGAGACAAGAGTATTATTTTTAAAATGAAATGAGCCATGAAATCCCCCAAATACTATGGAGAAGTTATAACAATCTTAAGACTCCTCTTTATATCTTGGAACAAAATTCATTAAAAAAAATTACCACCTGTCATTTAGAACTGCTTCAGTTTTTACTAATTTTTGTGCTTCTTAATTGTCTCTTAATGTATCAGAAAACTTGGAAAATACTACTCTGGTGACCACGCACTAATGTATGAGCATCTATGAGTCCCTGACATTCATAATTTTTAATAACTTCTTTGGTCATTCAAACACACACTGAAGTCTTGGAGTTATAGATTGAGGGATCTTTGAGACTCTGGAAGACAAGTAGTTAAAATCACTGTGCAATTTTTCCACTCTAAAGCTTGCACAGGTTGTTCTGCTTCCCACCTTCTGTACTGGTATGAGTTAAGGTTACCTGCATTGACCGAAGTTCATAAATACGTAAAAATACCAAGTAGCGAAATGTCGAAACTGCCTAAAATATTTAAAGGCATCTGATACTTTTAATTAGAGTTGTAGATCATTCTGTAACTATGCAATGACAACAAAGAAGCAGATACAACCACTGCTTTTCATCTTAGTAGAAAAATCCAGCAATACTAGCAATCTTGTACTGAGCTGAAAGGTGGAGAAAAATCTTCTATATGGAGATCTTAAAGATTATTTGATGCTCCTAAGCAAAGAAAGCAGCTTTTGGTTACGAATATTTTCTTGAAACAGGTTGAAAGTTTATGATAATATCAAAATTAATACTTTCCTGGGATTATGACTTTTGAGAAACTGGGAAGCAAGTTTCCCTAAACATTGTCTTATGTTGTTCATCTTGAAGACACAAGATGGACAATATTCTTTTCTGAGCACATAAAAATTAAATCTGCTTCTAATTTCATTCTCTCTATCCCCTTATGCCTGCTCTTTTAGTAGTTACCACACTGCATGATTATTTTTAGAACAACAGGTATATCCACAATTACAGATTTATAATAGGGAAAGAAGTAAAGCATTAGCACATAAATTCAAGCCCTAAAAAGAAGTAAGGCAAGTTCTTTTCTTATTTTCCAAGTAAGACCTATGGCAGTCTTAGTGGAAACAAAGAAAACTTAGAAAGTGCTTTCAGAAACAGATTTTTTCTCCAATGTTGAAAAAAAAAGACAAGACCAAAGATATATACTTTTACATCTGCTTTTCTAGTTAGAAAATGTTTGTAAAATGCCCTGTTTTGGCTGCTCTTCAGAGGAGATGTTTATACTACTCCTGAGCTAAATTCAGTCATCATGGTGCTTTCCGAGACAGCAGTATTAATTTTACAGTAGTGATAACAACAGCTGGAGCCTCTGAAACCACCTTCCACATTAATTCCTTCTTTCTTGCTTCAGTTAGCACTTTGATTCTGCCCTTAATGACTCAGGTCTGAGCACACATTGCTGACTCCACCCCACAGGGAAGATTAGCAACATATATCACTGGGTATAAGCTGCTTACAGTCATCCTGTGTTCAGATGTTTTCTCTGTTGTAATTACAGATGAGCACACATTCTAGGCTCCTTTTTGCTCTGGGGAAACTGCATGTATATTTGAGAAGCATTGTCAATCTGGATTAACATTGACTTCCTCCAATGGCATTCTTTTTTTTCAGATTTTAATAAATTCTTCAAATCCTCACTAGAGAAATTCATTAGCTTGATGAAATCAGATGGTAATTGTTACCCTCACAATTTGCATCTAGTGAACAGGAAGCAAGTCCAAAGTACTTTTCTAGTTTGACTGGTTTCTTGGTTAAATTTGATGGTAAGTTAACATGGTTTCTAACTGTTCTACAATATTACTAAGTGATTAAGCAGTTAAACATGAATTATTATAAATTTCTCTTGCTTTGTACTTTTTATAACATAAACATGAAATGTTACCTTTTTTTGAGCTGTTTCATATTTTGATCTATTTTACATTGTTAGGTTATTTCTTAAAAATTTATTTCTATCATAATTTTCTTTTTTATCTCACTTTTAAATATGCTATGTGTTTACGTGGAGTGTGTGTGTATGTGTGTTTAACTCTGATTTTCAGAATTAGTACACAGATAATAACTCTGATTAGGGATTTCATCATTTTATCCCTCCAATTAGGTCAACATTTTGTCTAACATTAAAAGTCAAGTTTAAAAATATATACAGTTCATAAAAACTTAGTTCTATCATAAAAACTGAGTTCAATTAAGTAAGCAGAAATTTTCTTAAATGTATTTACCCTGATATATATTTGACAATAAAGTCTCAGTAAATATTTTAAATAGTGCTGTTACTTGTAACTACGGTTACTAAGTCTCTGACTCCAAATAATACTAAGCCCCAATTTCTTCCAAACCTGAAAATTTTTTTGACATTCATATGGTTTTGTTGGATTTTTTTGTCTTGCTATATTATCAGTGAATAAGCATTAGTAAAATAAAACTACTTTCTGTGTATGGGGTTGAGAAGTAGTATAGCCACAGTCTGATTGACTAACAAAGTGTTTTTTGAGCTAGGTTCACATCTTTGACTCCCTAGTCCAGCCAACTTCACACCATACTTTACTGTGGCCTAGAAACATTTGGAGCATCCAAATCTGTATATTTGGGGACACAATTAGAATTGAAATGTTTTTCTTTTTCAAGTAAGTTCATTAGAAAATACTATCCAATGTGTGGACTAAATTAGGTTAACTTAATACCAAAAGACAAAGGATTCATCTAGGAATAAATAGTGCTGTGACAAGTGAACTCAGTTGTTCTTACTCTTCCCACTCTCCTGGAGATGCTCTATCCTCAGCTTTGAGATGTGCTGTGCTTTTGGAAAGAACATTAAAAATATCTTGCCAAATATCATGCTAAAAACTTTAGCAGAAGCAAATAAAACTCAGAAAAATTTACAACACTGTTTGTATTTTCAAAGAGAAAAAAACTAGAGTGTACAAACCGCAAATTTGACTCCATCCATAGAGACACATTTTGTGTAAGTTATGGTACATTTAAACTATGACGAATTACAGTTATTAAAAAGAATGAACTACATCTATGTGTATCGACCCAGAAAGATGTTAATGGCATATTTTTCAGTGAAAAAAGCAAGTTCAAAGTAATGTGTATAGTTCCATTATGTAAAATGCATTAAGACAAACCACATACATGTATTATGTTTGGAATACTTATACGAGCATAGAGGAAATTAGAGAAGATGTATTCATTCACTTCACCAAACTTCTGGATTCATTCAAGTACCACCTTCTCAGCAAGGTGATTCCTGGTGACACCATTCAAAACTGTTCATCTGTCCAGACCTCTCTCCTAGCCCATTCTGGCTCTTTCCCTATCCTGTTGTTCTCCATATCACACATATCATCTCTAGTAGACTATTCTTTTTATTTATTTAGTTTGCATTTTTTTTGTTTCCCTCCACTAATGTGTCAGCTCCAGAAAAGCAGGCATTTTGTCAGTTTTAGTCATCACTATGTCTATAACAAGACTGACAGAAAGTGAACAGTCAATATTTGGTTGACTCAATAAATGCAGAATTATTGCGGTTGCCGATTATAGAGAAAGAGGGTGGTGTGTGGGAAAGTGGGAACAACACAGTTGACTTTATTTGCTACACCTGATTGTGTTTGTACTATGTGGGATGTACAAACTACTTCTGCAATCTAAAAGAGCAATAGAATCACTTATTACAGAGCAAAACAAGTGTGCTTGATGGTATTATTTGATGCTCAACGATGTTCCTTTCCTCCCTCACACACTCCTCCTCATCCCCACCCAGTGCTGCATATGTTTTCCCCTCTGTGCTCAGGAAAGGATTTTCTAGATCTTTAAAATTTAGCATGAATTTAAAATAACTTGTTAACTTTTGCAAGGTTGTTTGCATTTAATCATATAACGAAGTTTCCCTCCACCCTCTGCCAAAGGAGAAAGTAATAATACAATGGATCTTGGTCTAGGCTGGGGGTAAATTTGGTTTACAGAATAGCAAAATGATGAAAGAGGAAAATGAGGAGGCAATGAACAGGAAAGCAGGTGGCTATGGGCTGGGGAAAGCAGATGCCAGGAACTGGCCACTGAGGCTTATTACAAAGGGCAAGGAAACTGACATGGAAAAATGGGGGAGAGAATACTGGGTTCTTAGGACCTCCTGGTTATTACAGAATTGTGGTCTAGAAAGGTTTGTGATCTCGTTTAGTGCTCTTAAGTTACAGATGAAAAAATTGATATCCTGGACATTCACTTACTAACTCTTACACAGACATTTTAGATGCTGGCCATAATTGTGGAAAGAGCTGCTCATCATCGCTTCTTCCCAAGAGAGTGCGGGGTTTCAGAGGTTGGGGTAATGCACAATTCTAAGCCCATGGGCTTCTGCGGAAGTTCCTAGTTCTATATGGTAACTAATATTTTAATAATATTGAAACTACCAGTAAAATGTAGCTTACAATGAAATATTCTTTTCCAATAAAATACCTGGCATATGATTACAGAGCCTGTTAAGTCTTAATAGAGAGATCCTGAATGCATCCCCAGGCTAACCCAAGGCAAGGTTAATAGACATGAACTTGAGTCAAGTGGCCAGTATGTAATTTCAGCATGGCATTGAAAGAAGGACTTTCATAAGTTTCCACTTTCTTAGCCCCTTGAAAAGATCTTCTTGCAACTAAATTCATTGAAAATTGGTATTTCTTACCAAGACAAACTTTTGGAGCTTTTGTGCCTTATTTAAACCTATTTGTGTTTCTTTGTGGGCCATATGAAAGACAGGCTATAAAGAACAGGTAGCTTAAAAATTATTCTCTCTAAAGATTTATCACCAGGCTGGAAAGAAAATGAATATCAAGACCTAAATTTGATTAGGAGAAAATGCTTCTGGGTGAGAACATTGAGACAAGAAGCCACAATATACTGTAGCTGGTGAGGCAAGGCTGAATGTCAGGGTTTAATTGCAAAGCAGGAGGCCTTTATCCACTGGCAGTAATTCCCCCTGTTACTCTGTATTATAACAAGTTATTGAAGCAGTGGGAGAGCAGCACATGAGGTAGCAAAGCTTTGTCTCTGAAAAGATCTGTCTCCTGCCCCTTGGGGCGCAGCAGCTTCCAGGCATGTACAGAGGACAGGGGACTCTGAAGTGACATGGAAAACTGGAACAGGCCTATGCATGATTTTGGAGGCCTCTAGGCTTCCAATCACACACACCTGGATATAAAGGAGTAAGACTTGGTCTCATTTGTATGCCACTATTGGATGTGGGATCCTCAGCAAATTATGTGGACAACCTATTGAGTGGCCATGAGAAAGAACCTCACAGAACTTCAGCTTCAGAGGAAATAGTTGATTCAGGATCCCAGCTACTGAAATCTAATACGGGGATTCTAAGGCAGACTCATCCTTAGTACACAAGGGACTTCTGGGTCAATAACCTTGACTCAAAGAACAGAAGTCTGTGGTCCTTGAACTCTGAACTCTGTCACTTCAGACTGCTGCATGCCCCTCCCTTGCTAGCCCACAGAGCAGACCTGGAAGCTGCAATAGCCCAAGGGGCAAGAGAGAGTAGGACTTTACTAGCGTGTGCACTGTTCTCCCACCACTTTGAGATTTTTTTAATAAAACAAGTCAAGTCACGTGGTCTGACTGGCAGTCCATTAGTTCATGGACTGCGGAGACTTCGAGGAACCTTCTTCTTTCATGTCCACAGCACTCAGGGATACTTTCTCCTGCACTCTTTCACCCAAAAGCAGCTTTGACTTTGGTCTGACGTAGCGGGTGGGAATCTTGTTTTTATCAGATTTACTCCAGACACCTGGGAGTCATAGAAATCTATATCTAATTAAGGAAAATAATCAAACTTAATTTGTGAGTTATCTCTGAAACACAAGTATACGATGAATATATATCAAGGGTTATGTTTTTCTAGTCAAAAGACATTTTTAAAAAAGGCAGCTGGCAAAAAAACAAAATGAGGTGATGGTGACCAGCAGTAGTAATATTCTTATATCAGGTGTCAGGAGCCTTTCAAAGTCATCCTTAACAGCAATTCTGAAGGGGGATGGATTTTTTAGAGGATAATTAAACCTCTCCCACAGTTATCCACTTTACATTTAAGTGAAAATCTTTCTCTATTGAAGTCCATGCTGTGTACCTTCCTCTTTCAGACATCTAGCTTTTCCTTACTTCAAACTTGCTGCTTTACAGATACAATTTTCACCAGAAATAAGTTTTATTCTGTTGTTCTCACAATCCAAATGCTTTTCAAACCTCTTTGCTTATGACCTTGGACCATCACAGTCTATTTATGCACGTGCCAGCCCAGCGGGAAGTTAATATGAATGTTCTCTGTGTCCTGGTGGGGAGCAGTCCTTTGCATAAGTGTCCCAGAGCCAGATGGTTGGGTGACTTAGCCATCAGTCTAAATGTGTCAGACAGGAAGCCCAGCTATACATTCATTTAGGGAAAGACTCTCAGATACTGCTTCTTAATATTCATTTTTACTGTTATTTGACAATTAGAAAATGGAAACTCGCTGTATTTTTTTCCCCAAAGACAAGAGCCTTGGGTCATCTGTAAAAATGCAGGACTCGCAGGAAATCTGGAGGGAATTTGGTTGTCTCTCCCCTTCTGAATGAACAAGTCAAGGTGCAAAGAATATAGTCAGGAGGGACTCAACGCTGGCAGATTTTTGTCAGGGCCATTCTGGCTGTCCTGGGGTCTGGTCAGCTGTCTTGCACAACTTCAAGGGAGATTTCCCATCTGGAGCCCTTCAGTGTGGTCTGCCTTGTCACCATGTGGAATCAGAGAAGGTAGAGTTGCTAGGAAGATTTTAGCTTTACCTGTCCAGTTCCTATAGGTGGAAACCAAGGGCTACAAGAAGTAGGGACTTTCCTAGGCTCTCATAGCCATGTTAGGCACACCAAGGACTGTGGTGATGGTGCATGGGTGAATTGATGATGGAAATCCTAAGGGAACTATACCAAGAAAAGCAATCAAATGTTGTAAGAAAAATAGATTAATTAATAAGTAAATAAATTTAAAAAAGAAGTATCTCTGAAGTATTTCACAGACTCAGAAAGGGGAAGCCAAGAATAAACCCCACTGCTTCCAAGAAGCAGTCACCATAAACCAGGCAAAGTTCCTATACACTGTCATACTTTAGTGAAATTAATTTTGGAATCATTTCTGATCAATATTTAATTTTATCAATATCTGATTTGGTGATCATACTTAATTCTATCAATTAGTACTTAATTTGATCAATATTTAATTCTTCATTTTAAATAATGGCAATATTTGACTTTGGCAAGGGGCAGAAGATTTGTTATTTTTCTCTCACTTTCTGAGTACTCTTTCTTATAAGAAAGATTTGTAATTTTATAAGCCAGAAAGAAGTCAGGTTCTCCAAGGTTTGGTATGACCTTTATATGGTAAAAATCACTGTTCGCTGGGGAGGACATGGCCTTTGGTAACTTTTCATAACAAGAATCATTTCCCTGGCTTAGAAGCCTTTAGATACATTTCTGTTTGGCCCAAAGTGACTAGACTAGCTGGATTAGTTGAATTTGATGATCCACTTTGTATCTCAGGGTATTTAACTAAATGTACCCATGGGCCAGAAATTTGAATTTGAACCAGAAACAAAATTGCCTTTTCTAAAATTTCTTTTCTAACATTGCCTTGATGGTTTCTGCTATATTACAGGTTAGCATAACTTTATTTTGTAGGATTAGATTAGATATTTTGTATTTGAAAAAAATTGTAATAATATTCTTTAGAGTATATTTTAAAACAGCCCAACATGAACTGTTTTGGAAAGTAAGTATGGTTCAGTAACAGAAATGTTCATGAAATATCAATATTAAAGTAATAAAGAAAGGAAGATATGACACTACTGATCCCTACCAAAACCACTTGGCAAAATTCAACAATCATTTCTAATAAAAATTCTTGGAAAGAGGAAGAGAAAGAAATACCCTTAGCTTTAAACAGAGTCATAAACATAAATTTGCAATTAATATCAAATACACTTAATAAAATGAAGAGAATTCCATTAAAATAACACCAACACTTGGCTGTTATTAATGCTATAATTTAACTTTGCATGAACTTCTGGAAAAAATTAAGACACAAGAAATAATAGACATATACAATGGTTTAGTTATAGTGATAGCAGTTTTGGTGGTCTTGGTATGTAGGAGTTTATTAAGGACCCTAGATGGTTATTAAATTGGGGCATCATCAGAACTGGACTTTAGGATGAACTTCTCACTATCCACATCCTTGACTGGGTCCTTGACATCTCTTTGGCAATGTGATTGTGCCTTGTATAAACGTTTTTTAGTTTTCTGTAACAGATGTTCTTTTGCTTCTCTAGATCAGAATAGTAACCTGGTTTAGCTTCTTTATAAAGTTATTGACCCCTCATCAACATCCCAGTCAGTCTGGGTCTCAGCACAGTCATAGTGAAACATGAGGGATGAGATCTACTCATGTCCTTCACACAATCTAACAGAGAGTGGTAGAGATGAAATAGCAGGTATTCTGGAACCTCACAGACTTGATCCAAATCTTTGCTCTGCCAGTTACTAACTGACTTACCTGGGAATTGTTATTTAACCTCTCTGTGCATAAGAGTCCTCATCTGCAAAATGGAGCTGACAGTATAAATGGTAACTGCTTTGAGGTTTTTGTTGTGAAGATTGAATGAATTAATGAACCACTCTTACTAAAGCCTTTGTCAAATGTGACTGAACTAGGTAATGAAGTGCAGTGGTATATGATACAAATACTTCACACAACTTCTACAAACAGTCCTCCCTACTGATGGTCTTGACTGGTCCCCAAGGAGTCAGGATGAACCTTGTTCATAGCATGGTATAGTGTCACACGAGACACAAAAGTTACTCTAATCCAATCCATTTTCCAGATGAGGACGTTACTATCTAGGGAGGTGAAGTCACTTGCTCAAGCTCACAAAATTAGTTGGCAGTCAGTTCAGAGCTAATATGTTTCTGATTATATAAAAAAAGAGACAATCTGAATGTTATTTTATGCCTACTCTTTTAATGAAGTTTTTGCTCATAAAAACCACAATAATAATGAACAAAACCACTGATCTTCCTAGGCTATTTCCCTTCTGGGATAGTTGAACTTGACATATTTTTTAAAATTCTAAATTACTTGGAATATGTCAGCAAATGAAATAACATGTCATTTTTGAATTTTTATTATCACTTCTTTGAAGTTCTTGAAACTTTGCATGCAAAGTGGAATGAATAATCCTCTTACCCATATCTCTTGAGTCAAAACTCATTTAAAATTATAGAAATGTTGAAAGGGAAGAAATTCTGTCTGCTACAGTTCATGACATAAAGGTGAAACCCCAGAATAGGAAATAGACCAAAATTCTCTAGAAATAATCATTCTCCAACCACAGTTCCCAAGAAACTCTAAGTCATCTTCATGTCACAATTTGCTTTTATAAACATTTTCTGTTTTTTTTTTGTTTCCGTGTTTATTATCTATTTTGAAAATTAAGATATTGACTTCCAGAACAAATTCCTTTTTAAATGCTTTATTAAACTCTAGGGGCAAGTTTCTAATTGTTATGTAAAATGGTCTTGAATTGAAGTTGTTTTAATGTTCTGTAGTTACATTCAATTTTAGGGAGCAGGAACTACTAGCTCGCTGTTAGGGGTTCATCATGTATTATTTGGTAATTTTAAAGCTGACTAAAGTAGGAAATAGAAAGCCCGATCTTAAAGATAATCAACTGCAATTATTTTGTATTGAAATTACATAACCTATTCACCTTGCTCCTGATTCTCTGCAGTAAACACTTCTAAAACCATCACCACAACCCAGTGACAACCATATCAGGAAGAGCTTGTGACTTACTGATGCCTGAAATCTACAATTAAAGACTTAGTCTTGAGGTTACTCTTTTCTAACTTTGGTTAATTTGCAGAGTCAGTTGGGTTCCTGACCCTACCTGAGATCTGCTAAATCAGAATCTGCAGGAGAAGGATTTAGGAATGTGCATTTTCATAAAGGTTTCCAGATGTTTCTGAGTTTACTATATTTGAGAACTCTTCTTTGATTTAAGATTTAAGTTCTCACAAAGGAAAAGACAGAAACAAACCCTTGAAATCTATTGCAGACAGAGGTTACCAGAGGTCAAGGGTGGGGAGTGAAGGGGGTGGGTTTCTAATGGACTGTGGTGGAGGACTCTGGGTGCTTCGGTTGTGGGTGTGGTGTGGTAACATACATTTGCAAAAATGTCAGTCTTCGCCTCTAAATCATACACTGTGTTGTATATCAACACCACCTCAATAAAAATTATTAGTATAAAAAAATAAGATTTATGTTCTCCTTGTATGGGCACATTTCTGAAAAATTCAAGATAGTTCAGTTCCCTAGTGACTTGCTTACATCCAAACCTATAGAATTCTAATCTAGAAGAATTGTGACGCAAGAACTATGAGTGACCCCACTGAGGAATAAAGACAAGAGCACAAAGAGAAAGACAAACAACCATGCATCCTCTCTTCCTGTCAGCAGGGCAGGAGGAAAATGTAACCTGGCTAACCCTTGGGTTCTCAGTCTTGCAATGCTTTCCAGGTACAAATGACTGGATGGACTAAAGTCTGCATATTTCTGTAAGAGATTGTAGTAAAATAGGTGCTTCCACTTTGGAAAGGATGAAGAGTAAAGTAATTTTTATGTATTTGTTACATGCACTGAGGATGTAAGATCTGACTCTAGGTAAATTATATGATGGTTATTTTCTCTTAGTTTTTAAAAAATAATATCAGAGTGCAAAATAGTTTCTAGTGGATTGTGTTCTAAATCTGTACTTCATCATATACTGAAATCTAAAGCATATGTTTCCTTTAGCGAATGTGGCAATCTGGGGTTTTGGCTCCCTTTAGGCTGAATTGAGAGTATAAGAGAGAAGCACTCAATACTGGGATGAAACACTAAAGATAGTACTAGAGAATCCAGCACAGCCTTTTTCGGTAACAAACACATGGACAATCAAATAAACATTAACCATCTGTTTCCATGTCTGCATTCCTAAAGAACATCTCATTATATCTGGACTTTTTATACTATGATAAAACCAGAACTACTTATTCAAGATGTATAAGAGGTTCATCTTGAAATGACTTATTGTGCTATATTTTATTAAAACTAAGATGCAGGCATGGTTTATTTAATTTTAACTAATGATGTCTAAAAACTTCAAGAGATGGCAAAGTGATTAATGGAGGCCTTATCATCCAATATAACTTTTCTGTAAATTATATAGAATAGAAAATGTCTTACCAATTTTTAATTATCTCTTTATTTAATGATTTGTACTATTATTAAATAATATAAAATATTAAATAATACCAAACTGTGGAGCTAAATTTTAAATCAAAACCATTGAAATGACCTGAGGCAATATGATAAAGACTAGATAAGTAAATGGATAGAAAACTAGATGGATGGATTTTAAGCAGAAGAGAGACATGACTTCTTTTATATTTCATAATTATCACTATATTGTTGGTGTGGAAAATGTGTCCAAAAAGAAGTTAAAAGACCAGTTAAGGTAACCTGATAAAGAAGGTTGAGTTTAAGAGGCTCTGGCAGTGACCTTATTGATTAGTAACTTTGCCCTGCTCTAGAGAGGTAAGGGCCAAAGTTTGTGGTTTACAGAAACTACTAGGTTCCATGAGCTCACTGAACTAGTGATGTCCAAAAGATTTTATTTTTACTTATTTATTTATTTCTTTATAGAAGAACTAGGGTGTAGCCCAGAGGTGCAGGGGGTGAGAGGACTCACCAGAAACGGAGTGGGGAGCAGAAATACACACTTATGGTGAGCAGCAAACAAGAAAAGGAGAGGTCTGCTGCGCCATGTGGGTTAGGTCCTGGCCAGGGACTAAACTCAGGACATAGCAGTGACAATGCTGAGACTTAACCCTTAGGTCACCAGAGAAACCCATGTCCAGAAGATTTTAGTAGTTTCCTCTGACTCTAAAATCTTAACACAATGTGTGCATGTTTGCATGTTTTCACACCCTGCCTGTATCATATGGTAACCCCTGGGAAACAATAAAACTGTTAGTATTAGTCACCAATACATTAATATAGGGGATGCATTAGCCACTGGGAATAAGAATGATGTGACTACACATCATAAAATCTCACTAAAAATTAGTTTGACTCTTTGACATATGAAGAATGAAATTCATAACATCAAACACTAATATTAATCTGACCTTGGCATCTATTTATATGAACCATAGTTGAAGTTAAATAAAAATATATGAATGTGTAATGTAAAATAAATAGCATATGTGAAGAGATTTTCTCTGGGAGAAAAATTAGAAGTGAAAAGCTATCATTAGATATGAATTTTTTAATGCTCAAATTATTCAGGAAAAAATACTATCCCAGTTCTGAAGGAGAAACATCTAAGTACCATTGATTTGTTTGCTCTATAAAAATCATGTGTGTATATGTCCTTTACTGAGCAGATTTATATTATGGTAATATTATTTTGGTTATGAATATAATTATTCAAATCTAGTCTTTCAGTCATGACTAATTTTGTACCATGGTGACTCATATGTCTCACCATTAAATAAGGAAAGATGTACTTTTAGACTTTTAAAGATTACTAAAGCTCAAGATTTGCATAAAATTTAGTTATATTTCTGTTTACTTAGACATGTTGAGCTAAATATTATAAGTACAATATATGAACTGTTTTGACATTTTTTCAAAGGAAAAGTATGGCAACTGGCGTTGCCCGCGGTCTCTGTGTTGGGTTTTCCCTTGCATTGACTTCCCCAATATGAAGTCTCATTTTGACTTCAAATTGCTGACATTACAACTCCGGTCACACAGACTGACCTCAAAACCAGATTTTGAGGTGATCTTTTGAGCTAATCTTTCTTCCGGTAAGAATTAAATATGTTCTAGAGGTTATCAAAACAAAACAAACAAAAAAGACAATGGATTTCCACTCTGGTGAAAATGGCCTCAAATGGCAGGTATTTCCCAGGAATCTTTGCGGATGAAAGGGTAGCAATTTCTCACAGCTTTCCTGAGCGGTAGAACAAACTTTACTGTTTCCTATACCTCAAAATGTGAGAGAGGAAGGAAACAGATTTTCAATGAACCCATGCTACTTAATGAATGCATCTCTTAGCAGCATCTTCAATCTACAGAGAGCACACAAGCCAGAATACCCCAGCGAGTCCCATGTTTTTGAGTGCTCTAGGGGTTTCTCTAGTTGCTAGGGAGCATCCCTGGGAAAACCAAGAACTGAACTGAAGAGTTTACACCACAGAAAATAGCCGGCATTTCTCTCCTTTTGAATAATTCTGTTTACTCACATGGACTTGGGTAAAATCCATGTGCTACCACTTGCTGGATTTTTCTTTGACTAAAAATGACTCAAATACGCCTATATAAAATATAAATAACAATACTGCCTGCCTGGCTTATTGGTCCACTAAGCTCTGACCAGCATAGAACCTAAACAAAAGACGTGCTCAATAAATGTTCCATTTTAACAAAGGTACAATGACTTTTTACAAGAAAACACATCAAAACTTTTTAACAGAAAACACATCAAAACAAGTTTGAATTTCAGAAAAAAAATGTGATTTGTGAAAGGTGATAAAACTTTAATAAAGATATTAGAATAGACCACCTAATGGATGAGAGTATCTTTGTTAATATTGGAGCGCTGACATTATTTCCAGAGTGAGAATGCTTTTATAAGAATGAAAATAAGTCTACTGCCTTCCTTCAGGCTGAATTCTGCTGATTTAGTGAATAAGTCTCTCAGTAAAATTAGGAGTATTATGACTATTAGTTTAAGACTATTTGGTTCACACTCCATTATACTAACATTAGCTATTGCGAATAGGAATAAGACTTTACAGGTGGAAAATATTAAATAAGAAAATAGCAATTTGATATTTGCAGGTGGTTCTGTGGTTACAGATGAGGGTTTTCTTTACTTTCAAAGACTCACTAATGGGATCCATTGTTCAAGGACTCAGTACCTTTCACTCTATGTTGGAATCGCTATCTATGGACTGCTCAATCATCCAGTGATGCTGTTAGCTCAGCTAAGAAATAGGAGACATTTTCACAGCAGAGTGGTAAGAGCTTTTAGTGGTAATATTATTTTGTTCAACCTTTCAATACACAGATAATGAAGTCCAGAGACATAGGCAAACTCACAGAGAGTTAGTGGGCAAGGCTGAGGTTACTTCTCAGGTGTTTTAACCTAGTTCAGTGAAAATTTGTCATAGACCTCCAACAGCATCTTGTTTACTATGCGCAGGGTTAAAGACCTCAGTCAAAGACCTAATTTTCGGTACTTCATGGTCATCACTGAATTTCAGTGGTGTGAATATGGCCTTTCAGTCTCTAATCAAATACTAAGATAAGCTCGAGAGTAGAAACCCCTAGTTCAGGAAGCAGACCTCTACCCTCAGGGTCATGCCAGGGTAAACCACAGTGTGCATGATGATGGCAAAAAAAAAAAAAAGTCTCCGTGCTTGTCCTTCCTGCTCAGAGAGGATTGCCAGCAATATTTTCGGTGCTCAAAATGATCTTACATTCTCTGCCATGAATCAGTAAAACAGGGAATACTAGAATCTGATAATCACTTATTTCCATGAAAATAGATATAACTAATGAACAGAACTTAATTTTTTTAATATTTTGGTTTCAAATTTGCATTTTATAATTTTTTATTTTATAATTTTCTTATCAAGGTGTATCATTAAACTAATAGCTAATTTTTCAATAATTAAAACTTAAACTATTCTTTGAGCACAGCATGTGAAATAATTTGATGGCAAGGGAAAGGGAAGAGGCAATGTGCACCCCTGCCTTTACCTGCTTGTGGCAACTCACATCTATTATATTTATATATTAATGGTTCCTATAATCTGTCACCTTATGGATAAATCTATAGTCACACTTTTTTAATATATGTTTGGAGTGCCAATTCTCTATGGGTTACACCTTATATAATTCATTTTTAAAAAAGATTTATTTTATTTATACATACAATAACTGGGGTGCAGGCCAGAGGTGCGGGGGTGAGAGGATTAACCAGAGACAGAACTTGGAGCAGAACAGGCAGATTGACTGAAACGCACTGAACAGGCAGATTGACTGAAACGCACTGCTGAGAGGAGCAGCAGGCACAGCAGGAGAGGTCTGCTGTGCCACGTGGGTCACTCCCCTGGTGGGTGGCAGCGCAGCTGCTGTGGCTGCAGCGGCTGTGGTTTGCTTCATAGTGCGTTGCTTAACCCACTGCGCCACCAGGGAGGCCCTATAATTTATTTTAAGTATAACTGAATTGACTTTTGTTATCTCAAAAGGAGTATGATTTTTAAGTGATAAAAATAGTTTTCTCAAAATATGTCAAAGTATAAAATTTTCTTGGGAGTGTTGTGTGTGTGTGTGTTTGTGTGTGTGCCTCCAGCATACCTCACTGCAGTATGGTATACTCATTAATTCAGACATCAGACTTTTCAGATATGGAACAAAGTTGCACATCAAAAGTGAGCATGAATATCTCTTCAGACAAATACCTTAAATTCATGTGCTTTCTCTACCAGACAGGGAATACACTAAGTTGCTTCACTGTATCAACCAAGTCAGCACCCAGTGTCTGCTGAACACCTATGGCATGCCACACACTGCATTGGGCTCAGGTTAACTAAGGAAATAAATTAAACAAATAGTAATGATAATTAAATTATGTGCAGAATTCCAAGAGAGCATAAAAGAAGTAGGGAACTATGCCTGAAGAAGTTTTCAGGGTCTCCCTGGTCTCTTAAGGGGTTGAATGCCACACTGTGGGGCTTCTGCAGCCACTGCAGTACAAGTTCGATCCCCAACCACAAATGGGCCCCACATGGGGTGGCAAACCTCTCCTGCCTCTCCCGCTGCTCCCCTCAGCAGTGTATTTCAGTCAGTCTACCTGTTCTACTCCCCACTCTGTCTCTGGTGAATCCTCTCACCGCCCCCCTCCCCCCAAGCCTCTGCCCTATACTCCAGCTCCTGTATGCATAAATAAATTTTTAAAAAATCTTAAAAAAAAAAGGTTTCACACAGGAGATGATATTTAAATGTGAGTTTCACTGATTACTAGGCATTTGGATGACAGGGAACCCAGTTGAAATTTCAAACCACGGGGAAAATCTAGTATAAGGCATTTGGGGAAGGGAAGAACAAGGAGTCCGTGTGACTTGGGCTGTGGATGAATACAAGGAAGAGTGACCCTTGCTAAGCAGCCATATAAAGAGTAGCATTCTCTTGTAAGAAATAACTCACTATTGAGTCAAAAACTCTTCATTGAGAACCACACTTGCAAGGAATTCTTTGGCCAAAGTCCTGTCACATGTTCTGAAAGTAGAGTTCTTTTAGTCCACCAAGTATTTCAGTTCAGAATAAGAGACAAGATGTTATCTGATCAGCCTGGTCATGAGGATGTACAGGCTGGATTGGAGATAGAAGAAAACACAAACTGACAACAAAAGCTACCTGGCCTGGAGCAGGGTATTATAGGAAAATACAGTTGAACTTACCTCCTAGACTCCAAGGAACTCATTGCACATTAAAATCATTCATATTCATTGTGTTCCTCTGAGTCATTAAGAAAAAGCTACCTCACAGAATATTATAATCAGAACAGAATTTAGAGGGCATCATCATGTCTCCCTTATCCCAAAATCACTGCTGAAAATTAAATCAAGTTTCTCCCCTTCTGCTAAAAGGAAAGTGGATTCCAGCATGCATGAAGTAGATAGTTTACTCTCATTTTAGACAGCTCTGAGGGTGGTAAAAATCTCCATATGTTTCACTGAAATCTGCCTTCCTGTTAATTTCCTCCCACAGGGAATTCCTGAGAGGATGGGATTAAAATACTATCTTCTCTTCAAAACTTGAATTCTATTTGATATTGGAGAAAGGGATAGGAAAATGTGTCTGTAGGAGCTTTCACCCTTTAAGATTGCTGAGGTGCAAGAATTTTTTAAAATACTGAACAATACCCCCTACAGGTATCCTATCACTTTTTTTATACCTGAGTGCCCATATGCTGAACTACAGCCACGCCAGGCTCCGTGGTGAGTTGTCTCATGCATATTTATGAATACAATTCACAGGAATATTTTTCCTCTTCGAGGATGCAAAAGCAATGTTCCAGAGTGACACAGTCATTTTGAGGTCCATTCAAAGGCTCATCTTGTATAATTCATAGACACAAGAAAAAAATTACAAAGATCATTCTAGAATAAGAGTAAAGTTCACCTAGAGTCAGAAAGAAACTCCTTACATGATGGGGTAGAAGCTAAAATGACCCTTAAATTCTATTCTCAGGAAAGGTCTGGGGTCAGCAATGCTAATCAGTTATGACTGCTTACTAGAGGCAACGATTTCCTAATCTGTCCTAATTCTAATCAGCTTGAAGATCCTCATTCTTATTTTTTGTATCCATATTCATGCTTGTAAACAAGTTCATAACATGTGTTCCATTCTCTGAAAATCTCTTTTTTTCAAAACTGTTCTTTTCAGCATCCAATCCAATTACCCATATATCATGGAGCTTCTACTGTCTCAGGAATATGTTTTCTCAGAAATATGCCTCTCCCCCACCTCTCATAAATCCCCTCAGTGAACCAAGAAGCTGTGTTGGTTGGTTACTCTTTGAACTGATACTTGAGTCTATGTAATGTGTCAGGCACATAGCAAGGATGTAAGAATAAACAGGAGAATTTAAATCTCTGTTCTGACAGGACTTTGTAGTCTAGTGGTAGAGACAGATACAATACAGACGTTTTTAAGAGTGGATGATGGATGTTATGATTGAAGAAGTATACGAGTAGTTATGAAAAAACTACATTATGAGCAGTTACCTGGAAGACATTCTAGAGGAAAAACTGGAGATCTGAGGACTGGCAGAAATTGAGGGCACAACCCATGCAACATGTTTTTACAAGTACCAGGGATGAGAATAAAATATGTTCAGAAAAGACACAGAAGTTCCTCATGGCTGGAACAGGAAATGGGAGAAATGGTGCAACAAGAGCAAAAGCTGAACAGATAAGCAAGAGTAAATTCACTAAGAAATTTGCAAGTGATAGCAAGGAGTTTGGTGATTGTTTCTAGAGCAATGAGGCCTCATTCAAGGGTTTAAGCAAGCAGTAACATGATCAGTTTTGGTAGCAGAACTCTGGCTGCATCGAGAAGAAAGTATGTCAAGGGCATACAATTTCTAAAATAAGTTTATCAAAGCAGTGTTTAGACCTAAATAATGGAATCATTGAATAGAAAAGTAAGATATTATAGCAACAATAAACATATATATATTTCCCAAATTAATGTATAATTTAAGAAAAAAATCCTAGAGATGGAAGCATATGCAGTCGGTATAGTTTTTTTTTTTAAGACTGTAATATCCACAATAATGTCAAAGTTAGAATGACACGATGATCAGTGGGACTTAGATTGCCAACAGAGCCCAGCAAGTGCTGTGTCTTTTTTTTTTTTTTTTCCATTTTCAGAGTTTTGAGGCAGCATTGGTAGAACACCATATATGACTCTTGGGTGTAGTTCACAACTCTTCAGATGCATGTTGCCACACCACACCCACCACCGAAGCACCTACAGTTCTCTGCCACAGGCTATTGTCTCATTTTGTTCACCCTCAATTCTACATTCAGGTTACTGGGGTTTGTGTGGTCTGAGTCTGTCTATCTTTATTTTGGTTCTCTGTATTCCAAATATAACTGAAATCATTTAGTATTTGTCTTTTTCCTTCTGACTTATTTCATTTAGCATAATTCGTTCCAGATCCAACCATGTCACAAGTGGAAAGAGTTCGTCATTATTTTTAATTACTGAATTATATTCCATGTTTTCTGAGTATAGGCATGTGTCATGTCATTTACATAACTAGACATTTTAAATAATGCTGTAATGAACATGGGGGTGCATGCATCCTTTTGTGTTACTGTTCTCATATTTTCAGATTAATACCATTTAGGGGGATTGCTGAATCATATGGCAGATCTATTTTTAATATTTTGAGAAACTTCATGCAGTTTTTCATAAGAGCTAGAGTAGTCTATATTGCCACCAATGGTTTAGGAGAGTTCCTTGTCTCCACATCCTTGACAACACTTATTGTTTCTGGACTTTTAACATGAGCCATTCTCACAGGTGTGAGGTGATAGCTCACTGTAGTTTTGATTTGCATTTTCCCTATGACAACCTGATTCTCCTAAGCATTATTTCAATGTTTTGCTCATTCAGCTATCCTTCTCTAACAGAGATTGTCAATTGTCCTTTCAGTTACAGAAACTCCACCACTGCTTGACCTCTGTGTTTTAATGGGACTGGCCACCTCCATCCATGCTATATTTTTCAGCTTCCTTTGCAACCACAGGTGGGCAGTATATTATACTATTCAGGGCAATGGCATGTGATAGATTACAGTGTGAATTTTCTGGTCATACCTTTAAAATAAAGATGCACCTCCTAAACTCCCCTACTTACTTTTACTTGCTCGATTGCCTCAGGTTGAAGGAAGTACATGGTTATTACACAGCTCCAACCAGGGGACAAGGGTGACCCCAAGAGATAATGGAATGACACAGCAGTCTCTTGGCATCCTGGACCAGGGTGACTTCTCTGTTAAAATCAAATAATCAAAATAATCCAATCAAACAAAACCATTTAAGCCACATAAAGCGAAACCAAATCTAGTTTACTTCATGAGCACAAGTGAAACTAAGCAGGTTATTTCTTATAAATCCCTCTGATAATGATAAAATAACAAGTCATCTTCCTGAAAGAAAACCCTTATGTAATAACCAATTGCTGTAACATTAAATCACTTCCTCATTTTTACTTTATAAGTGACATTGTGTCTCTAATTCATGAGCTATTTTTCATGCATAATGAACTCTTATTAAATACTGTTTTACTGATGTGGCTTTAATTTGTAGTGCACTTGGCTCTTTGACGGGGCTCTATGATACAATATATGAGTCTGTACCCTAACTAATACAAATAATTGTTAAATCTTAAATAATTAATTGACATCCATCATGGTTGCTCCAATAGAGAGAATAGTTATATTTTTAAGGATTTTTGTCCCTGAGACAGCTATTAATTATTATTAACTAATAAAAAGACATTATGATGATAATTTCATTTTCCATGTAATCCTGCTTCCACGTATCCTGAACTGGTCTTGCAAATGTAAGTGTCCTTGGTTCAGATGACCATCCTACAAACTTAAAAATCACTAAATTTTGAAGATATAGCTAACTTACTTTTCCCTCATTTTCCCCAAAGATTAGACATCTAAATGAGTAACCATCTTGAGTACCATTTTAACTTAATTTTCTATGCAAAAAATAAACAAAACCAGAAATCAGGAAAAGAGGTAATATAATATTAATTTAATCTCCTTAATGAATCATTTTTTGCAATAAAATGATTCTCTGAATTGCACAGTATTTTCAACACCCCTATATTTTGCTCAAGTATCATAATCTTTAGCTCCTTTTTTACTCCAACTTCTTATTTAATGGTCCCCTTTTTGTACCCCCCTCTTGGGTAGACTACAGGAAAAAGGGAGAAGTTATTTATGTCAATTTTTTGTTACAATAAGGTAACATGTTTTATTTGACAATAAAAGCTGGACAGCAGCTGGCTGTATAAATTCATTTTCAAATAGTCTTGGCAAACAATTGAATTCAACCTCCACAGCAAAACTTGAGCAGACCTCAAATGGCTGCTTTGGGGCCCACTGAAAATTTTGATGTTCTAAATTACTCTTCTTAGGATTCACATGCTGTGAGACATTCATTTTACTTTGCAGTAAAACAATATAGAGAAGGGGTATTGGAGTGTGGTGTTATTGGCTATGCAGGGAGAAGGGCAAACATATGGCAAACTAAGGTCTTGCCTCTATTCCTTGAGACAAGACTTTTGATGAAATGATTGCATTACTAAAGAAGCTCCATCAATCACTGTTCAGATGTTTAAATATTACAAATGGAGGCACTACAGCTCACATTGCATAGTTTCACCATCTGTCTCAACAAAGAACATTTGGGATTTTTTTTTATATGCTGCGTAATCTTCTATTATGTGGACTTTCCACAAAGAATTCTTATTTGCCTCTCAGCTGAACTAAATTTGATCATTTTAATGATCCAGTAAAAGGATCTAGCAAAATAATTTGCATGACTAATTTTCCCAAATCCAAGGAACCATTTTCAACACATAGCAATGTTCTTACCATTTGGGTAAGCAGAGCAGAGACATATTTATTTCAGAAAGGCAAAAATTCTTCCACACATACCAATCCTGACTATCTTGTACAGAATAATGTCAATGCTCTTCTTGAGGAGGCAAGGAAGCAAAATTCAAGCACTCGGAGAGTTTGCCATTCAAAATTCAGAAGAATGAGTAGCATTGCCCAAGACTTGTTATAATTTAATACTATATAAATAACAAAAGATCCCCCAAAGAGGCTTCAATATTCTGTAATATTATTCATCAATGACTATAAACTCCAGACCAAAAGTGGACTCAAGTCAGCTATTTACCATCGATGGAGTTAGGCTTTATAATTTAATTTTTCAAAGCCATCAGTTACCAAGTTGCTAAAGCAATAGTTAAGATTACAATCTTGAAGGTTTTTCTTTAAGATCTTTAAAAGGCTGCTGAGCTCATCACTGTGAACATAGAATATGTTTTCCTTACAAGAAACTTTAGTTTGTTAAAGCAAGGACATAACACAAAAGCTTTTGTAAATAACAGATTTCTTAGAACACTGGGAATGTGTGAGACCTTTATGCCAAACTACTGGACAACAGGCAGCTGTCACAATGTTTCCCAAAGGATTCTTTGAAGAACCAAAAACCTGTCATCCATGTGAACCTTTTTAATTGTAGTCACCCAAACCAAAATAATTCCACTAATTTGATGGCTAGCAATTGACTTTTCTTAAAAATAAAAAAGGAAGCATAAATATTATATTATGCTTTCCTTTATCTGGTGATCATACTGTAACAGGGTGGTCCCAGAAAAAGGGGAAGTTCCAAAAGTCCTGGTTCCGCCCTAAGTGGGTGGAGCTGAGGAGGAAAAAAAAAATTTCTGTAAAAAAAAAAAGGAGAAGAAAGGAAGATGGAAAACAGCAAGGAAACCTAAATAAAGCACGTAAAGCAAAAAAACATGTAAAAAAACTGTGCTTGCTTTTTAGTCTTGAACTAGTTGGAACAAATGTGGGTGAGAAACCCGTGGGAAGGTTAGCAATGGCAGCTTTCATCTTAATTTTAATTTTGCTTTTTTCCTCCCAAATTTATCTGACTCTTTCTGACCCTTTTCTATGGGTCTCTACTAAAAAATCCTTTAAATATGTGCCAGGTTTTTGGCCCTTACTTTGGGCCAATCCTATCTGACTAAACTTTTATCCTCAAAAAAATAAATAACTTTAAATGCTTAACTTAGTAACTATATTCTTTGTCCTTTCTGTATTGTACCCTAGTTGTATTAAAGTTCCTTTCCATTAAAAGTTTTATATATTTGTCTTAATGAGGCAAATAGCAAAACCCATTCAGAGAGGGCAGGCTTGGGGGTTCTAAATGCTCCTCTCCCTGCCCTGTAACAATACCAATAGTTTTAGAGTTAATACTTCCCTAAATGCAGAGGTGAAATAAAAGTTCAAATAAGTAGGCTCTAAATGTTTCCACATTCAAAAAATGACTGTTTACAGGAATAAAAAGAAAAACAGAGTTTCTTGACTAACAATCAATATTCAGGCAGCTTCTAAAGTGTGATTTCCTGCCAGAAAAGCCCAGAAGGCTCATATGCTTCAAAGCAAAAAAAAGCTAAAACTATATGCCTACTATATGCCAAGCAGTGTGCTAATTAAACACTTTACATATTTATTACATTTCATTCTCAAAACAATCCTATGAGGCAGAAATTATTATTACCACTTAACAAATGAGGAAATGGAGATTGAGAGAGCACACATAATGCCCAAGATGACAGTCATAAATATAAAAACGCAGACTCAAAACGAAGTCCAGATGAATCCAAAGTCCATTTTTCTACTTGCTCATAAACTGAATGTCTATAAATATTGACTAGACATTTTCCTATTGTAAAAATGACTTCATATGATTTTATTTAAAAAGTTAATACAGCAGAACCCTAAAGAAATCACCCAGTTGAGCAAGCTGGAGGCTAAAGACAAATTAACACAGAATTTGCAGTTTTTCAGATATTATCCTTGACTTCTCCACCTCCTCCCAACTGCAGTCTGAATCCTTAGCTGGTTAGTGACTCAATTAATGCACCAGTGCCCCAAAAGAGTCCTATTCTCTCTGAACCTATGAATACAATATAGTAGTTTACATAGCAAAAGGAGCATAGTAGATGAGATTAAGGACTGTGAGAGGGGAGGATTGCCCTGGATTTTCAAAAAGCAACCCAGTTATCACCGGTTCCTCTATGAAGCTAGAAAGGACAAGGAAACCAGAGCAACAGAATTAACAAAGCCTTGCCGATATCTTGAGAAGTTCTGGGTTGGTTTAAGTTATTTGTTTGTTACCAAACCCATAGGAAATGAAAAGACAAAGTCCTTGCCTTGATCCCCTTTGCTAATTTTGTCTCAGGTTTTGTTCTCAGGTCTAGTGAAAGGTCTGTTTTGGTTTCAGTCTCTTGAGTCTGCCTTGCTGAATTCCTTAAATCTTAATCTAGAGATCTATTTTTGTCCCAGTAACTAAAAAAAAGAAGCGAAAAGGAGGGAAGGAGACAGAACTCTGGCAGAGTTTTGAGGGTGAGTGAGGCATGTGCACATGTGGAGGAGTAAAATGTAACATGGAACTGGCTGAAAATTTTTTTTTTTAAAAAAAACTGCAGCTGGAAAAAGGTACTTATAGTTATTATTAATACTTTCCAATGAACCAATGGAAGAATAAAAGCAGACCATTCTATATATTTTGTTGAAGACATTCTTATGTCAAATGAGCTTTGATTGTAAGATGTATTGATGGTTATGATCTTTTAAGTGAAAGTATAGTGTTTGTAAACAAGGGTATGGAGTGACAGCTGAAACCCAAGAGAACTGGTGGTCCTGTAACAGGGTGGTCCCAGGAAAAGGGGAAGTTCCCAAAATCCTGGTTCTGCCCTAAGTGGGTGGAGCTGAGGATAAGAAAATTTCTGCAGAGAGGAGAAGAAGGGAAGATGAAAAACAGCAAGGAGACCTGGAGGAGGCACGTGGAGCAGAGGGACATATGAAAAAACTGTGCTTGCTTTTTGGTCTTAGACTAGTTAAAACAAATGTGAGTAAAAGACCCGTGGGGAGGCGAACCATGGCAGCTTTCATCTTAATTTTGATTTTGCTCTTTTCCTCCCAAATTTGTCTGACTCTTTCTGACCCTTTTCTATGGGTCTCTATGGAAAGGTCCTTTAAATGTGTGCCAAATTTTTGGGCCTTGCTTTAGGCCAATCCTATTTGGCTAAACTTTTACCCTCAAGGAGATGGGTAACTTTAAATGCTTAACTTAGTAACTATAGTCTTTGTTCTTTCTTTATTGTAGCCTAGTTGTATTAAAGTTCCTTTCCATTAAAGGTTTTGTATGTTTGTCTTAATGCCGCGGATGGCAAAACCCATTCAGAGAGGGCAGGCTTAAAAGTTCTGAGTGCTCCTCTCCCTGCCCTGTAACAGTCCTAGCATTTGAGAGCTGGGCTTCTGCTTGGTGTTTTTTTCAGTTCTTTTTGTGGGTTTTGTTTTTGTTTTTTTTAACACATCCTTCCTGGATGGGACTGAGGTGTGAGCTACAGTTTTTATATCCTAAAAGATTTCTCAGGTCAACTGCCTTATTCTGAATTTCTTGAGTTCTAACTTTAATGTTTTTATCTTGAGGTTTGTATTTTTATTATTTTTTTTTTAATCAGTGAAAAGTAGTATACCAGATTGCTTGAGCTTTGTGTAGCTACTGTGTTCCCCAATGTAAACAATTTCTATTTCACAAGGCTCCCTCTCCAGCTCCCTTTTTCTTTTATGGAAACAGTGGGGACATTCTCTCCCTCACTGCTCTGTAAACCATAGTATATAGTAAATCATGGCTCTATATAGGTCAAGAGAGGACGTATCAGTTATCTGTAATTTTGTTGGATCTATGATTGGTGTCCATTTTGGACAGTTTTGATGATAAGATCAATATTTACTTTTATACATTATCTATAACCAGAATACTTTGTAATTTAGTCTTCTGACTTGGCTGCTTGAGCAGAGTGGCAGATGCTCTCCTGAGGTTTATTTTTGTCATAGGAACAAGATGATTTCAAACTCCAGAAGAAAATGCAATTTATTAACTCACATACCTGGCATGTCCATGGGCTTTAAACTTGGTTGAAACTGGACGTAAACCACATCGTTGGGCTTCTTTTTCCCTCTCTGCAGTTCTTAGGTCTTTTCCCACTATGGACTGACCGTATCCATTTTTCCCACAGATGAGCCTCTTCTGGGGAAAATGACTGATGATGGCTGCTAACTCATATGCCACAATCCTTTACCTTCTCCCACTTTGCCCTCTGTATTTAGCTATCTTAAAGGAAGTAAACGTCTTTCAATTTCTTTCTGGACAAAGAATCCTATTATTCCTTCTCTATAAATGAGAAAACTGAAATGGAGTCAAAATATAACTCAGTTCACTCCAGAGCAGTGCTCTTGACCACTACACTACACTGTAATTGTAACAGGGTAGTCCCCAGGAAAGGGGAAAGTTCCAAAATTCCAGTTCCGCCTTATGTCGGTGGAGCTGAGCAAAAATAAAAAGATTTTGCAAAAAGGAAATAAAAACACAAAAGAAAGGGAGGAAAAAGAAAGAAGGATGGAGAGCAGCAAGGAAACCTGGAGGAGGCACGTAGAGCAGAGGACGTGTGAAGAAACTGCGCTTGCTTCTTGGTCCTAGACTGGTTGGAACAGATGTGGGTGAGAGACCCGTGAAAAGGTTAACAATGGCAGCTTTCATCTTAATTATAATTTTGCTCTTTTCCTCCTAAATTTGTCTAACTCTTTCTAACCCTTTGCTATGGGTCTCTACTAAAAGGTGCCTTAAACTTGTGGCAAACTTTTGAGCCTTTGGGCCAATCCTATCTGACTAAACTTTAACCCTCAAGGAGATAAATAACTTTAAATGCTTAACTTAATAACTATATTCTTTGTCCTTTCTGTATTGTACCCTAATTGTTGGGAGCCATGAGAATTGAGGACGGTCTCGCTTCTCAGACAGTCAACTTCCTGACTCATACTTCCTGATTGAACAAAAGTGCTCAAAGACAAGCGCGCCAAAGCTACTTCCCTCCCACGCCAGGACCACCAATGCGCAAAGGACAAGTACCAAACAACCAGCCTACCCCCTAGAACTTCCCGTATTCCAGCCCCTCCCCTTTTCCCCTCCTGAACGCTTATATACCGATGCTCCTGAATAAAGATTGAGGCTTGATCAGAACCTTGTCTTGCCTCCATTTCTCGCATCCCTTGTCTGTCTCATTCTCTCATAGGTACGGTCTCGTTGGCCCCCCTGTTGCCCCGCGGGCCGGGGCACCTAATTATATTAAAGTTCCTTTCCATTAAAAGTTTTATATTTTATCTTAATACGGTGAGTGGCAAAACCCATTCAGAGAGGGCAGGTTTGGGGGTTCTAAGGTGCCCCTCTCCCTGCCCTATAACATAATGACTCTAATGTAATAATGAAGGCTACAGTGTAATGCAATTCATTTTAATTCAATTCACCCAACATTTATTGTCCACCACTATTGGTCAAGCACTGTGTTTAGCTCTAGAAAAACCAAAATAAACAGAGATGAGTCTTTTCCTAAGTGACCACCTGATATTTTTAGGAATTTGCCATCTGCATTGCACTCTTCACCCCCATCTCCTTGCCTCCATTAACATGTTCGGGTTCAGTACCATATCACTTCAGTCTAGCCAAGATAAAAACATTTAATTAAAGACTTATCTTAAGCAGCCACAATGCCCCACAATGTCCTGGAATCAGTAATAGGTTCAAAAATGAGCATGTAGATCAATGAGACCAAGTGGTGTTCTTTCGTGTTGTTAACATATGGCTGCTGGCAGAAAGAACTAAGAGTTAAGGATCCACTTTCTTTCCCATCCTAATCTCAAATAGATAAGCAATCATCCCAGAAAAATTACAATGTTTACCTAGTGGTAAACATTAACTGCTCATATCTGTTTGAGTGTGCTTCAAGCACTGTACTTTTTTTTATTTTTAATTTTTCCTAATAATGTTTATTGAGGCAAAGATGGTTTACATCAGCGTATTTGTTTAGGGGTTATAGATTCAAACCTCTACAAATGCATGTTTTCATACTATGATCAACACCAGTAATCCCCCAAGATGTTCCATTGGGCCTCCACCCTTCCTTTCTAGTTGCCTCTGTTCCTCTTCTTTTATGATAAGTACATTTAAAACTATAAATTTCCTTCAAACTACTGCATTAGCTTCATTCCAAAAGGTGAGTATTTCATTTACAAATGTTTTCTAATTTCTGTATGATTATTTCTTCCAACCATGGGTTATTAGAAGAATGTTTCTCGACTTCTGACGATCTTATTATTATTCACTTCTGGCTTGATTTCATTTGTGTGCGTGAATGAAGGTGATATTGACTAATTCTTTAAAATTTTAAGCACTTGTTTTCTTGCCCAATAAGTGATCATTCATTTCTACATGTTCTTCATGTACTTGGAAAGAATGTGCAATTGTTTTTATAATACTGAAGTGTGCTTTTACAAACATATACATGTTTTATAATTCTGAAATACATTTTTCCAAACATATTTTGTCAAATATATTGGTTAAATCATTTATACCCATGCAGATTTATTTTGTGTGCTTATGCTCACATGACCTGAAAAGGTATGTTTAAATTTTGTTTTTTGATGCATCATTAAATGAATGCAATAAAAAGTTTCTATTTCTAGTAAATATGAAGTATTTACTAGATACATATATGTATACATATATGTATTTAGTACTTACTAAATACATATAACTATGATGTCACCTTCCTTATTTGTAGTACTTTTTTACCAGATGTCTCTCTATATTTCATGATACTATATCTTTACAAACTTTCCTTTGATTACTACTGGCCTGAATTGTCTTTTTCATTCTCTTACTTTAAATATTTCTGTTTTAGACATTTTTGATAAGCAAAACATCATTAAATCTTCTTCACCATTTAGTTTAGCAATATTTGTCCTTTAGCTGATGTATTTAGTTCATTTATATTTAGCATAAAATGATTGAATAATTAGAGAATTGTTGAATAATTATTGAATAATTTAGAATAAAATTATTGAACATATTTGGTTTCAACTGTTCCATAGCTTCATTTTCCTGACAATATTAACTTTATTTTTGTGCCCTTTTTTCTCTTTAGACTTAATTAACATTTTTCATTTCTTCTACTAGTTCAGAAACTGTACTTTTCTTCTTTTGGGATTTTCTCCTATACTTACCAAATTAACTTATCAAAATATAATGATAATAAATATCTTTAACCTTATTAAGCATTAAAACACATTTATAGCATGAATAAAATGCAATCAATACATAGATTAACTTTTTTACTCTAGGACCATTCTTTTCATTACCTTTGAGGCAAAGAACAGGATTTCATCTTTAAGATTTTTTTTTAACTGAAGCAACATTGATTTACCCTGTATATGTCTTAAATATACAAGTCACACTTCCTCAAATGTATGCCACTACACAAGGCCCATGACCAAAGTACAAGTAACCCTCCACCACAGTCCATTGGCCCTCCCCTATCCTTTGTTCACATCCTTCCTCTCCCTTTGGAAACAGCAGTTTGCACTCAGAATCTGGGGTTTTGTTTTTATTTTGTCTGTATCTTTGTTTTGTTTTTTTATAGTCCGCATGTGTGGAAATCATTTGGTATTTATCTTTCTTCATCTGGCTTATTTCATTTAGCATAATCCCCTTAAGTTCATCCAATGACAAGATTTCATCTCTGTTGTACAGCTGAGTAATATTCTGTGGTGTTTATATGGCATATCTTTATTCTTCATATGAATTATTTGAACTTTTGAATCTGTATGTAGTATACAGAATTCTAAGATGGTCACCAAGATCCCTGGCCTCTGGTAAGCATGTCTTCTATAATCTTCCCCTCTCAATGTGAGAATGACTTGTGAATTTGGTAAAATTTTACTCCTGTGGTGAGGTTATGTTATATGAAAATATGTTGATATTTTATAAATGCAAGTAAAGTCTCTAAGAAGTTGACTTTGAGTTCATCAAAAGGGAGAATATCTGATGGGTCTGAATTATTCAGGTGAACCATTCAAAAGCAGGTTCAGGACTTCCATGAAAGAGAAATTCAAAATGAAATTCATTTTCATGACAGCCTTAAGAAGCAAAAACCATGAGCAAACTATCCATTGGGAATGGTCCTGTGGCAAGGACCTGAGAGATGAGACAGATGCCAGACCTGGTAGCCTTCGGTAGGCCCTGCAGAAAGGACCACTTAGATTGTGCTCTGATTCCTGATCCACAGGAAATGCGAGATAATCATTGTTCCAAGTCTCTAAATTTGAGGAGATGATTTGCACATCAATAGAAAACTAAATCTGTGGATTGGTAGTTTCCATCTTCTCTGGAAAACTCCCAGCTATTTTCTTTTCAAATATTGTCTCTGCTCTTATTTTTCTCTTTCAGAGTCTTTCACTCTATTTTCTATATCTCTAAACATCTCTTGTTTTCCATCTTTTTGTCTTGTATTTTGAATAAGTTTTTAGTTTCCCCTTTCAGTTCACCAGTCTCCATGTGTTTCTATTCTATTACTCTGTCATCCAGTCATTAATTCTGATGATTGTATTTTTCATGTCTGGAAGTTCTAGTTGTTTTCCTTTCAAAACTGCTTATTTTTTAACTAGGAATATTTCTGAAGTGTTTCTTCATATTTCGCTGCTTTTATTAGATGTACAGGTTTTGGGTGTAAGCTATAATGGAACCGTGTTCCGGTTTATTCATATATAACACTTCCTTCTGTTTTCTAGTAGAAATAGCATTGACTACATTGTCCTACCAACACACACACACGTGTGTGCATTCATGCACATGTACATACCATGAAACAATACAAAAATGTTAGTACTTTTTTTAAAAAAGATTTATTTATTTATGCATACAAGCACTGGGGTAAGGCCTGAGGTGTGGGGGGTGAGAGGATTCACCAGAGACAGAGTGAGGACCAGAACAGGCAGATCAACCAAAATTCACTGTTGAGGGGAGCAGCGGGCGAGGCAGGAAAGGTCTGCCTCCCCATGTGGGTCACTTCCCTAGCTGGCAGCAGGTATTGAACTTGTGTTGCAATGGCTGCAGTTTGTGCCGTCAGGGAGGTCCAAAAGTGTTGGTATGTTCTACAGTAAAAGTCAACATTATAAAAAATTTACTGATCTCTACTACTAGTCTGCCAGACAAATAGTTTTCATACTGGTAAAAGTCAACCATATAAAAGGAAAAATCATACATATGATTTTTATATATGTTTATATAAAATTGCAAGTCATAAAAAGTATATATGTAACCATCTACTAAGGCTGTTATGTCTTAGACAGCTATAGTGGAAGGGTTTGAAGAGAACTATGTCACTAGGCTAGAATTCCTTTCTCCTTCTCATGTCCTCATTTGTCCCTTCTAGTACTTATACTGCCTTTTTCCATCTTTATGAGCTCATTAAGGAATAAATTTTACTGTGTTTCATATAAAGAGAGAAATTGGAAGAAATTGCTTCTAACAATGAAAGTCAATGTTTTTGCAGTAAGAAAATCAACAGGAAAAATATAAGTTTATATAAACGTACATTGACTTGACTGCTAAAAATACCAGCTTGGAATCTATGGGTAAAGGGATCCATTAAACTTTTATGTGCAACCCCCTCTACCCAGTTTGCTTTTTTTATGGTTGATGGTACATGTTACTTAAGGGTTTTCAACAGGAAACTTAAGAAACAGGAAAGGAGCATAAGAAGAACACCAGCCAGGAAAAGTGCTCACGCTCACCCTCCACTAACTTGGAGATCTTTGTTGGTCTTACTTTTGCTCTATTTTTAGCTTATTTATCTAAAAATTTTCATAGATTTGAGCAGTCTAAATTCTGTGATTGTAAATATAGTTGTAAATATTTAAAAACTATAGGAAAGGAATATTTCTTTTTCAATTTCTTTTATCTCTATTCTCTTCTCACAAACTATTTTTAAATTAAGTTTTAAACAGTGGTATCAGAACTTTATTATCTTGATGGATTTTTTTTTCCCTTCTTTCTCTTTCTGCCTGTCAGTGAGTATAGTTTAACTCAACTCTAAAGGGTTAACTTTCCAGCTTGTCTTTATCTATTAATTGTTATTTTATATTCCATATTTAGTGACGCCATTTGGTATTTATCTTTCTCCTTCTAACTTATTTCACTTAGCATTATCTTTAGAAGTTCCACCAGTCACAATGTCACAATGTGCTATGTCACAATGTCATAAGTTTATCTTTTTGATCACTGAGAACTATTCCATTGTGTATAAATGCCACATCTTCTTTATCCTTCATCTGTTCTGGGGTCCTTTGGTGGTTTCCATAGTTGAGC
Source organism: Galemys pyrenaicus (assembly GCA_019455555.1). Lineage (NCBI taxonomy): Eukaryota > Metazoa > Chordata > Mammalia > Eulipotyphla > Talpidae > Galemys > Galemys pyrenaicus. The sequence continues at coordinate 3,241,202 of JAGFMF010011679.1, read as the reverse complement.
TATAGTAAATAGTGCTACAATAAACATGAAAGGGCAAGTCTCCTTTCAAATTAGTGTTTTTGAATTTTTTGGGTAGATAGCTAGGAGTGGACTTACTAGGTAGAATGGCAGATCCATGTTTGATGTTTTAAGACAACTCCACACTGTTTTTCTTAAGGGCTGGGCCAATTTGCATTCCCACCAGCAGTATAGGAAGGTTTCCTTTTCTCCACATCCTTACCAGCACTTGTTTCTGGGCTTTTGATATGGGCCATTCTCAAAAGTGTGAAGTGTATTTCATTGTAGTCTTGATTTGCATTTCATTTATAATAAGTGAATTATCTTATATCTGGAAGAATAACAATTTATCCCACACACATAATCATTGTCATCATCATAAGGCCAGTAGAACCTAAAAATAAGGGTAAGTGTAAGTTCACCTAAGGATGAAGAATGTCCTTATAGATTGGAGTCTTAGCTCTTAAACTTTAATTTCTCACAAATGTGTAAGCATGAAAAACAAGTAGATGAGTTCTTCTAAGACAACTTAAATGAAGGTAACTGAGGACATGAGGGGTGTGTGACCTATCTACCTAACATGTAAATTTCTACATAAATTGTTACTATAATTTTATAACAACTTATTGACCTAAACTATTAATGTGGCTTCCAAAAGTACTTCTCTTTCTCCAAGTCTCACATTTCTGCATGAGCATATGAGCCTACTTTTTCATAAGTTATTTATATTCACAAACCAAAGAAATAAAATTATACTAAAGAATCACTGATTGATAAAAATTATACTGTGCTAATTTTTCATTCAAAGTTTAATGGTAATAAAGGGAATAAACATTTTCATTACAAGATTGATTTTTTTATTGATTTTTTTACATACTTCACTTAATATTAAAGTTCCTCAGTTGAATCTACACAATGTCACTTGGCAGTACATGTACTGTAATTGGCAGTACCAATTAAAAAAGCACAAAATTAATTGTCTAATTGCCATTGCCATATTTAAAAAGACACCAAGAAGTGTGAGGGAAGATTTGTTTTAACTATAATCCTGTTCATTTACTGTTGAGTATTTTGCACATAAGCAGCTATTTGGCAACCTTGCCTGATGGTTCATGTTTCCTCACTACAAGCGCCTGTGGTAGATAATTCTTCAGCTTTGTTCACTTTTCATTTACAGCTTGAGTTAATTAAATCTTAAAAAGGGTAGTTAGTTTTCTAATGAATTCCAGATGAGAATGGTAGTGTCATTATTACCACTTTCAAATTTGTCTGGCTTCGACTTTCCTCATCTTTATAATGTGGTACTTTAGAATAAAATTTTAATTATGCATAAAATTAATAAAAGGCAATTTATATTACCATTGTATGTCAGCAGGTTGTCTGGTGATAAATAGAAGGCTGGATCCTTGATAATTTTTTTATAACAGAAAAAATAATTAAATGGCCATATCATCATCATCAAAGGGGGAATTATGAAGTATGGCTTCTGACACAAAAGCAGCTACTGTGCAACTATTTGGATATGAAAAGTGGAGAGTTGTACATAAGGAGTTAGAGTGGGTGACTGATCTCTGTACGCACCAAATATGCAGTTACTTAAATAGTGGAAGGCATAAAATATAATGGGTAAAAGAGAGAATCATAAGTACAGAGTCTCTGCCCACACAAAGCTGTGGTGAAGCTGAAATATCAATACACATATGTGAGGGAGCTGGAGCTGGAGCTGGATTAGGTTAGAGAGAAAAAAGAAAGTCTACTTCTGTAGAATTTCCAAGATTGTGATGAAAAATGAACTTTGTCCACTGGGGTATGATTTGTTGTCATTTGCAGACTGATACCTGCAGAAGAATCAATGTTTGTATTATATCCAAATAAGGGCAATGTGTTGTTTTTCTTTTGTTTTCTTGTTATGGTTTTTCTATGCACAGAAGACAGAACTGAAAAGCTCAAATTTTCAGGAAACCAATTTCAGTTGTTAAACATTTTCCCATATGTACAACATATGCACTACCCATTCCGTTTGAACCTCTTTAAAGGAAAAAGATAATTTGGGAAACACAGTATTAAATCAAACTTCTGTCAACTGTTTCAAATGTCGGTGACTAGTTGGTGTTATCAGTCACTTATTTCTTCATACACTAATTATACCGTAAGCGCTTATTAAATATCATATATGCATAGCAGGCTTAGATTTATTTATTTTACATGACTGAACTAAAAATGAAGCAACTAGCTAGGAACTTGTGTTTGAGTATTAACAGAGCATAGAAAATCCTAGCTTGCCTGTGACAGCGTAAGAGCTTGAAAGCATAGTTGGCATTTATTTTTTACTAGCAGGAGAGCATTGGAGAGTTCAAAAGACTCCCCCCACCACCAAATTTTTAAAATATGTCAAAGAAAGAACACCACAATGAAAAAGCACGTGCAATATTTATGGAGGAGGGTAAAGCAAAAGTATTGGATAAAAAGAGACTTCTTCAACAGATAAGAAAAAAGCCACTGCACCTCTATTTTTTCCAAGTTGTTAATAATAAGGTTGCTGGGTCACTTGTACTGAGTCCACTCACCCCTATCTGATTCATCATCCTAAGCCTGTTTAGCGGGCTGTAAAATGGCACCTGCCCTATGAGGGAGCTGGGGGAGGACAAAAGGTTGATTCCTATAATAACTGCTGGAGAGACCTGAAACTCTTATCTCTTCCCTTCATCTCCTCCACCTTCATCACCCCTCAATCCAATCATGGTGGCCTTGATATAGACTGCTTCTACACACAGCCTCTAAGTCTAGACTTGGGGGACATTTTCTCACCATCCCCATGCTAGTAATTGTTACTCTAATTTTACTTGAATAAAAATGTTGGTGAAGTTAGAAAGACAAATGCCTTTAGAAAGACATTTCCCCCTAAAATCCTAAGTCTTTGTCTTCATTTGTCAAGAGACAAAGAGATTGTGACTCAAAAATGTCCAGTGCTTAGCCACAGTTTTAATTTTAAATAGAAAATGTTTTAATATGATGAAAAATGTTGAGAGAAATATGTAACAACTAATAATTAGCAACACATGAATTATTTCTGTATTTAAAGTTTGTTGCCTAATCTTATTTCCATGCTTATTCATGAGTCTATTAGTTAGCTAATGTTAAATTAGTGTGGTGTAGTGTACTATACTGAGCATGAGGAAGAATTTCCAAGAGGGCTGGGCAGGTTGCACTGCTCTGGGTCAATTTCAAGGTCTTTGAGCTAGAGCAGATGCCTGAATACTGATTTCAAAGATGTAATCTATGAAAGTCAGGTATTACATGAGAAGTCATAAATTTGTTGAATGAATATGTCTGACAAGCTGAGGGGAAGGCCCTTAACTTTCACCAATATCTAGAACAGTGATTTTTAATCAGTGGAGGATGAGCAATCCAGATGGTCTTGAAGGAAATGCTTTTTGCTTGGTATTTAGATATACAGATTATCTTTGTTCTTCATGTTTTCCTCACTGTGAGCACTATTCTTCTGGAAGGAATGTTTTTATTTCACCTCTCTGTCCAGAGTTGCCCATCGGAAGGCACTATCACTTGATACATCAAAAACAGTCTTCTAAGAACTTCCACTGACACACTTTAAACTGCACCTGAACTCTGTCACAAAGACCTCAGAACAAAGGTGTATGCAAGAATGTATTATATCAAGTCTTCTATAAGAAAGAGTACATCCAACTCTAACAACATAGACCTTGTTTCCTACTCATAAAACAGTCTGAAGAAATTGTTTATATGAATCACATGAGCAAAATATCTGTTCCCACTGTCAAAAAGATTTATTAAAGAATAAGATCCTCCAAATTGGAGAGTAGCAAACCTAGCATATTTATAGAGAAGATAATTTTTAACAAACCATATATGGCAAAGTGATTTTCATTATCAATTATAAAATGAAATAAACATATTGCTAAAAATAAACATTGCTAAAAATGAATATTCACAATAGGAAAAAGTGAATATTAAGTCCAAAAAAAGAGAAAAAAGGTGATGGATTAATACTAATTACATTTTTTTTAACGAAAAAGGAGGAAGCACAAGAAACAAACCACACTCCCAAAGTGTGAAATCTGCAAGGTTAAGAGAAAGACTTGCTTGGGGAATGACAGGATGAAGAAAATGAATTTCATTTCTTCTTTATATCATTATGATATAATTACTTATTCTGAGTGTACCACTTAAATGCATAAATATGTAGTATTACAGGGGTTGGAGACATGAACTGAGGATGAAATAAGTTTAAATAAAACTTATTTTTGCACTGAAAATATGTGACTGAGCCTTGGAGAAAAATTGTATAATTGGGAGTTCTCTGACTTAACTTCCATGTGAAATATAGCTTTGTTAAGTGATATGTCATTGAAATTAATTTGAACTTTACAAATGTATCATTCAAGTCAATTACAGCTATAAAATTGCCTGGATATAAATCAACACATTATTTTTTCACCACAGAGTATTTTATCATTGAAAATACATAGCATTGAAATGCATGGTGTTAATAAAAACCAGACCAACTTTTTATATGTCTTATTTCTAAATTCATTACAATTAATGCAGCCTTCAGTGTCTATAAACAGTATGGACCGATGTCTGCCATTGCTATGTCAAGAGAGTGAATGAAAGGAATTACTTTTGTTCTTTAAAATAACTTTACACTTTATCTTACAAAGCACAAATATTCAATTGTGTTAGCAAATTACTTTTTATGCTGATGCTGCCCAGGGTGCTGGCTTTATGAAGATTTTTCAGGGGCATGAACTATGAAAATATTTTACTTGTTTCCAGTGAATCCATGGTGAATATCCTTCAAGATTTTAGATCGACTGATTTTGTAGCAGATAATCAATTCCTACTGTTTAGACAGGCATCAGTGGATTAATAACCAAAACAAATATTGTTCCTGGAATGCTCTTAGCAACAACATCTCTCTAACATTATCAGAAAATCATAATCGTCATTGTCTTTTAGGAGCAAAGCTAAAATAAAAATGTGGTTCGTGTCAACCATTCTGTTTCACTGAGTTAACTAAAGGAAGAAGATGGAAGAGTCAAGGGCTGTGTACTAATCTGGGCAATAGAGTTTAAAGCAGCAGACAAGAGATACATTAATGGAAACTATGCAACCTGACATTAGCTATGCTTTCATTAAGTTTGTGGCAAGTAATTAAGTGTTGCTCCAGTATTTAAGTCAAAAGGTATTACCATGATTTGTGCAGAGATAGTCCTTTTGTCCATACCTATAGACTTTGCCCACATTAATCTCTAATGAAATTAGAATTTCTACCTCTACATTAGAGACAGATGATAGTTCTTATGCTACACTTGAAAAGGGCTTTATTAAAGCTTTTATTTAAGTAGCTTAAGAACTAGAGACCTTGTGTATTTGAGGAGTCTGAATTATTTAGATGCTTGTTCATTTTTTGCAGTGGATGCCATGCAAAAGTATTCTTTAAATATCTCGGATGTTTTAATTAATTACTGCATTCAAGAGACGAATAATACAATTTGCCTGTGTGAATTTGAAACACAGGATATATCAAGTCTTTTTATTTTGTGAGAGATTTTATTGTAAGATCATCTATTTTGTCTGCAAAAAATGAGTTACATGCAAAAGAGTTCCCAAGAGAAAAGAATTTGGTGAGTATTGAATTTTAAGGCTAACAGATTTTCTCCATTCTAGCATTACTCATAGCCTTCAACATGCTAATTTTCACTCAATATGCTAATTGTATACAAGTGGGTGAGATGGTATGGTGTGTTTCTAAATTGACTACAAAATTCTTTTTTTCATGAAATAGAATTTTATAGAATCTACTTTGAGAAACTCCTGTGTTTCTCTTTACTCAGTCTCAAGTGGAACCCAGAGAGAAAAGTCATGCTTCTGTCCCTAGTATCTCTCTTTTCCCTGTTATCAGATTCCATACTATTTAATAATGTGGATCCCACTTTTTCCTGATACCACCAGAGGAGACCACCAGATACAATCTGCCTATTTCCGAGATGGTCCCTGAGAAAATGTGATACGATGGGGAGATTAGGGACTTGAAATAACACTTGGATGCCTTAATTGGCTCTTATTGTAGCAGAGATGCATTGTAAATGTCAGTTCGATCCTTTACCCAATTATCTGTTTGAAAAATAAAGATTTCTTTTTGTTGAATTAACTTCAAACAGAGTAGATATTGAGTACAACTCTAAGACCTCACTAAAGGCTATTTGTTATTCTGTGGATATGATTATCACGAGCATCTGCTATGGGGCTCACTTTAGAATGAAGATACATTAAAATTATTTGATAATAAGACACTCTCATCTACAAGGCAAAAGCAATCAGTGGACATATATTAGCCAGTAATAGCCATGGAATCTGCCAGCCCTAGCTAAAATGAGTGACTTTCAAGAAAGACTTTGAAGTAACAGATGACAGTTTGACTTAGTCTTCACTGCCTTGCATCATAAATCATACGAAATTAATTTGAAGCTAAGATTTTTATAAGACAATCATGTTATTTGAAAAAATGTGATTGACTCAATTTGACGCAAATGCATTATGTTTTTATCTTTTACTCAAAACTGACATTAAGGAATTTTGATGTGTGTGGCATTTGAATGTTTTCCAAATTTTAAGAGGTATGCCCAATATGTACTGACATTGGACAAAGGATAGGAACTCTCTGAAGGGAAGGAAGTTACATTCTTTGTGTATCTCCTATGTCCAAAGAATCTATATGTTCGCTCATTGAACTCTAACAGCAACTTTATGGAGAGTCTTATTGTTCCATAGTTATCTATAATTTTACTAATGTGGGCTCACATATGTTAAGTAAAATGCCCAGGTTATCTAGTTACTAAGTCTAGGCAGAGTCACAATCCTGACTCTGCCTGAACATACTAGACTCCAAAATGCATATTCTATTCATCAGCAAGTCGTCTTGGAGTAGGATCAGATTTTCATCTAACAAGATAGTTCTCATAGTGTTTGAAAACATATCTATGAGTAAGTTTCCAAGAACATTTTTAAGAAGCCAATTGACAAAGCTTCAATGTTCCAGGGGACTCTTAGTCAACCTGTCCTGCTACAATCCTTATTACTGTAGGAGGCAAAACCATGCTGCTCTTGTTCCTTAGGATTTCCCCACATTATGGGCACTGAGCAAATGAGCCAAAACTAATCCACAGACAGAGTCCACCACAACTAGGCCCAAGTGTTTTATCTGAGCATACTTTTCCTCTGACTGATTTGTGATTTCATTATCTCACATATTTTGTTTGCTGATTGAAGGTGACCAAAGGGCTTGGTATTTTTAGCTTATTATATAAAACAGTCATTAAGGAAAATTCACAGCAGGTTTAAATTTGCTAATGCTCATTCTCACTTTCTTTCTGGCCTTCACTGGCATTTCCCTTTCTTTTATCATATTTTTAAACCTTAGAAAAACATAAAAATTCTCTGAACTTAAGAACCTATTTCTAGTAACCTGAAACTTTTATTAGATAAAATAAAAAGGAGCGATAGGAATGATGCACAAGAACAAAAAGGAATCTTTGTTTAGTGAGTCAGAAACAGACTGGATTAAATATACAAAATAAATCTTTATCTTTTATAAGAGTTATAATATTGCACATATTTCTGTCATTTTGAAAAATGGTTTTTAAAATTTGCTAATAGTTTCCAAATTGTTAAATTGATTGTAATTTAGTAGGGAGTAAGTAGTTCATTTTGTGATGCTTACTCAAAACAAAAAGGAAAAAGCTATGCAGATTAAAGCATAAGAGAAACGGCCAAAAGAAAACATACTGTGTCTGTTCTCTACCAGCTGGAACTGAAAGGAATTGGTTTACAATATCTTTGAATAGAAATTAAAAGTGTGGGTTCTTATTCATATTCAAATGCTGGATTAAACATTGATGTATGAAGTTAGGAAATGTATATAATTTGTTGAGAAGAAAATAAACTGTGATTAAATTAAAATGAGGATGTAATGTTACCATATTTCATCAGTTCTAATGGGCAACTTTTCCATATTTTAATATCTCTGAAGTCAAATTTTACTAACAAAGACTCTGAAAAGATCAATTTTAGTGTTAATTCTTATCTGTGTTACTGAAGGAGTAAAACTGACAAACACATTTGCAGTAGGCAAACTATGCAGATCTTTTGTTTAAATCAAGATTTTCAACTTCCTCCAGCAAAACATTTCATCGTAACTAGTCCATGGCCACACATTTAAGCGTTGTCGGTTGTATTCTCTGTACTACTTCTCTAGTGAAGAGTCAATGTTCTCGAAACCTCGCATTCCTGGAATTGTTTGTGCCTACTCCCTTGAAATGCCCAAATAATCAGTTTAGACAGGACCTCAAGATCCACTCAAAGACTCATACACCCATTCATCTGTGATCACTCGGGACGTCTGCACTTGACTGCCTCCGTCTTTTCCTACTCATACATACACCTTTACTCTAGAAGAACCATTCCGTGCTGTAGAGTTTTCCCTTTCCAAGCCTCTTCCGTTTCTGAAGGCTTGCACACCTACAGCCATTTCTCAGTCAACAACCTTCCAGCCTTTGATTTCTTCCATGTTTTCACTCACTCTATACCTCTTCTTTGACTACATTGAGATTTCTTCTTTCCAAACCTATCTTTTCTTCCCAGTTTTGTATTCGTTTCCCATCTCTTCTCTAGTTTTCTTATTAGTGAAGTTTCAGCTTCACCCCTTAATGTGAAAAAAGCCAAGAATTTATCGTTCATAACTTCTATGTTTTAGTTGCAAGCAATCTCTTAATCCCTTAGTTCCTATTCTTTTGTCTGGTGATATATATAACCAGTTCAATTTAAGTTTCCACCCTTTATATATCTAGATAGATGACCCCTGCAAAACAAGTCATGCAAGATAGATCGACTATATCACAAATCTACTATCTCCAACATTAGATTGGTGTGTAAATTCTCTTTGTGATTATGTTTCCAGCTCAACTAAACTTACAACTATGCTGAACCTTTGACCCTCTCTTCTGCTCCATTACTTCCTTTTTAGTTTCAGCATAACCTGTTGCTTCCAGCTTCACGTATAAAATAGTACTCATTAACAAGAAATTATGAATGTGGTATTCTGCTGACAAATTATTTTAATACAAATCCACACTCCAAAGCCATTGTGGTTATTTATATTTTGGTTCCCTTGTTCATTAGGAAATTTTCTTGATCTCTGTTGGTTCCTTTTCTCAGCATTTAAATATGGTCAAGTCCCTCTACAATATCTGTTGTGTCGTTTACAGTGAAGTTCTTTAAAATGTTGGTTCATATTTACTGTCTCTATCCTGACTTTTTAGCTTACCTAAATGTTGCTTCTGGCCTACACCATTTTGGGGAAATTGTTTTTTTTTTCATTATATGCTATAATGAATACTCAAATCTTTATCTTATAACTAACCACTGACTAAAAATGGTAGTTCTCTAGTATTCTTTTCTTGACTGACTTGTCATTCTGTCCATTTTTCCCTAGGTGAATTTATTGATTTTTTTCACTGTTTCAGGGGGTAGCTGTGTACTGTAAATGTACAAATATCTCTTCCTTTTCCTGAGCTACAGATTTATATATTAGTCAAGCTACAAGAGTTTGTCTTGAATGTCCCCATATGACTTCCCTGTCCAAAATGAAGATTACAGTCTTTTAAATCAATTATTTTAATGTTTGCTATAACTAGAAAACTAGAGCCCACATTTCTATCCATTCTCTGAACTTTTTTTTTTTATAGTGTCCTTGTTATTCAATTTACAGTGACTACCATCCAATCCAAGATTTGGTTATCAATTCTAAATCATCATTATCCATAATAATTTCTAAATGTTTTATATGTTAAATCCCTGATACCTCACTGAAGACCAACATTCTTAAATTTAGGAGTAATGTCTAAAATTAATATTTTGGGCCTCCCTGGTGGTAGAGTAGGTTGAGTACTACACTGTGAAGCATCCTCAGCACAGCAGCACGAGTTCAATCCCAGGCCAGGGACGTGACCTACATGGTGCAGCAGACCCCTCCTGCCTCGCCTGCTGCTCCCCTCAGCAGTGTGCTTCAGTTGATCTGCCTGTTCTGTTCCGCACTCTGTGTCTGGTGAATCCTCTCACCTCTCATGACTCTGGCCTGTACCCCAGCTCTTGTGTGCGTAAATAAATAAATATTTTTTTAAAAAATAAATAAATAAAATATTTATTTTCTTATAATTAAGTATTGCTATACCTATAAATAAGTATTAATATACCTATAACTAGGTATTAATAAGTACTTATAAAGTATTTTCTTTTCAGAAATTAATAATATAGTAATGGTTCAAAGAAAAATGATGAGCTTGTATAAAACAAATCCTGTGCAACTGAAGGCCTGTCATTGAAATGCTGGTTGTAACATAAAACAAAAACCATTTATTCACTCATGCATTCTTTCTTTGTTTAGTAAAAAGGAAAATCAGAACTTAGCAAGTAAGTTTTTTTGAGATGCAAAAATTGAAACCCTGAAAAGTTTGTCGAATACTTTGCAATTTTAAGGAGTTGACAAAAGAAAGGGGGATTCAATCAACCTCCTACTCTCTAATATTCAGAGCTTTAGGAAAATGTTATTGTATCAACTATTTCCTAATGTATTCAGAAGTACTGTTTATTACATTCACTTTCTTGTAAATACTATCAAATAACATGACAACTTGGTAATGAATTGATATAACTTGCAAATTTTTAACTAGTGAACATGTGTTTCAATTTACCTGAACTGGAAAAGGTATAGGAATACTATTAAGAATATTTGGGCCTTCCTGGTGATGCAGGGGTTAAAGTCTCAGCGTTATCAAGCTATGGACAGTCACTATGGCATGAGTGATAAGTTCCATCCCTAGTCAGGGAGATGACCCACATGGCACAGCAGACCTCTCCATTCTTGCCAGCTGCTCTCCTCAGCAGTACATTTCAGTAGACCCACCTGTTCTGCTCCTACCCTGTCTCTGGTGGATCCTCTGACTCACTGGGCTACACCCCAGCTCTTGTATGCATAAACAAAAATAAATCTTAAAAATTTTTTGACCTAATTATTCTTTGAGCTGGACATACACATCTATTTATCCATTCTTTTAAGTATTTTTCTTGTCTCTTCTATTTCTATTTTTTAATTTAATTAAACTTGTTTGTTTTCTTACATTATTGTTAATTTTTGGGCTGTATTTGATTTTTCCCCTCAGGTATAGTTCCTGTAGTTCTTACACAACCATAGCACTCATGATCCATGTGTACGATCCCTTGTGTTTGTCACCCTACCCCACCCCCATTTTGACCTCTTTCCCTCTTTGTCTCCTGGTGTATACCTTAGGTCTATGGTCATCTTGCCAGTTTTTCTTTATTTATTTTCTTATACCTTCTTTGAATTGTGGTAAGATATCGTTGGTTTAGCTGTTGCTCCTAAAGTCTTTAGCCTATGAAAAGCTATCATATGCATTTTCTACTTTCAAGGAAAATGCTACAGAGAGATCAAAGAAGATGAGGCACTAAGAACTCACTTTGGCATGGTAATTTCTAATCTGTTTAGAAGATGACCACTTTTGCCACTGACCGTCCTGCCACCCTGGTCCTTAGTAGACTGCTCACATCACTGAAGTAATTCCTAACTACCCCGCTGCTCCCATTATCGACCCTCTTCAGACAATTGTCAACAGAGTAATCAAACTGATCCTTTTAAAAATCATACCAATTCTCTGTTAGAAACCTTCCAATAGCTCCCTATTGCTCACAGAGTAAAGGCCAAAGCCCTCACTGTGGCTCACAATTTCTTCCCCACCAGTTAATCTCATATACTTCCTTTCTCTTTGTTCATATCACTCTAGACAGTGTCCTCCCTCTACTTCCTGGAACACAATAAACTTGTGTCTCAGGACTTTAAAACTTAGGCTTCCTGCTTCTACCAACACTTATTTTCATGGACTTCATTTCTTTACTCCTTACTTCTTCTATGTCCCCTGCCAGTGAGGTCTTATCTGACACCCTTATCTGAATTATAGCCCCCACATTCCTTGTCCCTTTGCCTCTGTATTATTACCCTCTAACATACCATACACTTTTCCTACTTATTTTGGTTTTGCCTCTTTTCTCCTAAAATATAACAAGAGATTTATGTATTCTTTGTTAATTGGTACTTTGAATAGTGATTGACTTGTTGTAAGTGCTTAAAGAATATTTGCTGAGTGAAAAATTAAAGGCAAACCTGGAAGACAATTGTAACAATAAAGAGAACAGGCTAACTCTCTGAACACTTAAAAATGTAAGGCAAGGGTGAGAATAAGAGAAAACTCACTGTAGACAACTGTTCTTAACCAGCAGAAAGTCCATTTTAGAGAAGTAAAAAATGTTCACTTTGTAATTTTGCCCTTAAGCAGAAAAGTTTCAGCAAACGGGGCTAATTTTGAGGCTGGAGCCATCACCAAATAACCAATCCTTACCATTTTACCACTGCTTATAACTGACATAGAGAAAGCAAACTAAACCATATCTAATTCACAGAGCAAGTGCTCAATAAATGGGTACCACTGAGCAAAACTGTGAGTAATCATTGAGGGAGTTTATTTAGCATTACTTCCTGGTCTCAGGGAAGTATTAACATATAAAATATTTTATATGTGGCAAACCTGTAGGCACCATTCTACTTGCATTCTTCAATTTCTGAATTTTCCTTTAAAAATGATAAAAATACAATTACAAAAAGAGGGCAACTTCTTACCCTTGGATTTGATGTGAGAAGCCATCCCTCTTGTTCAGACTTCAAGTCTTAGTCTGGTATTAAGTTATGATAAAACAAAATAACAACAACTGAAAAGAAACAAATTTAAAATATTTATTATAAGATGTATAAAAATAATATTTATTGAAATACTTCAGACTTGATTGGTGGAAATGTTATCAAAGCCTCAATATCTTCTGATTATATAAAAGTTTGACAGTTGGTTCAACAACTAATATGTCTATATGAGTGGATTTTCCCCCTTAAAGGCAAAAAATATGCCATTTATGCATGATTTACTCCTGGAAGTATTCTAGCTTTAGCAGCTTCCATGAAGCCTGCTCACAAATATTGCTATATGTGACTAAAATGTGATCTATTAAATAAATTGGATTTTAGGACATTTGGCAAACAACTTAAATAATTAAATTTTTATGTTTCATGATTAATGAATAAATGTTGGTGATATGAAAACTAAGTCTGAGAACTGCCCTTATAATAATGAGGTTGCACTTTTAATTGAATTCAATATAACATTTATTCTTGTGAGATCAATGCATTGAAGCCCCAACACCATAATCTGTCAATAAATAATCTAGTCCTATGAAAGAATTGTAGTTCAATTTGACATAAAATATTGTATTTGTATTCACTGAAAATTATTATATATGGAATGTGTTGCCAGCAATCTATTGCCTAGTATCAATATTTTGGAACGTTTAGTCCTGCCTCAACCATATGTGCATGCATAAAAGAAAATCAGAATTCTGCCTCACATCATGATGAAGTAAATAGTACCAGATTTACCCTCCTGCCATATAGAATGAGACAAAATATGTGAGACAACTGTTTTTAGGCATTGAACACAGCTCAGGATGGCTATCATTTAGAAAGTTAAATGACACAAGATGAACATCATATTTGTGTGACCTCCTGCTTGGAACATTTTCCAGACCACAGTTTGGTGAGGGGGAGCCAATGCAGAGGCTAGAGTCTCCCAGAGCGCAGGAGGCAGATATGAGTTTAAGCCACGGGCAAGTAAGGGGTAAAATACTAGAGAGGAGTCTGTATAGAAATGATGCCTCATAAGGCCACACAGGAGGCCCTTGGCTGAAGGTTTGGTTGCAAATATATAGGGAGAGATACAACAAGCTTTAAATGAGTGTGGCTTTTGTAGGCCTGAAAGTTGTCCCACAGCAGAGATGTAAGAGGTCTTTAAACTTCCAGGATATGCTTGAAAACTACTCCAGCTTCACTCATTTACCTCAGTCATCAACTGGAATCCTCAAAGACCATATCTAAGAAATAAGGACTTCTGTAGAATATGGAACAATGCTCTAGGACTAAGGGGAGAAAACATAAATAGAACAACCTTATTAAAAAAATACAAACCAAGCCCCCCCCCAAAAAAAACAAAAGGATTTGTCTATAATTCAGCTCTCTGACAAAAACAAAACACTATTTAAAAGACAACATAATGAAGACAGAATAGTGATCATAATGTCCAGTATAAAATAAAAAAATAATTGCTGGGTTTGTGAAGCATCAGGTATTGTATACTAAAATTAAGAAAAATGAAATCAATAGAAACAGGTCCCCAAATAACCCAGATATTGAAATTAGTAGACAAGAACTTTTTTAAAAGCTCTTTAACAATGTTCAAGGACATAAACTAAAAGATAAACATAATAAACAGATGAGAAAGCCTTTTGGGAAATAGGAACTCTAAAGAACTGAGTTTCTAGACTTATCAGCATACATCTCAAATGAAGAATTTACTGGATTTGTTGAAGAGCAAATAGAGGCCATAAAGAATAGGTCAGTGAGCTTGAAGACAGAGCAAAGGAAATGACCCAATCTGAAAAATCTAGGGGAAAAAATGTACTAAAATTAACAGAATCTTTTTCTTAATTAACAAATGATCATTACCAAAGTGGAAGTATTGGGGAGGGAATAGCTTGATTGTGGATGATTATTGGACATTTGGTGGTGGGTGTGGTGTGATATTTATAGCTTCTAAGAAGGGAAACCACATACCTGTAGCCTGTACAGTGTTGAAAGCTGTTACTTCTGTAAAGAGGGGGAAAAATTAAGTCTTATAGACTTGACTGGAGTCCCAGAAAGAAAGGAGAGAACTAATGGAACAGAAACATTAAGTGAATATTGACCAAAGGTTTCTAAAATTTGCTCAAAACATGGATTTTCATAGATCTGGGGAACTTAGAAGACCTCAAGCAAGACAAACATAAAGCTAACCACATCCAGGTACATCAAAACCTAATTTTTAGTAAAAAGAAAACATTAATAGTCATAGAAAAAATACACATTATATACAGGCAAGAACACAAAAGATATCTGAATTTTCAGTAGAAAGAATGCAAGCTAGAAGAAAGTGATATACCTTTAAAAAGATGAAAGGTAAAGAGAAAAATTAACCAGACTTCTATATTCAGTGAAAATGTCCTTCACAATGAAGGTAAAATAATGACATTTTCAGGGAAGTAAAAACAACAAAATATCATCTCAGTGCACCTGTACATCCAGAAATGCCTGAGCTATTGGGAAATGACTCCAGATGGATCCATGAGTCAATAAGGAGTTAGGAAGACAGTAAAAGGCATCAAAAGGTAAATGAATTTAAATGGTTATTTCACTTTTGTCTTGATTCTTTTAAAAGATTACTAATTGCTTTAAAAGAACAAAAAAATATGTGGTCAGTTTCATAATGCAGGAAGAGGTAACAAGTATGGTAACGATGGCACAAAGAACTATGGAGTATGTAGAATTGCACTTTTCTAGGATTCTCACATGGAGTGCGAGACACACATGGTTGGATATTAAGTTCTGAATGCATCATTTGTAATGAAATGACAAAACCCTGTAATCCCAAGCACTTTGTTTACAGTCATTTCTCAGACCTAACAAATCTGCCCCAAGATTGTCTTATCTCTTCTTGTTTCCTGAGAGTGAAAACCATATCCAAAACAACTGAGAGTGAGAGCTGAAGGGGGTCTTTTCATTGGAGAAAAAATAGAATTGTTGACAAACTGTTTCTTTCATTTTTATATCATGCTCCAAGAGAAGACAAAAAAGAAATGACTCCGACTAGAGACTGAGTAATAGATTGAGTGGTATGTTCCCGGTAACCACATGTATTGACCACTATTTTTAGAAGAATTAGGGGAATGGAAATACTTTATCTTTCTTTCTCTTTCTATAGTGACTTTTGTAACACCTTGAAATAATTAATACTTTGGGTGCATGAGGGAGTTTTCTATTTTACAGCTATTTTTCATCACATTGAGGTTTACATTCTGAAATGCTATGCTTATTGACAGGATTCAAGCCTCAGACCTGTGTCATCACAAGGAATTCTGATACATCAGTTTAATTCTGGCCTTTTATTGGCATTGTTTTTTCTTTATTTCTGGCTGTTCTTTCATTTTCCCAGTGTTAATGAAAGAGAGGAGTGGTTAGAATAAATCTGTTAGTCAAACAAATAAGCTGACATCTGCCTTTGAGGACAGTTTTAATCTTCCTTTGTGCTGAGGTAAATCAGAAGCCTGTCAAGCCATGGAATGTTTTACAAATTCATTCATTTTCTCCCCTAGTAGAATATGCAATGGTATAGGCAACAAACCCTCACTTTAGAGAACTATGTCCTTCTAAAGTTTAATAAATCCTTGAAAGTGTTTGTCACCCACGGCATAGAGTAGGGGTGCATGAGAGCAGTATTCTTCCTGGAACTTTTGAACTGAAAAAAAATGAAAGCATTGCTTGTTGTAGGAACAAGGCAAGGAAGAAATCCTATATTTCTCAAAAAGATTAAGTGAAAACACATTTCCTAAACCAATGCACTCTAAGCTGCTATATTGTGCAGAAGCACACCAAACGTAGGCGATTCATCATCTTACTCTTCTATTCACCCAACAAGGAGGCACTGCATATTGCCTGGACTCTGACCACCAGAATCTCACCTCTGTTCTGAGTCACACACATGCGAAGAGTCCATCACCATTATAACTGCCTGTATAATAAGGAATTTCACCTTTCCTAAAGAGAGATATGATTTTTTCCCATGTCTTCTGCAGATACTCTCTAAAACCTTGAAATATCATGTGTCGTAGGGATATCTTTGTTTGTCTGCTAGCCTTGGACAAGTCTGGTAAATAACAGTGTGATTTAAGATAGATGATTTGGGCCATTTTGTTTTAGTTGATTTCTTGAGGACCTGGAGATAGGAAAGAGCTATAGGGTCCATCAACCATGCTCATGTGATGGAACCCTAAAAGAACTCTGGACACCAAGACTTGGGTGATCTTCCCTGGTTGGCAATATTCCATGAATATCATCAGACATCAATGCTGGAAAAGGAAAACTGTCCTTGAGTCTCTGGGTAGAGGACAGAGAACTTGAAGCTCTGAGTTTGTTTCTTTCCTGAATTTTGTCCTAGGTACTTCTTCCCTAGGTTGATTTTAACTCGAATCCTTTTTTGATTAAAAAAAAATTCTGTGATTATATCCATTTCCTGTTAGCTCTCTGAGTCTTTTTAGTGAATTATCAAAACTGAGAATAGGTATGGAAACTCTCTGAACCTGCAGTTGGTCTCAGAAGTGAGGATGGTCTTGTAGACTATGCGCCATCTTAACATCCAATCACCTATGTAGTCAGTGTCTTTCAAGATTTTCAGTTGGTTCTTTTTAAATCTGGCTTTCTACTAAAAAAAAATTCGAACCTGGGCTCCCCCCCCCCCCCAAAAAAATGACTGTTTCTCTTACCTTTGACATAGACTTGGGATAGGTGATTTCTATTCTCCTTGGATCATTCTCCTACTTCACTCTTGAATTTCACACTATTACTTTCTCCCCCCACTCCCGTCATTGTTGCAAATCATCTACTTTCCCATTCTCTAAATCACCTTACCCCCATAATTACCATCTAGTCTGGTAACTAATTACTTAACCCGTCTTGTGAATGTGTAACTTTTGTTGGAGAAGTACCATCCTGGACAAAATAAGGATTCTAACCTGTATCAGTCCAGATCCCTGTCCAATCCTGTATCTCCCACCCTGAACTAACGCTTCCATTGAATGAGGCCTATTTTCTCTAATACAATTTTTAATGAGTTCTTTGAGGTCATTTGACCACACAACCTGCGGAAGTCTGGGTTATTTTTATAACTCAGCATTATTTTGATTCCTTAGTCACTTTGTGAGCTGTATCAGTGGTCAAAGTCAATTCCTGAGAAATCTTCACAAACCATTCAGGTGACTATTAAACTCAGTTATGTGTGCAGGAATGTATTTTTTTTTTTTTACCTGGAGTCCAAAGATGAAAAATATCATCCCTATTCTAAGTATAAGATAATTTTCCAACTGGAGGACTGGACAGAAACAAATAAATATTGTAGCACAATGGAATTTACATATTAGACTATAGCTGTTAGAGCACAAGGATAAAACCTCTTGGTGGTAATAAAATCAAAATCCTGCATGGAGAAACTACAGTAAATTAAGGAAAGATAAAAGAGGGTCATTCGGCCTAAAGAGAACTCTTGGGGGGCTTCCCTGGTGGTGCAAGGGATTGAGGTGCAGCATTATGAAGCTGTCCACAGCCAATGCAGCACGAGTTATATCCTTGGTCAGCGAAATGACGTACAGGCTGCAGCAGACCTCTCCTGTCTCTCCCACTGCTCCCCTCAACAGTGTATTTCAGTAGATGCGCCTGTTTTGCTCCCCACTCTGTCTCTGGTGACTTCTCTCACCCCTGCACTTCTGGTCTGTACCCCAGCTCTTGCACACATAAATAAATAAATCTTTAAAAAAAGAGAGAGAGAGAACTCTTGGCCCTACCGATTGGAGCATCATCTCGTGGTCCTGCCTCTCTGTAGTCACTCCTCCTCTTGTCACTGTAGCCATTCAGCTGTGGATATCCTACACCACCATAGCTCTGTGTGATGCTGCCCTTATAGCCTCAGGCTCTAGGCTCAGGTGTGTACACTCACGCATGCCCACACCATACTCCAGGGATCCATCATCAGGCACACATGCCCCCACACCCACTCCTAAGCACCGCCTGCATTCAAGGCCACAGGTGATAGCCACAGAAGCCAGTGGTGTAAAGGCCTGATCAATTATCATTTACCCTACAGGGAAGGAAACGGAATCTTGTCAGCCACAGAAAATGGAACCTGAAGGCTGAGAAGGGAAAAACTTGGAGTGGAAATGATAGTTGGGCTTAAATGTGAGAGGCACTATCATTCAGAGGACAAATGTACTTAATAACCCCAGACTACAAATTGTAAATTATCAAAAGTACCAGTTTTCAAATTGTCTAGAGAAATTTTGTCTCAATTAGTATCCTCTAGTTTAATGACTGTGTCAGGAGGTAATGAGTTCTCTGTTGGTGGGGAAGTTTGGGGAGAGTTTGGACATCTTTCCAGTGACATTGTAAAGATGATCAAGCAATCATTATGTGATTGGACTAGATGAGTTTAAAAATATTTTTCTTCTGAGGTTCTATATTCTGTGCCTCTCCCAGCTTGTCATCTGCACAAGCCAGAAAATAAATGAAAGTGGGGACTATTGCTCTTCCAGAGGTGACATACTTAGTTTGCAAAGCCTTTTCTCCTTGTCTTTTCTCTATATATCTCTTCCTTTGTCTACACAGAGCATTTAAAATCAGCAAATTTAAAATGTAGAATTATTTTAGTACAGTGGAAGAAAATGTCAGTGTAAGAAAGAGTAGGTAGGTTTTTAGTTCATAGTCTAACATTATATAATTAGCATGGAAGAGAGTTAAAGAATTCAATGGCCTCTTGCAGACAACCTCTTTGCAGTGTTTGCTATTCACTTGGCTCTTCTTCTGTATTATCAGGGCTCTGAGTTCTGAAAACAAAATTCTTTCCAGTTGGTCTAAGGGGGAAAAAATGAATATACTAATATAGCATAAGCATATATTTTATATAGGATATAAATAGTAAAAGAAAATTCAGAAACTCTCCTCTTCCCACAGGTATAATATGGTTACAGAATATCCTCACTTTATTAGCTGTATATTACTACAACTTGGTGTCTTAAAACACAGAAATTTACTCTCTTAAAGTTCTGGAGGCCAGAAATCAAAATAAGGGTGTTCTGGGTCATGCTTCCTCCTTGCCTGTTGCAGTTTCTGGTAGTTCCTGGTGTTCCTTGGCTTGTGGCAGCATCACTCCAGTCTCTGCCTCTACTGTCTTCTGCTGTGTCGCTCCCTGTGTCTTTGACTCTTCCTATCACAACTTCAGTTTTTGGATTCAGGGCCACACTAGATGCTGGATGACTTCAACTTGAAATCTTTAACTAATTATACCTGCAAAGACCCTTTTTCCAAATAACTTCACATTTGAGGCTCTAGGTGGACATCAATTTAGGGGGACACCTACTGCTTCTGCCATAATTAAAATGGGGCCCACACTGAGGGTGTTCAATTTCTCTTTCAAGAGCATTTTAGGCTTTCAAGGCTCTCATTGCTACTCTTAACCATTATTCCATTATTCTGCCATGATTTTGTTAAAAACATATCCTCCTTTGAGGTGTATATGCTGGGTTTCACCACTTCTCCCCTTTCTTACTTTTAAAAGAGAGATTTTCAAAATAGATTTAAAATGCTAGTGATAAAATTAGCTACATGTTATCTATGACATATGACACAAGACTTTGTCAGGTTAGTTAAACTGGGGCTTTTACTGTATGTTCTCAGTATAAAGTGGGCAGAAGTGAAGCAGCAGCATTAGTCTCTGAAGGTTGGGGAGGTCAGAAGCAGGGAGGGAAGAGGTAATTTGCATTTGCCCATCAGTTCTTCAGATCCTACTCTGGCAACCAGACAGGCCTGGTTTCATTTTCCCACTTCCTCCAACTCTTTTTCAGATTTTTATATTCCCAGTTCCTCCCACTTGTGTAAGATAATATTGCTATGATAACTTCTTAGTTTGTAATAGTTACTAAGGTTCTGCTTCCCTGATTCAATTCTGACTGATACAGACAGAAATATATTTCCCACTGGAAAGCAGATTACAGAAAGCAACTTTTCTTTTGGTCTTTCTTGTTCATGGCTGAGTCTAGAGCAGTGCCTGACATATGCTAATTGAGCAGTACATTTTAGTTGCATAAGTGTATAAGTAATAAGAAGTAGAATTTAGATGGTGATGACATAATTTTGAAAATGCCAAGTTGGAGATGCATTTAGAGGATCTTAATAAAGGCATCTAAGTACTCGGGGTGGGGGTAGGGGAGGTGGAGTAAGGAATCAGATAGGTGAGTCAACAGCCAGAGGTATTTAGAGAGGTAAGAAGAAAATCAGGTAAAGGAATATCAAGGAAACAAAAATGGGAGAAATCATTAAGAAGAAGAGATTTACATTGTCATGTGCACTATACAGTATGTACTATCGAGCATGAAATATTGTCATAAAATTTCACATAAAGAGAATAGTGTTGACCATCACAAGAGCAATTTGATGATGAAAAGTGAGGCTCAAGTGTTGATTGCTCTTTCAGTGGGGCGGGGTGAGGGGGTGACTGAATGGAAGGAAGGAGGTATGGTGTTCAGTAAAAGGATGTATAGGTTTAATGGAGGTGAGTTCTTTTCTAAGCAAAAGAACAACTTTTAAACATTTGCATGTGAATACGTGTATGCATGGGCATGTGTATACTGCCTGTGTAAAATGACATTGGGTCTTAAGGAACATAGACATCTAAAACTGAAATCTTTTATTTACTAGCTATGAGATGCTGGGTAAGTTACAAAATCTTTTTATGTCTTATTTTCCTCATATAGTAAGTGATGATGTTAATGTCCCTGCCTCATATGTTTGTGAGAATTAAACAAGATAAAATTTAATTAAACAAAAACCGGAAAAATTAAATAACATAACATCCTTGGCATAGTGCCAAATATATAAGATCAGTAGCTGATGAGGTACTTGCTGATGTTAAGAGGGAAGAACAAATTGAAAGGCAAAGACAGCTGTGGAAGAGGAAGAAGGGATAACCTGTGAAGGAAGTTCCCTGAGGAATGTAGGAGTCAAAATATCCAGAGCAGTAATTTACCTTTGAAAGGAATGTGCTTTCCACCAAGCAGAGAGAAGAGAAAGATGGATGTTTGTGAATTTGCTGGAGTAGAGTGAATCAAAGTGAGGGAGTTTCTGCCTTATGGATAAGCTATTTTTTCTATGAATTAAGTCAGAGGTGCAACCATGGAGAATTAGGGAAGAGAATGAAGTGGGGAACTTAAAGAGTGGCACGGATGGGAGGTAGTTACAGTGGGAAATAGGAAAGGGAATTGTGTGGGAACAGAGCAAAGCCTTGTCAGGCAAGGTCATGAGCCCAATTTGAGATAAAATAGGATTTTTAGTAGCATCAACCCCATACTGTCATAGAATTTCTTTAGGCACTACTCAGCAGCTGGGGGTTAGAGATGGAGAACATTTAGAAAAGGATTGATTAGAGGTCGTTATTTTGCTGCACAATTGCAGAAGATGAAGAGTGAAGTTAGGAATTTGAGAGCACGAACAAAAAAGTGTCTGAAAAGTCCTGGGTCTCGTTAGAAAGGGAAAATGGTCAAATTTGAAAGGTTAATGTTCTGAATCCTCAAAGAACATGTGTGGTAGGGCCAGGAAATAAGCTCATTGGAAGAACTGAGGCTTACACATAGAAGTTGGATTTTTTTCTGAAGTTTAGAGACCCTTTTCCTGCCATTTCTGATGCTCCCATTCCTTTTGGATTGTGCCAAACTCCCACTGTAGCTCTTACCTAGTGCTGAAGTATGGAGATATTTCTGGACATTGCCTGCATTGGTTAGTCATACCTGGGACAGCTTTCATAGCCACAGTGCAGTGCTCTGCTGCTTCCATGCCTTGTTTCAGACCCAGAACTCTTGGGTGAGACAAGGTGTCCCAAGTCTAAAATCCAGTAGACCTATTGCAATATATACTCCTCAAATTCAAGGTCCTGCTATTTTTATAGATCTCTGCTATGGAACAAAGTCCAGATGCCCCATATTCTTGAAACCCACAAACCTGTTTCTTGTCCCAACCCCATCATATCTCTTAGGGACTCTTTTATTCTGGAGGAATATATCTTCCCAAACTCTATCCTCTCAGTGGGCTTAGACCCTGCAGAACAAATGCCAAGAAGGCAGCCACATACCACACACAGTGAGGCAAGAAACAAATAGATTATTGCCAACTGAGTTGGGAAAATAAAGGTACGCCAGATTCGTTCAAATGTCAACAATAAAATGAATAAATATCTTAAAGGATATTTTTAGTCCTTGTACATGTGTGTATACACACACATATAATCACTGCACCCTATAAAACATACACATATAATCACCTGGGAATATGCCAATGTTTGTTTATTGGCAGAAGTGACTAAGTCATCTGTAAGCAGAAAGTCACAGAAAATGACAGGAGAAGAAGTGGCTGTTCTGGAACCAGCTCTAGTGGTCTTTTTACTGTTTCCCAGTTTCAGGAGAAAAAAAACCTGCAAAACTACAGGTTATCTGCTGAGCATAGTGAACACCTCCATATATTAATTAAACTTTGAAGAAGACATTGCATCTCAGATCCTATTATAGGACCCTTTTTAGAGATTATTATCCCTTCAAAATTATACTAAAATTTAATGGTATCTGGCTCTTATTGTTTGATGTAAACAGGGAATTTGATGACCCAAATTGGTGTAGGTAATGCAAAGATTTCTACAACGGTGTCCTGTCTTCCCAAATGGAGCATGTTGTCTAAAAATACACCCCTTAGAAGCATTTTTTAATTTCTTCTTTTATCATTCTTACAGAGAATTTCAGTATTATTCTAAGTTTCGAAGCCTGCCCTGAGGAGTCAAATCAAAGTATTAGACATCAGTGGAAACCAGGATTCAGTGACAGTGTACACAGTGACATTAGCCTCAGATTACTCTGTCATTTGAGTCTCTCTCTAGAGACTTAAGGCCTCATCCCATCCAAACCCAGCCCCCTCCCCAGGCACACTCAGTCATCGAGTGTATTCTCAGAGAAGACTGAACAATATTTCCTCAGTTCTCCCTAGCCACTCTGTCCTGGTTTTAATATAGCTGGAATATCTTGGTAGCTTTATCAAATGTAAGACTTATCATCAAGGCTTAGTTCAAAATTTAAGTTGTTCCAGCTGTCAACTGAAATACAACTATATCAAATCCAAAACTTTCTCTATTGAAGTGCTCTATGTTAAAAATCTCCCCCTGGTGGATTTTAAGAGTACGTGTTTTCACAAATACAAATGGAAAAAATTGTCCAAGAAAATAAATAAATGCTAAAATTTTGTAGGTGTGGTAATCAGACCTATTAATCTCTTTAGAGGGGAAAACTTTGCAATCATTTAAATGCATATTTTGGTTTCATTTCATGCACAAATGTCAATATTGAGTTTTTATAAGTTTTCTCTTATGTGACTACCCTCTAGTGAGTTAAGACATTTTTATGGACTAAAAATGCTAATTTCCCACTTAATTGTTCAGTGAAGAGAGACATAATGTTTCAATTAGGAAGGAACGTGCCCCCATCTGAATGAATCTGGCATCTGTATAGTCTCATCTTTATTACAGCTGTCAGTCAAATCACAAAGGTCCAGTGCCAAGTCCCTAGACCGCTTGAAATGTGCAAGCACTTGCTTCAGGAAAGGGGAATTTATTTTTTTTAATTGATTTTGTTTCAGTCGCAATCCTTCTCCCTTTCCTGGGAATACATTTTGGCTGTAATTTCGTGGAGTCAGTACAAATTTCAGAACAGCTTTAGTCCTTCACCTTCTATCTGGAGATGCTGCTGATCTACCACTTGATACACAACTGCCTACAGCAGGGCAAAGTGTGGCATAAGAACACAGAAATAAGGCGGAAAAAGCTACCCAGAATATTCATGCAACAGAAAGTGCTAAGTCACCTACAGCTCTGACCTTCACACAATTGAATTGAGAAAAGGTGGTTAGTGGTTAATGGAAAATGCATTTTGTTTGGTGCAGATAAACCCGTGGCTCATCAGTCATACATTGTTTGCAATAAAATTTTATTAGGGTTAATTTTTTTCAAAATACATTATTCTAAATTTCTAGTTGAGGGGAAGTTCATTACTTTCAAATATTAAGCAACATAAATAAAGGAGAAAATTAAGTGTTGGACTTATTGAGGAAAACAAGCACAAAGATAACAGATTTGTTGTTTATTTCATGTCTTCATCAAAAATATCTTTTAATTGAGTGAGTTCAGTGAGAAATAAGATCACAACAGTGTGGCCTATTAGTGAAGTGCATAAGCCCTGGGCTAGATCAAATCTGAGCTCTGACTTCTATTAGCTGTGTGACTTCAGCTAGTTACTTAACCTCTCTGTGTGCCTTGGTTTCCTAGTTTTCATAATGAGGGTAGTACATAAAAGCTTTCTACTGGTATGGTTGGAAGAGACGAGTATTGCAAAACTTGAAGTGCAAAGTCTTAATACACAAGGATCCCATAGCTTTTTGTTCACTCATTTTCAGACATTATAAAAAAGCAACCCTTTCTAAATTGAAACTTTAAATTTCCCATTCAATTTTAACTGCTTGTTCTTACACCAGCTTCAGTCTGACTGTTGCCTGGATCCTGCAGTAGGGAAGAGGGACGTGGTGGGACTCTATTTCTTTACATTATTGTTCACTTCTCACTCTTTTCTCTGTCTTTGAAAGAACCTTAAAGAACAGGAAAGTTCTTCCTTGAATGGGGTGACTAGTTTTAATGCATGTGCTGTCATGGCTCTTTCTCTTGTCGAATTCTTTCATGGGTTCTTTAGCATCTTTTCATGGGTTCTCAGTGCTTGCTAGTGGCTTCCCATGGTGCCTCTTTGCTGGGCAGCTGACCCTATACCCATCAGTTCCTCCTTTGGGCAACTTTCCTGCTGACATCACCACACCATCAGGTCTGAGTCCATGAAGATGCTCCTGCTTGTCTGTCAGCTGTGCTGTCCCTTTTGGCTCCTGGGAAACTCAACCTCAATCTCAGTGGGCATCAGCTTTTCCAGTAGCCTTCCCTTCACTCCTATCATCTGACGGTGGCAGGTCTCTTGCTAATCTTTAAATTACCCAAGCACCAGACTCTATATCATACCAACCCAGAGAACAACTGACATGTTTTCCAAATGATTTTATAGAAGCCCCCTCACTTTCCTGACAGGATAAGGACCCATTTCTATATTTCATGGGAGGGGAAAATGCATAAACATTCTGAAAATTCAAAGGAATTAATATCTGAAGTCTTCCTTTACATCATACATGTAAACTGGTAATGGGTGATGGGCTGAGAAGGGTGGACTAACACCTCTCTTGGAATATAGATGTATTTTCCAACTGTACCTATCAGCTTGTGGCTATCTTAGCTAGATGAAATGGGTGGGGAGAGAGAGAGAAGGAGAGAGAGAGAGAGAGAGAGAGAGAGAGAGAGAGAGAGAGAGAGAGAGAGAGAGAGAGAGAGAGAGAGAGAGAGAGAGAGAGAGAGAGAGAGAG
>JAGFMF010011679.1:3103022-3214826 GCA_019455555.1 Galemys pyrenaicus | reverse complement strand
AGAGAGAGAGAGAGAGAGAGAGAGAGAGAGAGAGAGAGAGAGAGAGAGAGAGAGAGAGAGAGAGAGAGAGAAATTAGCAAAGCAGATTTGTCCATGTAACATTCAGACAACTGGTTTATTTGAGTTGAATGGACACTTTGGTAGGTCAAATGCTTATAATGTATATAGAGAAGATCAGCTTTGGTCTGATGTTGATGGAAGTGATTAACATTTTAGAGCTATTTTAACTGAATATGTGATATGTACTATAAACTGTGAATGGCACATATTTCACAGTGCTCAGGTCTGTATTGGGAGACTCATTTGTCTAGGCAGGAGAGAAATGAAGGGATAAGTAACAGGCACAATGTAACTGTTCAGCAAATATTTCTTAAACTGAGTGAGTGCTTGATCTATTGTATCAAGTTCTTAGGCAATTAGCAAAATTTCTTTGGCAAAAGGCAAAAATGAATTCTTAAGTTCTTTTGACTGTTTCAAAAATAATGTTACCTTGTCAGGTATACTGTAGAAATATTTTCTTAAAGTTTTTATTTATTTATGCATAGAAGAGCTGGAGTATAGGCCAGAGGCAGGGGGTGAGAAGATTCACCAGATACAAAGCAGGGAGCAGAACAGGCAGATCTACTGAAATACACAGCTGAGGGGAGCAGCTGGCAAGGCAGGAGAGGTCTGCTGTGTCATGTGGGTCCCCTCTCTGGCCAGGGATTGAATTCCCGCTGCAGTGGCTGTGGAAGTTCCACGGTGCAGCACTCAACCCACTGCGCCACCAGGGAGGCCCATACTGTAGAAATTATTTTATAATAACTAAATACTTACACAGTATTTATTACAAGTCAGACACCGTTCTAAACACTTTGAACATCTTTCAACTCTTAACAACCTTATAAAGAGGACGCGCTATTATCTGTCTAAAAGATGAAAATGAGGCACAGATTGGTCAAATAACCTGCAACAAGTTAAATACATGAGAAACACATTAATACAATTTAAACCCAGAAGTTTGCTTCCACAGACACTCCAGCTCCTTTTTCAGTTCCCTCTACTATATTTTACTGGGCATATTTTGCTTGCTATTTTATTTAGATCATAATATGTTAATTTCTAGAATAAATTTATTAGTGTTTTTCTGAAAATAAAAATAATTAAGGAGGAAATAAATCAGTGAATGCCCCATTAAACAGAGTAGACAATCTATTTTAAAGTCTTTTGGAGTCTTTTTTAAATTAAAAAATGTTTTCATTACTTTTTTCTTATTTAAAAAACAATATACACTTGTGGCTGAAACATCAAAAAATTTCTACATGCAAAGGAAGATGAAAACATTGATCCTTGATTATTTCATGATAATCACTTAATATTTTTGGGTCTTTGCATATAATTGTTCAATTAAGGGTTCTCTCTGTGTGTGTGTGTTTAATGGATCAAAATTTGAAACAGATTTTTCACATTTAGCAATATTTTGAGTATCTTTCTTTGTAAATAAAAACTCATCTGTGACATCATTTTGGGGGTTGACTCTATTGTATTAAGTGTCAGATTATACAGTTTGTGTCCTCTTCCCACCATCCAGTTTTTCACTGTTCAAGGTGTAAGAGGTATTGCTTACTGGCAGTGTCATGCAGGCCAACCAGAATTCCACAATGCCCTCCCCTCACTGGCTCCTCCTAGAACCTGAACCACATATTTTGCTGTTAGTTATTTATGCCAATTAATATTCATATAATACTTTTCTGCTTGAATAGAGGAAGAAGGAAATTTTATTTGGAATGGGGAAGGGTGAAGAAGAAGAACAGAAAAGGGCACAGGGCCCGGTGGGCATCCTCTCTCCATCGTCCCAGTGACCTGGGTCACACATCTATCAGTCACGTTCTCTTAAAGATCCCACTGTCTTGTTTGGTTTGCTTGTCTGTTGCCTTTGAGATGATAAGCCCAGGTTACACATTGTGAACTAGTCTATGACCTGATCGCCTTACCTTTATTGGAATTGGACAGGATTTTAATTTAACTCCAGCCTTTCTCCTGCCCTTGAACTCTCCCCACCAACCCAGGCCAGTGCAGTTTTTACCTCTGTTCTGCATGGTGAGTAGTCTCATATACTTGAGGACATACCCTGGAATCCCCATGGCTAAGCTCATTCCTCTTCTTCCTCCTCCTCCTCCCCCAAATAGAAGCCCGCTGCCTCTCCTCCAGCCTAAAGGTGTTCCTACTTGTCCTGTAGTCAACTCACACTGACCTGGAAGTGGATTCAGGTCTCTCTAGGGAGTCATGTGGTGTAGGAGACCGTGGTCCAGGGTGTGGCTATTTGAGTTGACTCAGGTGGGCACCTGCCATTGGCCCTGGGGATGCTCTGCCTGTAGGGAAAAAAATGTGGCCAGAGGAAGAAATGAGCAAGTAGTTGCTGATTAAAACCAGTCATTAATTATTTACACCTGGTTCTTATTAATTTGTGCGATATTTGTGCTACCACCAATGAGAAAAACATCTGGTGATTAAAATTGAGAACATTTTCTTACTTAGAATGCCCAGAGTGGATAGCTGCACATGAAGAGTGCTATAGAGAGCAATGTGAACTCCACCAGACCTACATGTGCTTGGAGCTGCTCCTCCCCACCTGAGGCTCTTTCCCCAACTAGCTTGCTGCTCCCATTCCTGATCTGCAGTAGATCCTTGGTTTGGGCTGGTTTTTTTTTTAATTGTGCTTTTAATCTTGGCAGTGGGCAAACCAGTATCCTGTTATCACCCATTCTTATGGGTAAATGCCTAAGTTTCTATGTTTTTCTCTAAGGGAATAATCCAAAGCATGAGTGGCAGTGCCTCGCAATCAAGAAGTAGATTTTCCCAATTTTCAGAGAAAAAGAGTAAATGCATTACTAAAGTGTTCTCTGTGTTAGGTTTGACTTTCACACATGTTGAACTCCTGGCCCTTTCCCTCCTTGTCTGCTAACAGATGCCCACAAGGAGAGTCCTTGCTGAGGCAGTGCGCTGTAAGGCAGTACCTTGCCCCACCAACCTCCTCGGAGCTGAGAATTCTTAAATGAACTGATCAGTGGAATCTGGCTGGGTTCAAAGAGTAGTCTACCTTCTCCAAAGAACATGCAGATGGCCAAGAGGCACATGAAGAAATGCTCAGCTGCACTTACTATCAGGAAAATGTAGATCAAAATTATAATGAGTTATCACCGTGAAAATGACCCATGTCAAAAGACCAGAAGCAACTTGTGTTCTGGAGGGTACAGAGAAAAAGAAATCCTGGTTCACTGTCAGAGGGAATGTAAATTGATGCAGTTTTTAGTTTTAAAAACTAAAAATAGATATGCCATATGATCCAGTGATACCACACCTAAGTTTTTAGCCAAAGAATATGAAAACATGAATTTTAAAAAATACACACCTCTATGCTCATAGCTGCCTTCGTCACAATAGCCCAAAATGGACACAACCTAAATGCCCGTAGATGGGTAACTAGATGAAGAAGTTGCCCTGTTTATGGACTCATGTTCATGGATTACTACAACACTATTTTAAAAAGATTAAATCATTTCTTTTGCCTCAAGTTCTTGAGGTAATCATGCTAAGCAAAATAAATCAGAAAGTTAGAGAAAATTACTGGATGGCATCTCTCCTATGTAGACTATAAATAACCCGAACAGACAAATGACATCAAAAATAATTTAGATTCTCTGAAAATATAGTGGTTGCCAGAAGGAAAGATTGTTGAGAGGAAATGGTAAAGAAGGGTTAATGTGATCATGTGGTGGGCACTAGAATTTGAGGTGGTGTCATGAGGTCTATCGACAGATGGAGGTGGGAAGCTGTACCCCTGAAATGTATGTAGTATTTTAAAACAATAGTAAATCAATAAAAATTCAATTTAAAAAAAAGTGCCTTTAAGATGAGATTTTAAAACTTTCTCTAGATTATGACTATTGAAAAAGAAAAAAAAAAGAAAGAAAAGGAGGGACAGTAGAGAAAGGAAAGTGCCCCTGGCACCCAGGGCAGTGCGAGGGCCAACCATGCTTCACACAGAGCCGAGCTGTGGCTTCCAGGCTCCCTTACCTGCCCCCTTCAGTACCACCCTGGCATTGCCTAGCCCCATCCTTTTCCATCCACCTGTGTCAAAGGCATCACCTCTCATCACTTTTCAGTCACTTCTTCCTACTTTTCTTCTCCAAACTTCTGACTCATGCAATTATGTTGCCTGGGTGTCTACTTGTTTAGTCTCTTTCTGCCTCAATTACAATAGTTCATCTTTGTCTCTGTATCTCCAGGACCAGGAACGGTGCCTGTCACCCACTGGACTCTGAATAAATATTTGCTAAATTAACATATAAATTATTCCATTATGATTGAAAACTCACATATGGAATTAACGTCCAATTCCTTTTCATAAAGAAATGGAGACCAAAAAGTAACGACATACAGCATCAGTATGGATTAAGACTGTTCTACTTTAGCCTGAATTCTAATTCTATGATTTTTCTGTTTTGCTTTTTTAATCACAGAATATAGTATCAGAAGCCTGTGCTTTGGCTCACCCAGACACTCAACAAAGAAAGGTGACTTCGTACAGCTGGGTCCACATAGACTGTGCTATCTTCTTACCTCTCTCTCCCAGGAAAGAGAATCAGGTTGTCACACAGGCTGCTTCTTCAAGGAAGATATAGAGCATCAGTCCCGGGCTACTGATGAGAGAAGAGCAGAGGGGGGCCTGGTGTTGGTCACTGTCAGGGAACCCCCTCTGGGGAGGAGCAGGTGAGCTGGCCATCCAGGCATTCCCTTCTGGGGCCCTACCGGGGGGTTCTGAGCCCACAGTTCATAGCTACTGCCATCCCGTTCATTCTCCCTCTATCAGAAGACAAGAGTTGCTTTCAACAGAGAATCACTATTTAATTATTTTCACCTCCATTTCAGAAAGGAAGAAAAGAGCAGTCATTTAAGTTGCTCATGTTCTATAAATAGAGCAGATTCATTGACTACAGCAAGTGCTCAGGCTCCTGCCTCACCCAGTGAAAACGGCAACATCATGGTGACCATGTTCACGTGGCTGCATAGATTCAAATCACCGTATAATTTTTTATTTTAATTAAGAACAAAACTTTTGGGGCCTCCCTGGTGGCGCTGGGGGTTGAGCGCCACACTGTGAAGCATCCGCGGCACGCATGGCAGAGCGAGTTCAATCCCTGGCCAGGGAGGGGACCCACATGGCACAGCAGACCTCTCCTGCCTTGCCAGCTGCTCCCTTCAGCAGTGTGTTTCAGTCCATCTGCATGTTTTGCTCCCTACTCTGTCTCTGGTGAGTCCTCTCACCTTCAGCGACTCTGGCCTATACTCCAGCTCTTGTATGCATAAATAAATCAATCTTAAAAAAAAAGAACAAAACTTTTGTATCTTAAAAAAAATATACGGTTGCACAGCTTTATTTACAAAATCAGCTTTTCTTCCCACTCTCAGCTCTTTGCAGCTCATAGGCTCTTCTCTTCACTGGTGACTTTGACAGACAGCTCCAGCCAGCTCCAAAGGAACAGCCCTTTCTTGAGGAACATGTGCTTTGCTGTAAGTGTTTAAATATTCTGCTCAAAACCAAACACCAATGAAAGTGTCAAAAGAAACTAAAATGTGGTTTTGTGACTTTGAAGGTATTTTTGAAAGTGTCTATATAAAGAAAAATACCAAAAAAAAGATCTTGTGAAATTGTTTGAAATTAATGTAATCTATCTTCAAATTCTTGACTTAAAGAGACTACATTACAGAAGTGTATTACAGAATGTAGGAATATTCAGAAAATACAGATAACAAGTGGCCACCTTTGTTCTATTTTCACTCATCCATTATTAATAATGTGTTCAAACCTTGTTCTTAGAAATATTATTTAATAGTAGAGGATCCATAGGGGGAAATGTGAGCCATTGCACCACGTGTGTCTTTTTGAAAGCACAAAAAGACTCTGTCATGCTGTTTCACAGAAGAGGCAATAGGAAAATCAGCAGGCCAGGGTGAGTTTGCTGAGATTGGTGATGAACTGAACCACAGGCCACTGGGGCTGCTGTGAAGTGATGCACCATCCCTGGGAATTGAGATCCTCAATTGTTCTGTAGCCCTATAGCTACTTTTATACTCTGGGAACTTCCTTATTAGACTGTCATCGTGTTAACTGCTTAGTGGCAGATGACCCGTAAGTGACACATACCACTGCTGTGGGCCATTTCACTGGATGGTACTTGCCCCTTAAAGCCAGCTTGGTGCCACCTGCTCAGACAGGTATTTATAAACACAACTCTGTTGATACCAGCACAGAGCATATTCCAGGAAGTGTGTCCTTTAATCCCTGGCCGCAGCAGCCCCATCTTACTGGCAAGGATCAGAGGAACTCATTTGAGGATCACCATAGGCTCCAACTGGAAAAGACATTGGTAGCAATTTTGATAGAGCAGAGTTTGAGCTTCTGATAATTACTTTTCCACCAAACCAATGGAGACTCGGGACTGCAATTAAAGAGAAACTATCTTCTACATATAATGGCTTTCACACTGCATGATACTATTAAATAACCATCATTAGCTACTAAAGTATGTACTACCCATTTTCCAGAGTCCTTTCTCTGCCAGGAAATTTAAAACCAAGAATGATAAATGAATGAGTTATCAGCATATTAATTGTTGATCTAGGACATGCAAATTGAACTTATTCAGAATGATTTCAATGTGTAAGGAATTATTACAGATGATGTTATTACACAGATATTAAAGCTTTTCTTGCAAAAGACCCAAATTTTATTTCTTTGCCTCTTCATCTTATAGGTTAGGAAAAATGTTACTATCCATGTGGTGCCTTGGATAAATAAAGACATGTTGGGTAAATTTTGAAGCACTGTGCTGGGGATATAAAAATAAATGAAATATAGAGTTTGTTCTCAACAAGTTTATGGACTTAAAAGAGGGGACACACAAGCACACACACAAAACTCACAGCATAGTGTGAAATACACACTAATCCAAGTGTTCACCTGATATGTGAGAGCACAGGGGCGTGCAGCCTGCAGGAGAGAACTGTGATGGGGGAAGAAAATCACTCTGCTTCAGAATCTGCAACCTCCTAAATGAAGATTTCTTATTGTCCCTTCCTGGCCTCCTGCTCTTAATAAAATTTTAAAGTGACTACAACCCCAGTACTATGTTGCTTAGCTCAGAAATGCTGCTTTTTATTTGTTTGGTTTATTTGTTCTTTTGTTAGTTCACAGATACAATGTTAAGAAATGTATGACTGAAAAGATTTGCTAACACTCTATGGCCTCTGTCTATTTCAATGTCTCTTTTTATTGAAAAAATTCATCATTTTAACTATTTTAAAGTATACAATTTATTGGATTTTCATACATTCACAATGCTGTACAATCACCACCAAATCTACTTCCAGAATATTTTCATTCCCCAAAGAGAAAACCATACCTATTAAGCAGTCGGTTTCCATTCCCTCTCATTTTCAGCCCCTGGTAACCTTTAATCTGCTTTGTCTTTATAGATTTGTCTTTTCTGGACATTTCATGATAATAGAATCAGGTGATATGTTTAGTTATGACTTCTTTTACCTTGCATAACATTTTCAAAGTTTATATATGGTGTAGCATGTATGCTACAAAAACTTCATTGTTTTTAATGAATGAGTAATATTCCACTATGTAGACATGCCACAGTTTTTTCATCCATTCATCATCTGGTGTATATCTGGATTGTTTGATTATTCTTCACTATTCTCAATAGTGCTTCTATAAGCATCTATATACAAGCTTTTGTTTAAACACCTGCTTAAATTTTTTTTTAATGGAAAGGAACTTTAATACAATTAGGGTACAATACAGAAAGGACAAAGAACATAGTTACTACACCTGCTTAAATTTTAGGGAGTGAATAGATAGAAGTGAATTTTCGGAGTGGAACTGCTGGGTCATAAGACAATTCTGTGTTTATCTTTTTGAAGAATCATTAAACATTCTAAATATCCTGCATTATTTTTCATTCCTACTGTACCATATAAAAGTTTCAATTTCTCCACATGCTTAACAACATTTGTTATTTTCCTTAAAATATATATATATTATGGCCATCCTAGTGGGAGTAAAGTGGCATCACACTCTCAATATCTTTTTTATGGATAAATAATTAATCAGTAGAACAACTTCACAAACAAAAAGAACATGCTATGCTGGGCCTTAAGATTTCATCTTTTATATATCGGGTTACCACTAAACTGAAAGATCTCCCTAAGTTGAGTTGCATAGTGAACATATGAGATTCTGGACCACAGCATTGGTTTTCTGCAATCCCATCACCCACTGCCCTGGAACAACCTCCATCAATACCAGGATACCTGTATGATAATTTGCAATGCCAGGCCCCTGAAGAAAAGTCAGGAATCTAATCAGTGACTGGCTAAGAGACATCCAAGCTATTATGAGACTTGGCTAGTAAAAAAAAAAAAAAAATTCTTCTAGACAACATCCACTTTTCAAAAATCTGATGGACATTTCCCCCCACATATGCAGTACTTTTAAAGGAAAATCAAACTAGCCCCCAATTCCACTTCCCCCTTTAGATTAATCTGCTTAGATAAAGCAAGTTTCTCCTTGTGCATTTTCATAATAATTCAGTGTCCGCTGAACGCATTCCTTTGAGATCTATAGTCATTAATTTTACTTCTGATTGTTATAGTCAACACATTGCAAGTTATTCTTCTCTTTTAGGAGGATTTAGCTTTCAAAACTAAAACTGAAACACTGTAGTGGACACCACCTGGCTGGAAGGAAAGAGCGACTGACGAAACTGAAGACAGGAAAAAGAGGTGCTAAGAGGTTCAGTACTACTGGCAGCTGCTGGCCTAACTGCCTGGGATCCTGCACGACTTGAAGGGGTCGCGCGACCAGGGATAGGGAAGATACTTTAGTGATTCTCGCTCCAACTGGAACATCTGGAGAGCCAAAGAGAGCCTAGGCTAGAGCGGCTGGAAGTCTCAGAAGTCCGTTTTAAAAATCACGGCAAACTGACAGAAACAATTCTTTCTTTTTTCCCCTCCCTGTGTCCCTCCTTCACAGAAATCGCTGAATTCCTGAATGAAGTCAGCGAGCTTTAGGGACGCCTACGTTTATTTCTGCGCTTTAAAGCTTATGGTGAATTAGAGCTGGATCACATGGCCAGGGACCCCGGAAAAGGTTAAAATTCTAGGATTTCACGAAAAGACAAGCAGTTTGTCCTGACGTTTCTGGAGTCGCCGACGGGTCTGGTCATCTGCCTGGCTTAGAGTGGGTTTGGAGGAGCTGGCCTCCCATGCGCCCAGGTCTCTTCCCTCTCCTCCCCCGGGTCTCAAACTCTCCAGGGTACAAAGTACGGCAGGGGCGCGGGCGGAGCTTCTCCCAGCCTCGCAGCTTATGTTCCCAGTGAACACCTAGATGGATTTCCAGTACCGCGCTCGGCACGTTCCGGAGGGAGCCTCGGGCTCCTCCCGCGTTCCCAGCCGCGCGTCCTGCTTCTTGCAGTTCGTGTTCCTCTGGAGAAGCAGGGGGGCTCTAGGCATTACAAGCTCTAGTAAAACACTCGCAGTGGTTTACTGAAGCGCCCGAACGAACACTCCCGCCTGCGGTGAAAATCTGCCTGCGGTGTTATAAGACAGGAGCCCTCACGCTGCTGTGAGCCTCTCTCCTCTTAAAGCTCGCGGTTTAGGGTCAGTTTCGGCGACTCCGAGAATATCTGCGTGGGCGTCTGCGCAGGGGTCCCGCCAGGAGAAACGCGTTGGGCTGCGTGGAGAACGTCACCGCACTACCGGAGCGCCGGAGCACTTTGCACCCGCCAGCAACGCGTGGGTCTGGAGGTGGTGCGCCCTGGGTAAGAAGTCTGGGAGCTTCCGCGGCGGGCCTCGGGGGCAGGGCGAGCGGGAAGCAGAGGTGGGGGTTAAGGGACCCGGGACTGTGGGGTGGGAAGAGAGTTGGGGTTCTCCCGGGGTGGCGCGGCAACTAAAGGAAATTGAGGTGAACTCTAGACGTCTGTGCCTGGGTCTGCTTTAGTCTTTGGATAGAAGCCTCATGGGATGGGTCAGAATCTACACCTTGGGTTCCCACCCATCTTGGGGGGGTCGGGGGGGAGGTTCAAGAAACTCCCGGGTCCCTCTGAGAGATGGGTGCTGTTGGGGAACGCCTGAAGCAGCTGTTAGAGCTGTTCAGAGAGCATAACTGGGAGGAAAAAAACGAGGCGAGGGGTGATAAGCCACCTATATCCTCATCCTCCCTCTTTGCCCCCTCCTCCTCCTCCTCCCCCTTTCGTAGCTGCTGACGCGCTGGCGGTGCCTATTAATCAATCAGCAGCCCAGAGCCGCGCCAGTTAATGGCTGTGCGGCGCAGGGCTACAACCTCTCTACCTCCCCTCTTCACGCTCGCTTGTGCCCAGGAGCCCGGGAGCGGCTAGCGGCCGCGCTCTGGCAGCCTCTGTGCAATGCGCCCCGCGGGCGCCGTTCGGAGCCCAGCTCCCGGTAGCTGCTGCGCGCCACCCCTTGGCACCCCGCGGCACTGAGCTGCGGGCGGGCGGCCGGAGTTCACAGGGAGGGTGCAGGCAGCGGGGGAGCTAGGAGAGCGCCCCAACCCAGGCAGCCCCACCGGCCCCATCTGCTGAGATGTTCCCCAATGGCACCGCCTCCTCTCCTTCCTCCTCTCCTAGCCCCAGCCCGGGCAGCTGCGGCGAAGGCGGCGGCAGCAGGGGCCCAGGGGCCGGCGCTGCGGACGGCATGGAGGAGCCTGGGCGAAATGCGTCCCAGAACGGGACCTTGAGCGAGGGCCAAGGCAGCGCCATCCTCATCTCTTTCATCTACTCGGTGGTGTGCCTGGTGGGACTGTGTGGGAATTCCATGGTCATCTATGTGATCCTGCGCTATGCCAAGATGAAGACGGCCACTAACATCTACATCCTCAACCTGGCCATCGCGGATGAGCTGCTCATGCTCAGCGTACCCTTCCTGGTTACCTCCACGTTGCTTCGCCACTGGCCCTTTGGCGCACTGCTCTGCCGCCTCGTGCTCAGCGTGGACGCAGTCAACATGTTCACCAGCATCTACTGTCTGACTGTGCTTAGCGTGGACCGCTATGTGGCTGTGGTGCACCCCATCAAAGCAGCACGCTACCGCCGGCCCACTGTAGCCAAGGTGGTGAATCTGGGCGTGTGGGTGCTTTCGCTGCTGGTCATTCTGCCCATCGTGGTGTTCTCGCGCACGGCGGCCAACAGCGATGGCACGGTGGCCTGCAACATGCTCATGCCCGAGCCGGCCCAGCGGTGGCTGGTGGGCTTCGTGTTGTATACATTTCTCATGGGCTTCCTCCTGCCCGTCGGAGCCATCTGCCTGTGCTACGTGCTCATCATCGCCAAAATGCGCATGGTGGCCCTCAAGGCCGGCTGGCAGCAGCGCAAGCGCTCAGAGCGCAAGATCACCCTGATGGTGATGATGGTGGTGATGGTGTTTGTCATCTGCTGGATGCCTTTCTACGTGGTGCAGCTGGTCAACGTGTTCGCAGAGCAGGACGACGCCACCGTGAGCCAGCTGTCAGTCATCCTCGGCTACGCCAATAGCTGTGCCAACCCCATCCTGTACGGCTTCCTCTCGGACAACTTCAAGCGCTCTTTCCAGCGCATCCTGTGCCTCAGCTGGATGGACAATGCTGCGGAGGAGCCGGTCGACTACTACGCCACCGCCCTCAAGAGCCGCGCTTACAGCGTGGAGGACTTCCAGCCCGAGAACCTGGAGTCCGGCGGCGTCTTCCGTAACGGCACCTGCACGTCCCGAATCACCACCCTCTGAGTCGGCGCCAAACGCGCGCCCTGTGCCGGGGACTTGGGAGAATGGGAGGGGTGGGGCGAGTGAGGGAGGTGAAGGATCCGGGACGTCCGGGTTTGGTGCAGCAAAGCCGGGTTAGCAAAATCAAACGTTCCGGGTTTAGCGACCCTGAAAAGGCGCGACAAAGGTGGACTCGAACGTTTTGCTCCAAAAGTGGGAAGCTTGTGGACCCCTTTCACCTCTGTTTCCTACTTTCGCTCCCTCCTCCACTGTGCTTGCCCTTCTGCACCGCTCTAAGCTCCCAACTGTAACTTCGGTTTTTATTGCTGTCCCACCCTGCCCTTGTAAATCAGGAAACTCGCTAACATCACTTAAGCCTGATCCTCAAACTCCTCCGTTATTTCTGTTTAAGATGAGCCACCGGTAGCTCCGAGGTGGATAGCTACGCCCTGCCTCTCCCCCCTCCCCCCATTAGCTTCTGCCCGGTGCCCCAAGAGCAACCACCCCTCTTCCTTTGCGCAGCCCTGACTTAAGGGAAAGTGAGACTGAAGTAAAAACTTCAGCGGTCTTTTTTCCTACTCTTACATGAAGATGCGCCCTTCCCTGAACCCCTTCCCCACTCTCCCTCCACCCAGAGCGGAGCCAGGTGCTTAGTGAAAACGGTCCCGCTTCTAAACCTAGGGGACATTTTGCAGCCCCCAACCAAGCCCCTCTCTGGGGTAAAATGGAGCTGAGAACAAATAACCAAGAGAAAGGTTTTTTAGAAAATTCGGGGGTTGGAGTTGTGGATTGTAACAGAAGCCACTCTCCTTCCTGGCTTAGAAACAGAGCACTTGTTTTCAAAGACCAAGCTCTAGGCACTCCCAGAATGCTGGTCTGCGTTTGTCTGGACAGCGAGTACTTTCCCGGGGTCGACAAGGAGCTAGGCTGTAGCTACATAGGCTTTCTTCCTTACCCAGATGTCCAGAAGTGTAGATCTGAGACTCGGTTTCAGGCTCTCGAAGACCCGACCCAGAGGCTGGAACGAGCCTGGCGCCTTTGGAGTCTTGGTCCTCGAGGACCTGCGGACGCCGCCTGCAGGCTAGAGAGTGCGGCCTACCCGGGCCCTGTGGGCTGCTGCCTTTCAAGCGGTGCCTATTGTTATTTTCTTGTTTGACATATTTATTTACTTGTGGTGTTTGACACTGTGTTTCTGCTTTCCTTTTCTCTCTTTGCTTCACCCAGGGCCTTTACTTCAGGACACTGGGAGTGGGGTTGGGAGGGTGGCAGAGGGGAAAGCTCTCTCCCTAAAGTCCCCTCAAAACTTCTCCTCTTTGATGAGCCCTCTTTTCTTATCCGCTCCTCTAGCTTTTCTGTGTTGCTTGTGTCTGGTGAAATTTGGAGATTTCTTTTCATACTTTTCTTATGTAATCTCTTGTCTTACAATAAATAATGGATAAATAATGTAGGTTAATCTTGCCCATGCAGAGCAGAGAGTTCTGGACTCCTAGCTTTCAACATCACTTCATATATGATTTGAATATATGTATTAGTCACTAACTAGCGACAGTTAGTGTCACTAACAATGACAGGCTGGAACACTTTGAGAGAAGGAGTTCCAAGCATCACTTAAATCTAGAACTGAGCAGTCTGGTTCAGAAAGACTTTAGTAAGTGCTAAGAATTTCCCTGTTTATGTTACCGATTACTCTAGACTCCAGCATAGATGATCCTAACTTACAATCTAGATAACATTGTCACTTCTGTTGCGGACTTTTGAAGTAGAGTAATTTGTATGTATGTTTACTCTTACCAACTGCATTGCAGGCCTAAGCAGGACAAAAACCAATAATTTTTACTTATTTGTATTTCCTGTATTGCTTTAGTATGCTGACTTGTACATAGTAGGTACTAAATAAATGTATGTTGGTTGACTGTCTAAATAAGCCAGAGTACTGCAACAATGGTGAGATACTAAATCTGGAGTTCTCAGGTTCTCTCATTGACATGAAGCATAATGGTTGAAATCATTATGGAAAAAGGTGTTTTGTGAACTTTGCTTCAAGAACATTGTGCTTTCCTGAAAGCAGAACCAAGAGTTAAAATGTCCCTGATGTTTTGTTTAAACTAATGAACAAATATGCTTTTGGTTATAAATCAGGAAGTTTAGATAGGTCCCAAATAATAACATATTATTCCTTTGGGAAATGGATTTTTAGTGGTTAAGAACAGTGAAATTTAAAAGCTAAAATCTTGATCATTATCCTCTTAAGAGGATATAAATCTAGACTCTTAATCTGTTACCATTGTAATATTAGCTAAATAAACAAATGTGTTATGTTGTTGCAAGTTGTTTGACTTTGCCCTTTGATTTTACTGTTTAAGGAACTACTTGATATCACACACATTGGCCTGTTTGGTTTGTTTGGTTGCTTTCACTTAGATTTTAAGAAAGGTTTCAGATTACCTTTGGAAATTTATCAAGATTGTAGTTAGACTTTTTAAAAAAGAGAAGCCTGTTAGTTCAGAGAGAGCGAGAGAAAGAAAACTGAATTAATATAAATAGGCAGCAATGAACTCTGTGGTTTGCTGTTGTCACCAAACTAATGACATCTCAATTTCTTCCAGATTAAATTACTGCTGGCCCTCATAATTTGACATGAGACTTTGTTGTAGGAACTAAGTAATTGCTGATTTACATCCCAGGGAAAGATAATGAGGGGAGAAGGGAGGGAAAAAGAGGGGACTCTAGTGATTTGAGTTGAGGCCTAAAGGTGTTCCAAAGAGTTATGGGTAAAAGAAATTTTAAAAAAATCAGATTTTAACATAAGAAAAACTTATTTTATGCTTTGTTCAATGATAGCCATTTCCATCCCTGGAAGAATTTAGGAGGTACTAAAAAAGTAATTTTAAAAGATTTTATTTTGTAGAGAAATTTTATTTTTACAGTAAAATGAGTGAAAAGAAGTATTTCCTAAGCAGAAACAGCAGTGTTTCCAGAACAAGGGTGAGTCCAGAATAGTGATTCTAGAACAAAGGGTGCTGGGATCCTCAAATGCCTTCACATGCTTTATAGCTATAGACTTAATTTTTTTCATACATTAGCTCAGTATGACTAAAGATAGCTGGATATTTTTCTTTTAAATTTTTTAAAAACTGTTATAAGGTGACAAATCGAACTCATAACTGAGATGTGTAGGGCAAACACATTTTGCTATTTTGGTTTTAACTAATCTGAACATTATTCCAAGCTCCTTCCAATTGGTTAACTGGGAGAAATTTTAAATAAATGTTCAAACATCCAATTAAGCTGGTAATTTACTTTTTAAGTTTGTAATTAATAGAATTGAATGTTTTATTCATATAAAACATTGGGTCTAGATATTCTTTTTCTCTTTAAACCCAGCTACTTATCAGTCTTCTATAAAAAACACTTTGATGATGGGGTTAAGTTTTGTAAATCTTGCCCATTACCTTCTTTATTCCAGTGTACCCCATCAGGGAAGTAAGGTACTCAGCTGAAATGACTGATAATCTCATAACTGGTATAGTGGTATGAGTTGTAAAAATAAAGTATTACAAAATCTATGCTGCTTTCTTGTTACAGCATACCCCTTTGGGTTAATGCAAACCTCCTCCAAATATTCAAGTGGATATCTTGCTTTTTATTCAATAAATTTCTATTTGTTGGCTTTAAAAGAGGTAGAGAAGTTCAACATTGTGACATATTTTTCCCCAAAGAAAGGTTAGCACAGAGATAGCATTGTAAGTGAGCATTTATTATTTTATATATATGTGTATATAATAATAATTATCTCAATGTCTGGAGACAGCATATTTTAATGAGCACATTCATGAAAGATCTGTGTTAAGGATGATCAGATACATACCAACTTCTGATTTCAACTACAAAGAAAAGGAAAGTGTTTTTGCAATGATGACAAAAATTGAAGAAACTTTGAACAGAAGTAGCGAGTTCAAACCAAAATACCTGTTGTCAGATTGTTGGTTAGAGAGGAGTATTATTTAAAAAGGAGATAAAATTTTAAATAAAGTCCTTTAATAAAAATGTTCACTTTGATAATAAACTTTATCATTGTCAAACCATATACTAAACTTTATCTTGGTAGCCAAAAACTGGAAAAATTATACTTACTTAAGACTGAGATTACAGGCATGCCACCAAAGTATTTTTAGAACAATAATAAGCTTAACACTTTAAAAATAAAGGAATCTTTAAGCCAGATTGATTCATCATCAATTTCAAATGAACAAGAGGTATAAAAAGAAATGAGAAGTGGGCTGCACTATCTGCTGACATATTACCTCTGCAGTGGGGTAGTGCTTACTTGCTAGGCCTGTTACAGGTGAAGGCCCAACTTGCAACATATGAGAAGGATTTATTGTACATCAGAACCCAGCTGGAGGAGGGAGTGATGCAGACACTGTAGGTTATCATGTAAGAAAGAGTTTTATTTTCACGACAATGATATCTTCATCAAAAGACAACTAAAATTCAATTTGAACTAAGAGAGAGAGAGAGAGAGAGAACTCAAAACATGCTAGGTAAGCAGTAAAATAGTTCAGAACCCATGTGACTTACTTGGTTATTCCAGGAAAGGCTGTCCAAATATTGATGAGCAACATGAAAGCAACAGCTCTCATTGTGTTCTCTCTGTCTTTGTAAACCTTGAACAATTCATTAATCTAGCTAATATTAGCAGCAGTGAAATGTCTACTGAATGTCACTAATCAAATTAAACATTCTCATTTGTGTCCAATAAGTCACTATAAGTAGGAAATCAGATGCCTGTGTGTCTTTTTCTAAAGACTCTCAAGTCTCCCTATATGCAAACTCTATGTGGGACTTGAACTTTAAAAAAAATAATAATTAAACAAAAAGGAACTTGTTAGTCAATAATTGGTAAAATAGAACTTCAAGACCATTATGCCTACCTTTTCCTTTTAAGATTCTCTCCATAGCTCAGGATCCTTTGTTTTCTGGCTTCTAGCACTTCTCCAGTAGAGTTCATCTAAGAAGAGATTTTCCTTTTGATTCATAGGTGACATTGCTGACAATATTTAAGTGTTATCCTTCCAGAAGCAAGACTTTTTAATAAAGACATTGCATCAGAGTATCAGATAGCAGTATCCTTGACATGATATCTCCTAGGGCAAATATTTCTTAACAAGTGGCCCATAAGAAGTGCACTGCTGGTAATCAGAATCACCCAGGAACTTATTAACTGCAAATTCCCTGTGCTCTACCATAGAGATCTTGATTCATTATATCTGGAGTGAGCAATGGTAT
Source organism: Galemys pyrenaicus (assembly GCA_019455555.1). Lineage (NCBI taxonomy): Eukaryota > Metazoa > Chordata > Mammalia > Eulipotyphla > Talpidae > Galemys > Galemys pyrenaicus. Next base: position 3,197,732 of record JAGFMF010011679.1, on the reverse strand, counting down.
TTCTGAAGTACACTATAATTTAAGAATAGTTCAAGTGTTAAGAGTGTGAACATAGTTCTAATTTATCTGTTGTGTGATACCAGGAAAGTTAATCTCCATGATGCACATTTTCCTGATCTATACGATTAGGATAATAATGCCTGCTTTATAGGATTGTGAGGAGGCAATATTATGTCAAATATCAAACCAGTTAGAACTCTCCTAGTTGTAAGTGGATGAAAACACAACTAGCTTACATAACTGAAAAGCCTTGAGGAAGACCTGACTCTGGGGTATAATTGATCCCTTTTATTCTGTCTTTTTTTCTCATCTTTGTCTTCTGCCAAGTTGGCTCCATTTTCAGACTGGTTATTCCTTTGTAATTACAAGATAGCTGTAGAAATTGAAACATGACATTTTTCCAGGTGCAAATTTCAGGGGTAAGAGAAAATGCGATTCTCCCAAATTGGACTGTTTGAGATAATTTGTCTGTTAGGAGACACTTGGCCCTGAGTCTCTTACTCTACAGACATCTTGCTGGTTATGGCAAGAGTTTGAGGCCCTGACTGCTCTTTGCCTGGATTCTTTTTCAAAATTGTTTTTGCAGCAAGCAATTTTGAACAACCAGGTAAGATCTCTTTAAGGATAAAGAGAAACCTTGGTTACTGCTTACTACACTGTGATAGCTTTCCCAAAGACCAGTGTCCTTCAGCTGTGTCCCACACCTGCTGTTGCAAGCATCATCTGGGCTCATGCTGCAGTACCTCCATAAGAACCAGGGGCACAACAAACTATGAATATTTTGTAGCTTACTGAAGGCAACACGAGGAATGAAAGCCTTTTGTTTCTGACCCAGAAATCTCGTGTCTTCCGATAGCATCCATGAAATAGATTGTGAATATAGTGAAGTAAAATTCCAGATTCTGAAAGGATCTACCATTGACCCCATTGGAAGATTTGGGAATATGTTTAGCTGAGCTTGGGTGATCTACCCTACTCTTAAAGCTGGGAGTGTCTCCTCCATCCAGAGTGAGAGGGAAAACCTGACACATCTTAAGAAAAAATTCAGATACTGTTAATCAGAGTGGATAATGAATATATATTATGTGGCAAAAATAAAATTAAATAACCGCAATGGCTGAATACAGATACATACACATAGTATTATTCCAGTATAATAAATATTATTAACTTTAATTGTTATTTAATTACAATAATATAATTAATAAAATAACATGACTTCTATTATTACTAATCATTATCGGTATATTTGCAAGAGGAAGTAAAGAATTAAAGTGACTTGGGTTTTAAAATACTTTGTCAAACCATATAATTATGTGGATGGTATTAGATTATTTTTAAATATACAAAAGTTTACCTCATGTAAAGAACACATTACTTGTGTGTAAGCACAGCTGAACATTAATCAAAAATATTTTTTAATTTATATATTTTCTTTATGATAACAAAACCTAGTGATTTTATTTTTTGAAGAAATTCAAGATATCTCACAAATACTTTGATCGAGTGAGTGACATGTGACCTCAAGAAAATTGACCACTGTGCATCGGATACTACATCTTTAAAATGAAAATATTAGACATACACCCAGATGAGTGACAATTTATTATATTTCATAAGATTAATGACATTAAGTATATTTTAAAATTAGGTCATTTTAATATTAGACACAGCATATAGTTAAACATACTGAAGATGGCATTGAGAATAGGAACATATATGAACAAAGGTTTGGTTTCTTCCATTGTGAAACTACACTTTATCATAAGCGACTGTGCAAAAGCTTGCTTTAAATATAGTTTTGAATCATTAAATAGGGTAGCCCATGCAACCAGAAACATATACCAATGATTAGGAAAATAATATGCAAATAAGTTTCTTTCTGCTTTACTATGTCTTACAAATATTTTTGCAAAACACATATTTGGCGTCGGAAATAGCACTGTGAAGATAATCAACTCCTCTTGAGTTAGACTGACAGTTCGATACCCCTCACATTTCATAGCAGTTATATAAAATTGCCAGTCACCAGAGTTAGAAGTAGAGCAGCAGGGAGAGTAACATTCACTCAGAACGTGTGACACACGTTCCTAGGTGCTTTACACACTCTTGTCTAGTCTTCTCAAGATATGTATGAATTAGAATTTGAGAGAGAAAAAATTGTGCAGGTTAGATAGATATGACAAAAGTCTGACTATTACCTTAAGGTTTAGAAATCACAGTGACCAAACAATGTCAGAAAGTAACATTCAAACTCATAATCTGTACCTAAAGAAGAAAAAATAAATAAATTATTGATGTCATTAGAAAGGCTATAATTTTATACAGAAACAAAGTGCCTATGAGAAACAGTTTCACCCTCAAATCAAATGTGTTTATATCAAGAATCTCATTTCGCCCATCTCAGGCCACTTCACATATACTCCTGTTGCCCAAAATACACAATCACTGTTGCTAGAACGCAGTGATTCAAGTAGGTGGCATCAGGAATCAGAATGCTTGGTTTAGAATCCTGGTTTTTTAATTCATTACCTATGTCACCACTGGCAGATTATTTACCTACTCATACCTCATGCTTCTTAACTAAAAAATAAGAACAAAAATAATTTCTGTTCCTTAATGTTAGCAAAGTGACACACGAATCCTTTCAGCATTTCTATAGTTTAATAATCTCTTTCGTTTACATAACTGTCATAAAGCTAGAAACAGTTCAAGAAAAACAGAAACAGTTTTCTTTAATGTATAAAGATACAGTAAACATGTTTGCATTATTTGGAATGAAATAATTAAGAAACATTAAAAACAACATTCAGGTACTCTTAATTTCACGGCCATTAGAATAGGATAAAACCTTGGAGTTTAAAAAGGCAAAATCTAGATAAGCAACATTAATTTAGTGCCAGAAACAGATTTTTAGAACATTAGTGACAGGTGGGCTTTTCTACTCTTAAATCAGTAAGTTGTTCTGCTGTAACAATAGTGTAAACTAATTGAGGAGCATTAAACTAAATCTTTTTATCTGCACTCTTGTCAATTAAGAGGTCATGACATTTATCAGGATACCAATTAAATAGAATCCACTGAATAATTCAAGTGATAGAATCTGGTTCAGGAAAGATGAGAAACTCAGGGGAAAAAAATCATACTTCCTAAATATTGAAAACTGATATTATAAAACAGCTTATTTCCTTATAAATTCTTCTTGTAAATTATCTCATTGAATCCATGAGTAGGGGTAGCATGCGAAACAAAGACTTAAATATGCAAAGCACAGCTTCCAGCAGCTGTGGACACTTTAAAGCTGCCAAGTATTTCTTTTAAATGAACGCTCTCACCTGCAGCTGTAGCTCTCATCTCTTCTGCAAACCAAGGAGGAATCTACAAGAAAAAAAAATGATGACTGCCTTAATTCCTCTAAGAGTTGATCCTTTCCCTATGGTACCATCTCCAGAGTGAGAATTTCTAGAATTATCACAACCAACATCCAGTTAATATCCCATTTCAAAATGAAATAAAACTGACTCCACTTTAAACTGAATATATAGTCAAATGTCCTTTTCATTTTTTTTTCTTGATAAAAGCACACAAAAGATCAAGGAGAAGCATTTGACAATTCAAGTGATGGCTTCTTGTGAACAAGGTGGATTGACAGTTAACCAGGATTCACTTGGGCCATACTCAGTTCTTGCTCTCTCCTCCTAAGCTATTATTCATTTTAAGGAGCAGGAAATATGCTGAGACCTGAGAAAGTTGTGATTTTTACCAATGGGATTGGTGGTGATGACAGTGACTATTATTATCTCCATCATTTTTATTATGACCTCCTGGATGTGCAGCCATAGTTAAAGCAGCTTCAAAGGGTGGTTTATTAACATTCAGATGAGAAATCATATGGTTTCACTGGATATTAAAGGTCATGATTAAAAGAATGAAATGGAGAACTAATGACTTGGAAAAATATCAAACGATAGATAAGACTGTAAAGGGAGATATAGAGCCTATAGTCATATATCAGAGCAATATTTAGTCCAGATAGAAAAGTTTCATAGCTTAATATCTAAGAATAGCTCAAATAAATGTAGTTTTTATTTTCTATAAGCTGAAAAACCTCAGAAAATTAAACATTGTTCAATATTATGAAATACATTTTTTAAAGAACTCTTTAGGAACAGGAAAACCTTTTTTTTAAACTTTAGTATTAGAAAATACTTTTAGTATTAGAAAATAAAGGCTGGGGCCTCCCTGGTGGCACAAGGGGTTAAGTCACAGCACTACAAAGCTAGCCTAAGCCACTGTAGCATGAGTTAGATCCCTGGCTGGCCCAGGAGATGACCCACATGGTGCAGCAGACCTCTTCTGTCTTGCTTGATTCTCCCCTCAGAAGTGTATTTTGGTTAACCTGCCTGTTTTGCTCCTCACTCTATCTCTGGTGAATCCTCTCCCCTCCGCCCCCGACCCCATACCTTTGGCCTGTAATCCAGTTCTTATATGCATAAATAAATAAATCTTTTTTTAAAAAATAAAGGCCAATGCTTAGGAGTCTAATTGTACTTAATTTATTTTTCACAGTCTTTCAAAACACATACTAAATTTTTTTTAGTACTGCAAACTTTCTTTTTACTGAGGTCACATCTTCATCACTTAGAAATTACTTCTGAGTTAGAAAACATATTTCAATCTCATGTACAGTAATACCAGAGTTAAAAACAAAAGTTTTTTATAAAAATGAAAGATCAATATTAACTTGACTTTATAAATTACCTGGTTCTGCATATTTGTTTCAATTGCTTGATCCCAATGATATTTCATTTATTTTTATAAAAATGATAACTTTTTAAAATCAAATTCACAATTGTGGATTTTAAAGAGAATGGTTTGCTTGAGAAAATTGTATTCATTTTATTTCACCACTGGAGTAATGTATACATATGGATTAACATCCTTAGATAAGCAACATTAGTTAAGCATACTTTTCACAACAGAATTGTTATGAAATAAAGCTCCATGAAAATGTGTTTTTCTTTTACCTTGGGGCTTGTCATTTTATGAATCCAAATCCACCATGTGTTATCATTTCTATTGGGCAGGAAAACCCAGTCTTTGTTCTTAAGGTCCTTTGTCCTGTTTATAGTATAAGTAATCTTATAGGATTTTTTGCCATGAAAATGAGATGTTGAGAAATACATATTTACAAATATTAACAGATATTTAATAGTATATAGTATTGTTATACTTATAAAGCAAATTCCTTATAAAATCTGATTTTTAATAAGGGCACATAAGTCCTAAGGCTATTTTGAAAAATTGCTCTAAACTGAACTTTGGTTGACAAAATTTTTAGTGATTCATTCTCTAATTAAAAAACAATTTAAAAACTATTCATGTTTTATAGATTTCTGTTTTTAGGATTTCTTTCTCACTTTAGTGATCAGAGTTAAAAAACAATCAAAGTCATAAATGAAAGTATCAGCATGATTTACGAAAATATATATTTATGAATATATATATTTCAAGTAAACAATGCCATAGAAAATAATATAAAATTGTACTTGAACACATATTAAAATATTTAAATTTAAATCTCAACATTTATGTTTTAGTCTTGAGATAGAAAAAAATCATTATTGTGGCATATTTGTCTATGATTTGATTAGAAGCCTCTAAAAATTAATCAACTGCCCTTTGAAAGGTTTTTCTTAATAGAAAATTACTATTACAGTGCCTTGGTTAATATTTGTAAACAGAGCTAGAAATAGAGTAGTTTTCCAGATTAAAGAGTTGAAGGTTCGCAGATTGAAGTAAAGCAGGTTTCTAAAATTTTGTTGACTCCTTGACCCTTGCTGAGTTTAAATTAAAAGAAAATTAATCTTATTTTCTGGATGGGTAGAGAAATTTCTGTCCATATAGCACCAGGAAAAGAATCTAAAGTAGGAAAGCATGATTTCCAGAGCATGCACCAAGTCCTAGCTTTGATGGAAGCAGTCATGGGTCATCTAATATAATGGAGAGCATGAAAAATGGGTACATAGGGGGTGATTTGCATCTTGGGATGAAGATTGGCAATTTGATGAGATATAAAAATTAAGATATAGTGTCATTTTGGAGAATGGGAAATAGGTATTTATTTATGTATAAAGATAAGCAGCATGAATACCCTGTAAGACTATGTGGTCAATTATTCAAATTGGACTTATTCAACAGAAATACATGCTTTTGTCCAGACTTCTTCAGTTATCAGTGTGAAATAAGAGATAGCTCAGTAACCAGAGCTAGAGTTTTTGGGTAGGAAAGTTAAATGATGGGGAGAATTTTTATCTATATGTCTGTCTATCTAAAATGATCTGAAAGGAAATACCAGCTGAATAAGGGGGACCAGGAAATCATGAAGAATAGTCAGATTCAAGACTGATGACTTAGAGAACTTGACCTGATCAAAACACAGGTGGAGTGGGAAGGAGAAAGAAGAGCATTTAGTTTAAAGAAGTGAACATGGATAATTGGGAGAGCCACACAGTTGTTAGTGGAACAAGGTCAAGGGCATGACATGGGAGTAGGCAGCTATTGTAAGACAGGGGAAAGGACACTGAAAATGAGAAAGGCCAAGGATCTGTGAAGTCACTGGAGGGATGAGTTTTTCACAAGGATATTCACATTGCCAATAAAAAATGCTAGATATTGGAATAGAGAAGACAGCAGAGATTCACATATTGAAACCTTTGAAAAAGGGGAAGGGGCCATTAGGTTAGTAGATGCCTCTAGAAGAAAGAGGTATTAGTTCAATATGAAGTGCTAAGGCACCTGAAAGTTTTAAGAAGGAAGGAGAAGTTATACAGAAGCACAAAGAGAATAGACACCAACCTTATATTTAAACCCCAAGGGTTATATGCATTTATGATCAAATTATTTTCTTTTTATATCTAAATGAGTGATATCATGTGGAAAACACAATAATCCATCCACAGTCATGACTAGAATGGGATAGGACTTGTTGCATTTTAAACCCTTTTGTCTCATTTTTATTCTATTACATAAAGATATTTAACTCATCCTTTTACAGGAGTACCCTAGAGAATAATTAGCTATTATACATAAAGTATTTGAAATGACAATACATTTGACTCCAGTATTCATTTTAAGATTTGCCGTGTATGAAATAAACTTTGACATCTTCGAGTATTGCACTGGAGGGGAATAGGGAATTATATATAATGACTAGAAAATATAAGACTAGACAGAAGCTATATTCTCATAGGTAATAAGAATGCAATCTTATATTTTTTCTCTTCCCTCTCATACTGTGAACATAACAATTTAACACAAAAGAACGAATCTTCCCTTTGGCTGCATGGAACTAATAATGCAAAATAATCAACATACCTGGGTACAATTTACAGGAACAACTTACAATACACACTTCTTCCAGTTCTTATGACAAACGCATTGGCTCTGTTGACATCTATGATAGATCCGTTTCTATCTGTCTTTTTTTACAATGTATCTCCCAAGAAGGATAAACAGAAAACACATTATACAACACAACTGTTTGTTTTTCCATTTCGCGTTCATGATTACTTGAATCACTGATGACATATGATCCAAACCACTAACATATGTCTGTGCCTGACAGAGGACATTTTTCATCTTTCGAGTTTGTGTTACAGCTTCAGCAGCAGGTGTTGTGAATCTAAGTGAAGTGAAACAAGCTTCTAAATTCACTTCTCAGGCTCAGCATACTTCCCAGCGTTTCACAGGACCAGATATAAAAGGAGCAGTTCTTGTTTTTCTGTTTTTCTAAAATTTCCCTAAATCACAGAAGATTGTAGCTTACTTCTACACCCTGTAGCCTCAACTAAACCATTTTATTGTGGTGTGTTCTTCTGACTGGAGGCTGGTTACCTGGCTGGGTTTCCCTGTCCTTTGCCTCACACATTTCCTTTGCACACTTTGATCCTATTGGAACACAGACCTGTGGTGGGCCCGCCTATACACACAATTCCCAAACACAAGTGATTGGTTGTACCTCCACGCCATTCCTGATGCTTGGAATGCCCTTAGCATGATTAATAACAGGGGGAGGAACTAGGATTGGATTTAGCCCCTCAACCTATTTTCTACTTAGAGATCATCATGGGCCATAAAGATTCTACACTGCTTCTCTTTTGCCCCAGTTTTTCAGGGTTAAGCTCTTCCCTATGGAGGAGTCCACAGTTGTCCAGTTGCACTTCTGACAGGAAACAGTGGAGGAGATTTGTCTAATTCTGGCTTCAGTATTTATAGGACCATGTTGATTGCACATTTAAGCTCAAATCTAGCTTTTGCCACTTTAAAAGGACATCACTTTCCCATGCCTCTGACTGGTTGGTTCATAAATGGGGGAGTTTAGTCCACTTGTATCCCAATACCAAAGTCCCTCAAGTTCACTGTCAGAAGTAGGGACTAGAATTCTAATTTCCCAAGTTCTAGATCTGCATACTTCAACTAGTTTCACCCCAAGTTCCCTCCTTCATCCCAAACTGTCTCTAAAACAGACACACATTTCACCCAGTACTAGAGGGGCAAAACTGTCCTGTGGTCCAGATTTTCCCCAAACTGACTTTGGTTGGAGACATATTTATAATGATTTCAGCATGACCATGTTTTGAGGATAATGAAATAAGTGTTTATAGAACCAATTTAATAGAACAGTGGTGTGATAGTCAAATTAATGAGACAAATATAAACACCTCATTAGAGTGAGACTATAAATACATTTTTTATCAACATGTTTATTTCTACTTTTGTTCAAATTACTTTGTCAATTCTCTTATTTTTTTCTTTTATTTTACATTATTTCAAATAGCCTCTCAAAAACTATCATTTCACTCTGACATTTATCTGGAGTGAGATCAGAATACTTACCCTGTTATGACTGAAGCATGTTTCAGTTAATCATGACTAAGAAGAGAATTGTGTTAGGCTTCTTTATTGCTGTAATTTAATACTTGTAATATATGATTTCTAATGGATCAACAGGTAAAACTTTTGTAGGTTCAAATGGATTTTAAAAACCTTAATGCATATGATTATGAACTTACTTGTTAAATTAAATACCTTACTCGATCACCCAGGTAACAGACAGGAAGAGAAAATCATTTATTATAAAAAAGCAAAAGAAACACATCTCTTTATCAGGAATCCCTAACTATTTTTTATTGTTACAACTTAAGATCAAAGGAAATAAAAACAACACAAATCAAATTACTCTTAAAAAGCAAATAAATAAGCATCTCTGCCCTGTAATCATGCTCTTTTTCTCCAGAAGTATTACAAAGGTAAAGTCATTTCACATTGTACATTTGGTAGAACAATTGATCAATGAATGATTTCACTTAAGTATCACTTCCTTTACCTTTTCATTAGGAGACTGGCTTGCTAAATGTTTTTATTTCTCAAGGTGGTATATGCCCTCCAGTCTTATATGTTCAGTATAGTTAGATAGAGAGCTTTGATTTTTCATATATTTGTTTCTTCTTATTATTAATCAGCCAGCAACTATCTACAAAAGGACAGCTTCTGGATGCAGAAATGTGCTAGATCATGAGATGTGTTGTCTATTTAAAAACTACATTATTTCCTTTCATAAACCTTAACTCCAATCAAAACATTGTCCCCCTCTATTCTTCCTCTATTATTTGCTGTCTAGAATAAGCTACAAAAGGAGAGAGATCTCAACACAAAGAGGTTTGAACCTGATAAAAATTTACTTCTCTCTTCTGCAATAGTCTGGACACTGAAGTTCTAGACTGGGATATTAACTATGTTCCACAAAATCATTGAGACTGATTCCTTTCATCTTGTTCTTCTGCCATCCACTAGGTGTCATCTTTACTATTAAGGGCAAATAGTCTATACCACATTTTGTTTCAGTTTTCAGAAAGTAGAGATGAAGTCTATACATGTTATTTAAATTTGGCCAAGCCTAACACACAATTTACCAATATCCACTTATTTTCCATTTATAAGTACACAGAGGATTACACTTCTCTTTGTAGTCAGACATGACCATGTGACTAATTTTGACCAATGCAATGAGCCAATGTAGTATGTGTTGCTTAGTGAAGTTGCACAGCTGGTACTTGATTCTCCAGTCCTTGCTCCCCTTGCCATGGTAAACACACAACATATATTTATGTGGAGGACCTTCAGCTTTTATCAACAGCAACATGCTTAGGAATCCTGAATGCATGCAAAGAAGATGGCTACCCCAGAAAGTTCTCTGAATTTGCAGCAGATGTTTGTAAGAAATAAACTTTTGCTCTTTATTCTGCATCATGATCTACCCTATTCTGACTATTACAGCAGATGGTGTGGATACTGCACGTGTTATTTTGCCCACATTTTATCAGTGAGAGCATAGTCACATGGCTAATCCTGGTTTGAGGGCTAGTTGGATAGTTTATAATCCATTGCTATGGGAACAAAGGAAAGTAAATGAGGAGGAGCACACTCAGTCACTTACTTGCTCAGCGTTGTACTCCTGGGAGTGCCCCCCTCCCACTTCTCAGTCTGTGTACCTCTCACACATCCTCCAGAGCACAGCTTTCTACACACTCCTTCACATGCTGATTTCTACCTCTCTAAATTCTGACTATTCAGTGTTTATAACTTTTTATTATGGGATTTAGCCCTTTAAAAGGGGTTATAAAGTACTTACTCCAGCCATCGTGGTAGACACTGTGTATGTATCAATAATGTGATCTCCAACTTTCAGAGCTTGAAACTTCCACCTGCTTAGTACAGGCTAACAGATAATCCTTAGGTGGAATGTATGAGTAAGTCAGCAGTTGGTTAAATGCTGGGTTACAGCACCACTGGCATGTAAGAGAAGGGAGAATAACCCCAGATCAATTGGAGGATGTATGAGGGCAGGAAACACATCTGTCTCAGATTGTGCTTAAACTCCACAGTTGATCCATGGTCCTGGAACAAAGTAGGAACATGATATGTGTCAGTTGTTTTCATAGATACCTTTGGGCCAAGTGGACTGAGGGGAATGACGATGTGTCATGAGAAGTTGTGGGACATAAACTTAGATGAGCATATAGGGTGGAATCAGATAGTGAGAAGTCAGTCATGGATTTTTGAGTTTTGATAAGCTAGAAAATGAGAAGTGTGGCTTTTTAAAAAGAAGTTGTAAAATGATCAAACTGACTTGCCCAGTAGATTTGAATGTAAGTATTAAATCAGAAAGACTATGGTGATGAAAACCTAGGATTGATGGCAATTGTGGATCTCAATACAAAAGGGGAAATCTAGTAGAAATTTCCAAGGAGGCTCAGGAGGAATTTGTGACATAAAAATGAGGTGTAAGGAAGAAAATTCTAGAATGAGAGTTGTACCATTAAGTAGATAAACATTTTATAAAAGGGACCTGTGATGAGCTTAATTTGAGGCATTTGCTGTGGCAGCAGGATATCCTATGTGGATGTTTTACAGGCAGCTGAAACCTGGAGCAAAGGAGGTGCTGGTAATGAAGATGTAGCTTCGGAAGCCACATTTGGCGGAGCTGCCAGTCCAGAAAAGACCACTGCACAACTTTTATCTTTTCAAATATGTTACAGTAAGTAGGGCCAATGTTCAATACAATCGTCAAGTGAGCTTTGGGCTCTCATGGACTCTTACCGTCTCTACTTGCCAATGTATAATAATGGGAAAGGAGATGCAAGATCATTTAGAGGAAGGAAAGGCAGAGGATATTCAGGGATAGAGTAGTAGAAAGAATGCATCCCAGAACAAACTGCATGGCTGTTACCTAGAGGCTTCCCTCAGGCCATCTTATCCCTTAGGGCAGAGTCTATGCCATGTGTCCTTCACTTAAGACTTAATCCCTACCCTAGATTTTCCCCACCTTTACTCCCCAAAACAATAGCATCCCAGAAAATGCTTCTGATGTTTTGTGTTACAAGATTTCTGTCCTAGTCTTCAAAGAGGAGCACTGCTGGTGGGGTGGGTGCAGGGGGTGGGTATTGCAGGAGTTTTGGAGAAGCAGAGTCTTTCTGGATGTCTTTGAGTTCTTAATTATGTAGGAGGGTACTTGAGGATACACGAAAGTTTGCCTTTCAAACACAGTGTTCAAAGACCTCTGTTTCATGCATTTTTGAGCAAATATGGACATAACAGGAAGTGAAAAACTACATAAAGAATCCAGAATAACTTTTCCATATAGTTACTAAATTATTTTTAAGGATTTAAAATGTTAAAATTTGATTTTTCAGTTTAAAAATTAACATTCACTATGGTGACGGTGCATGGGTGAATTGGTGGTGGAAATTCTATGGGGACTATACCCAGAAAATAAAGCAAACATTGTAAGAAAAAATAAATAAATTAAAATATAAAAAATTAAAAATTAACATTCATTTAAACAAATTCATTATCACTTCTATCTATACTTTATTAGAAAATATTGATTGATAAGTTGGACTATGAAGGTGACTTGCTTTTTACAAAAAAAAAAAAAAGGTAATAGTGTAAGGTATAGTTCTTCACTTCAACAGCATGCAATGTAATAAGGGGAAAAATACACACACAGGAGTTAAAAGACCGTAAAATAAAAGTGATTTCAGAGAATTGGTTTGGATTTGAGATAACCAGTGAAGATATCTTGGAGGAAGTAGCATTTAAATTGGGATTTGTAGTATGGACACGTTTCTCAGCATGCCAGCTGGTAATGGTTGGCACTCCAAACAAAAGGATTGAGTGTTAAAATATGAAGCGGCAATAAAGTAACACTGAGTAATTCATTCTGGTGAAAACAGAGGGTACAATGTGAATGGAGTATGGACTAACCAGAGAAGGTCTTGTTGGGGGTGGGGTGGGGAAGCAGGCTCAGCACAGTGGATTTCCCATAATGAAAGAGACCTAGGAGCCTTCCAAGCAGAGTAGAGAGCTGAGGGACACATAAAGAAGCTACATCTGATAGCAGGTGCGAGGGGGTGGGGGGAAGTAAATCAGCAGGAGGAAAGCAATAAAGATTTGCAAGAGCTGAATCAGTCTAGCTAGTTTCTTTTTTTTAGAATTTTGACCCAGTAGACTTGATATCTGGTTCTCAGAACTTTTGAATTATGTTCATTGGTTTATGACATTAACAAGACTTCCTAAAAACCTGAATGGGTGTGGTCTGACAAGTTTATAAATGTCTCACTAAGGGTATTTCAAATCTTCCTTTCTCAGTCTGCTCCCAGGGCATTTATTAATGCCTTACTCTACTCCCAGTCACTAATAATGCTCTGTTTTATCATAACAACTTTTATGAGACAATTAGCATTACCTTTATATTATAGGTAAAGCTAAAAACAGATAAAGGAAAAGAGGGTGATGAGATTTCTGTTTATGGTGGTGGTTTAGGATGGGACAGGCTTAATTGGATGGATAATTCATAGGGAAGACCAGCTCAGAGAGGAATTGAAGGTAAAAGTGAGACAAAGTCTTAGTTAAGGAGTGAAATGACAAGACCATAAATGAAAGGGTTAGGTAGCCATCCCAACCTTCCCTGCCCTGGGACCAGAAAGGGGAAAAATAAGAAACGTGAAGATGATATGAGGGAATGCAGGTGGAGGTGCTAACATCAGACAGCAAGGATTTCTTAGCATTAGTTCATATCTCTTGAGTCACCTGCCAAATGCAAGAGAAGTGTGAATAAGAAGTTTTAATTCTGATTTGGCTTTCACCCAAGCCTGAACAGTTCAGTCAAATGTGCCTCAGTCTTAGGAACATAGAAATTTTAATCCAAAGCTTCTTACCTTTTCAAAAAGGTGGACCTCTAGTCAAGATGAAAAACCTGGCTGATGTGCTCTCTGACAACAGTTTCAATAATTCTGCAGGCCTAGACTGGCTTCGAGGAACTGCCTTAGACACTGTACAATGCTACCTATCTATCTCTCCCACAGCTTCACAGGGATTCTGAGAGGATAAATAAAATAAGATAGTGCTTGTAAAAATATTTTGTCTATGAGAAGTTGCTATGTAGATTATATGTCTATAAAAAGAAGTACTAAATGGATAGTACAGGAATAATCTGCAGTTGTTTTGTTTTATTCTTTATTATTTACATTCAACTTTCTTACATAAAGAATTTAAAGAAATTCTCTAAGCCTTATCACTTTTAAGAGCTTTTTTTTTTTTTAATGTGTTGACGGAGTAGTGAGAAAGAAAATACTTTAAACCAAGCACGGTGTACTGGTGATAATGGTGTCTGCTAAACACACATTATTTAAATGGACACTGGGGTATTTATTTCTACATTTTACACATACACTTGATTTGAAACATGGGTCTTGTATTTATCAAGCTTCTCCAGAGATATAGAACAGGAAACACACACACACACACACACAATTGTACACAGAGGCAGATTTTAAGAAAATGGCTCGCACAATTGTGTGGGCTGGCAAGCCTGAAGCTGAAAACTCCAGGGCAGGCTGGCAGCCTGAGACCCAGAGAAGAACGGATGTTGCAATCTTGAATCCAACGGGCAGTCAGCCTTTTAAGGTCCTCAACTTCTTGGATGAGGCCTTCCCACATTGCGGAAGTAATGGACTTTACTCAAAATTCTGCAGATTTAAATGTTAATCAATAGCATTGAAAAAAACACCTTCATAACAATATCCAGACTGATGTTTGACCGAACAGCTGAGCACCCTTGCCTGGCTACATTGATGAAAATAATTAGCCATCATAGAGATGAACACAGTAATTTTTTGGTTTTGTTTGAGCCAAACACACTTAACACTATACCCATAATCTCAGCATTAGATAGATCATCTGGGGCTTGTCCAGACAATAAACTACAGTTATTGTCTTCTGAGACATTGCAATTTCAGGAGAACTTACCTATTGATGTGGGTCATTTAAAGGACAAGCTTCTACCCCAGTCTTGAAGAAAAAGGTTTTCTGACCACTTTAAATATACATCTACCCAGGACCCATTGGCTGATACTATATCTGCCCAGTTCTGCTACTTAAAAGGAGAAATGTCAGAATTGAGAAGAGATCATTTTTTCAAATAATGAGTATGCTAACCAGCTCCCACCATATTCTCCTAACATACAAGAAGTCAGGATACTTGGCAAAGAGAACAAAAGAGTATTTAGTTTAGGGGCTTATTTGGCTATCATTCAAGATACTTAAATGCTTTTTTATCTCCCCAGAGTTGTGGACCAGTAGACTTGCTTTCTGGTTCTCAAGACACAAATTATGTTCACTAGCTTTTATGACTTTCTAAAAGCTTGAAAGGGAGTGGTCTGAGATGTTTATAAATGTCACGCATTTCTAAAGGCATTTCAAAGCTTCCTTCCTCAATCTGCTCCTAGGACACTTGATTAGCGTCTTCTCTACTCCATGTAACTGTAAGAATTTTCCATATTCATTTTCTCATACAATTTTACAGACAAAAACAAAAGCATGTACAATTTTTTACCCTAAGAAAACAGTTACAAAAAACTGGTACAGATAAAAATTTCTCAGTAAAATAACTCAGTTCTCGAGTTTGTAACAAACAAACAAACAAACATATGTTTGTAACAGAAAACTTAATCTTGTTGCAGCAAGATAAACACAGTTCTTTCTGACATTTAATCAATGTTTCCAGGTTAACCAGTCAGCCCAGGATTCTCCTTCTCTAACTTCTCCACTTATCTATAGAGATGCTCTAAGTTCTAGGAAGTTTACATATTACCCTAGCAATGGGGGACAGATGCCCAGTCCCTTCATTCACAGTCATTAGAGCTGTTTGAGCTGATATACAGTGGCAGTTACAATCTCCAGTGCACTTTGGCTATCTGTGTCTGTGGATATTAGGTAAAATTCATCTTTTGTTTTTACATGTTAGGTCCATATATATTATTCAGTATATGATAACTCCAAACCTAAGGTCACACCAAATCCACAGGCCTACTCTCAGCCAAAAAATAGTTCTGCTTCTCTCCCCACCACCTCTCGGTGGTAGAAATCTACTAGATCTGTCATCTGAAAAGACACCAACTAGCCCTATATGAACTTAGAGCCCAGATTACAGTCTTGCCATTCTAGCTTCCATTCAAAGAAAACAAGACTTCTTGAACAGATGATTAATTCCAGACTTAGGTCAGAAAAACCTTTTAATATCATATTGTAGAGAAATTTTGAAAGGATACTAGACTAATGTCAAAAGGACTTAGGAACCAATTTAGGAAGCACCCATTAGCCAAATTTAGAATAATATGAGCATCAATAAAGGTATGAATGGCAATTTATTGAAACCCAGTAAATATATTAATTGGATGAATTTATAATGACAGTGAAAATATAATTGATCTTTTGAGGATTATAGGAAACAAGTTAATAAGTTAGAAAATGGGACAAATATAAAGAGATAGTTAACCTACCTTTCCTATATGAATATGTAATTCTATAACCAATTTATAAATGGGAAGTATTGCCTCATAAAATTTCCAGGTAACAAATGAAAAAAAAAAATCCTGACAAGCACCACTTTTTGACCTTAATGTATTAAAACTTTGAAAACTTTGAATATCAATGACTTCTAGTTGAGAAACATACTACCACCTATAGTCATATTAAAGGAATGGTGAATAAGTCTGTTTCAGTCTCTGAATCTCAGTGTAAATTTGCCAGAAATACAAGGAATAGAGGAAAACGTTTAACTGCACCATGGTTACAGAAAAATCCCAGTGGTGGGAATCTTGACTATTTACACACTCCAAATTCTTCATTACATAAATTGAAAGAAAAAGAATGGAATGGATGAGGAACATATCTATAAAATGAAGAATAAAAAGAATGAGAACTGTACAAAATGATACAAAGTGATTTCCAATATATATTTTAAGGTGAAATAAGGAAAATGAAAGAGTACTCACCTTAGTATGCTGCCTTTCATGTCAGAAAGAGAGGGGAACAGGAAAATACTCATGTAGCTTTCGTAATTTTTGAATAATATAATATATAAATAAAGCAATAAAAAGGAGGTAGACCAAAAGTGGCATATAAACAAATGAAATTTATTGTATTACAAAAGAATAGCATAAATATAATGATGGAATGGAAAGGAAGAATTACCTAAATAACTTTGGGTACAGTATGTTGACTATATTTTAAGGCTAATGTACAAAGAGAACTGTACACAAATGCTGTACTTCTTCATGGCCATGTGGGTTTGGAATTCCAAAGCTACTTTGTGCATAGGACTGAACAAATAAGTATATGCACACATGCCACCATATTGTTCATTACTGTATTAAAGTGGTTAAAAACCAGGAAAGGGGAGAAGAATGTAATGAAATCTGGGTATAGGATTGAAATTGTAAAAATCAGTATGAGCTAATGGGAGAAGGAAATTTATATGCATGTGTATGCATTTATACATAACAATTGTTTAGTTCTTGTGCTGGATTGACCCAAGAGCAATGGTACCCCAGAGTCACAGAGCACAACTTGCACTCAGATGTTGATCTTTTGGAAATTATTCTCCAACTAAAGTAATCTGAGTTCCTGGAGGAAATAGCTGATCTAGATAGGACTGGGGCAGGGAAAGTATAAACTAAGCCTGGAATATTTTTTGTATCAAAAAGTAAGTGAATGCTTAAAAAGAGATGTGGCTATTTCAGGAAGCAGGAGATAATTAGACAGGGCTCCCTTTAGTCATGTCTGGGACAATTTGACTAATAAAGTCAATATGATGCCAGTGTAATAGAACAAGAAAAATAAATAAGAAGAAAAATAAATAAAACTATCTTTTTTGCAATTATCTCTATAGAAAATTCCGAGGCATCTAGGATAAATGAGTTTAGCAGGCACGGGATGCAAAGGTAACATAAAAATCAATCATATTTTATATACTACCAATGGACAACTGGAAACATAATTGTGTAAAATAAACTTCAATGAACCAAAAAAATTAAAGTTAATATGAGTTTTATGGATTAAAACAACAAAATTGTGATTTAAGTTCCCATATGTGTATAAGTAAGCAAATTAATGAATAGCTAAATAAATGAGATAGAAAGAAAATTCTTCCCTATATAGATATTGAAATAATAGATGTAGAAATAGTAATAAAAATAGAAAACAACATTAGAGGGAAGACTGAGGAAATTTCAGTAAGATATGCATATTTGATAATAGTATTATATGAATAGTAATTTCCTTATTTTGATATAAGTACTATGGTTTTATCAGATATTAGCATTGATGGAATCTTGTTAAAGATATTCAAGAATTTGCCTACTTTGTAACATTTTTGCAAATCTAAAAATAATTTCAAAATGGAAAATTTTATAATTAAAAATGTTAAAATAAAAATGCATAAATTGTTTAAGATTACAATACAGACATGGGGCCTCCCTGGTGGTGCACTATGAAGCATCCAGTCATTGTGGCCCGAGTTTGATGCCTGAATAGGGAAGTGACCCACATGGTATAGTAAACCTCTCCTGTCTCACCCACTGCTCCCCTCAGCAGTGTATTTCAGTCAGTCTGACTGTTTTGCTCTCCACTGTGTCTCTGGTGAATCCTCTCATCCCCTCAACTCTGGCCTGTACCCCAGTTCTTGTATGCATAAATAAAATAAATCTTTAAAAATAAAATAAAATACAGATTACATATTATATATACATATAATACATATTATGCACATTTGCATAATATAAGCAAAAACATAAGGAAATGACTTCTACAAATATCAAGATAGAAGCTACTTTTGAATTGAGAGAGAAACATATACAAAAAAGGGGGGGCAGGAAAAATGTACATTGGTGTCAAGATTTTCTCTATATATCAATATCAAAAGCCTATTTTAGTACTCAAAGTCAAAATTTGATACCTTGGTTTTAGACTAAATAATTTCTTCTTTGGATATAAATACCACTGAGTCAGTGAAAGGAGGAAGGGTTCCCTAGGGAAATAGAAAAATTTTCGTTACTTGATCAGAATTTCTCCCACTAGAGCATGTAACCACTTGAATGGTTGTTATATGAGGTACTTGCTTTTATCACATTTCTACCATCATTTTACATAGTTTTATTGGACTAATAAATATTAAAAAGGCAAAATTTGTGTTCTCCTCCATCCTATTCTTATGAGCTTAAGCAAAACATTATCGAAGTAGAAACATAAGAGTATAGTGACATTGCCAAGAGGACACAGCTACAACAAATACAATCAGTCCCCTGTCTAGGGAAATAAAACTGAAATAAAACTGCACTACTGCACAGTGATTAAGTATACACTGTTCTCCAGACACTGCCAGATACTAGAAACAGAAAAAAGATAATATTAAACTTTTATCTTGAGGTACATACAGTTAAATAGAGTGGTTCTTCAACTTTGTTTATAATCAAGAGGTTAAAGTATTTTTTTTAAAAAAGTGAATGTTATGTCAAACAAACAAACATGAAACATCAAAGGAATAAGAACAATAATAATAATAATGACACAAAAACCAAAAATGAAAATACAAGGACAAATTGGGAACACTTGGTGGAGAGGGGAGAGGGGGAGGGTTGAAGGAAGATGGGAGCACAGGGGACTGAGGTGATGGTGCACTGGTGATATGGTGATGGGGAATACATGGGGATTACAATTGATGTCAAATATATATAAATTAAAGGGGAAAAAATAAACTTCACTCTCAAGAAAAAAATAAAATAAATTATACTAAAGAGACCTGATAACCAGATAAGAATGCATGAAATTTGATTGCATATTGGATTGAGGGAGGAAAGCTACAAAAGGCATTTTGAACACCACTAGGGAAAATGAATACGACTAGTATATTTGATGATATTATTGATGTTTTGGCGTTTTTTTAGGTGTGATGATGGTGTTGTGCTTATATGGGATAGTGTCCTGATTACTAAAATGTATCCTGAAAGGTTTAGGGATGAAGTGTCTTGATGTTTGTAATGTGTTTCAAAGAGAGAAGGTAAATATGGCAAAATGTTACCAATTAATTGCCAACTGGTGAATGTATGTTAGTGGTGATTCTTCCAACTTTTTCACAGTTTCGAAATTTTTCACAGTAAAATGTTAGAGAGCTATCTCTGCAATATCAAGTTTAGAAATAAACACAGTAGTAAATAACATTGGGTCACACAAGTATCCAAATAAGTCAGATGTTTCTTCAGTATTCACTGTCATCAAATAAAATGCAAATAGCCTTAATATCGTTTTTAAGTGTTTATTTCTCTAATGAATGAGGCAGATCTATTAATAAATAGCAGGGCTTACCTTGAGAGACTTTTTACCAATCACATAAGTAAGACCTAAGTACACTTGAAACACTTGATACCTTTAACCTTTAAAATTAAGTTTCTAGAGTTGGTTCATATACTCATTTAGCAAAATCAATCAACAAATAATTAATGAGCAATTATTGTGGCCAAGGCATGATTTTAGATACTGGAAATAGGAACCAAACAATGTAGACATGTTTACTGTTCTCAGGGATTGAAAATAGTCCCTTCAGGGGATGAAAACCTGCTAACGACCCAAGTAGCACAGACAATTTGTCTTCTGAAGCTCATCATAGGTGATAAGACTGGACTTACCCTGCACATTCCATATCCTCCACTCTCCAACAGGACAGGAAAACAGAGTGAAGATGAAGAAGGAAAAATTGATGTTATTGTAAGAATGTATCTTCGGGCAAATATGAAATATAGGAAATATGAAATATAATATGAGAAAAATCTACTCTATATAGGAAGAAATAGTTAAAAATAACCTAGTTTTAAATTATGAAACAAAGGGCTTTATGTTATAATTCATTTTGTAATGAAAAGAATACTTAAATGAAGAAAATAGCAGTTTTCCTGGGAAGAATTTACAGTGTGTTTTTAAGTAATTTTACAAATTGCTGTTCAAGACTATCTTAACAAGCATTCTTCTCTTCTAGCAGAAATGTTTAAACTAGAATTTCTAAATCTAAATTTGTTTAATTAAATTCTATAAATTCTAATAACAGATGATTTTTTAAGGTGGCTATCTTAATTTATTTTGGAGCTCACTAAAATGGCATCATCATTTTTAGAATTATTATTTTTGCAATTTCTGCCAAAGTATCATGTAGCTTCCTATCTGTAAAGTAGTAATTTTTATGGTACTTACCACATAGGATTGTGGCAAAGATAAAATGAATTATAATAGGTAAGGCCCCAAGAATAGTAGTTTGTACAGAATAATAGTCACAATTATTGATGTGTTTTCTTAAATTGTTATTAAAAATGTAATGGAGCAAACTTCCACTGGCTGAAGTGAAAGATGAAGTTGAAGTAATAGGGATTTTCCTCCTTTCAGAAATAGATAAAAGATTGGATAAAGATATAGGAAACACTGGTCCACAATTCATTAAATATAAGGCAATTACGGACAGTAATCCCTAGGACAGAGAAAACAAATAAGCTGAACACTGAATATTCAGTTGTTTATGATCAGTGCATGTATTTGAAGAGAGCCCTCAAGGCTGGGAAAAGAACCACCAAGAACCGCAACTTATACAGTGCCAGGAATAGTGTATGTTTCCTAATTAAACATCAAAGCAAACAATAGCAAAATTCAACTATACGGTGGGTGCAAGAAATCCACTTTCAATAAAAAGACATAAATTGGTGAAAAGTGAAAGGATGGGAAAAGAATACCAAAATAACTTGTAAGAGGAAAGATGAAGTATATTTCAGAGCAAAGAATGATACCAAAATAAGAGTTTATGCCAAAATAAAAAAGGGGTCAAAATATCAAGAGAGCATGATGTATCAATTGTATATATTTAACAGAATTTCAAGATATATGAAGCTGATAAAACTCTCATGAGAAATATATCCACAATTATATTTATACTGTCTCAATAATTAGAACTGTATAAAAATCAGTAAGGATATAGAAAACTGAACACTATCACCAACTTGGCTTGATTGACATTCCGCCCAGTTGTAGGACAGTAGGTTTTTTCCATGTATTCACAGAATGTTTACAAGATAGGTTATTTTCTCAACCACAAAACAAGTCAATATAAATGTAAGTGATTCAGGCCATATAGTATATGCCCTTTGACCACAGTGAAATCAAATTTGAAAACAGATTACATATTTTCAGTAACCAAAGGTATCTTGAAAATTTTTAAATATTTAAAAATTAACTCACTTTTAAAGATGCCCATGGGACAAAAGATAAGTAGATAAATTATAAAGTAACTTGAGTTAAAATGTAAACAACGTATCAAAATATGTTGATGCAAATAACATAGCTTAGAGGGAAATTTATAGCATTAAATTCTTATATTGGGAAAGAGTATTAGCTCTGAAACCATAAAACTAGAAGGAGACATAGGCTGTCACTCTTGCTGATAATTTTTTAAAATCTGACACTTAAAAATAAGGCA
The DNA here is from genome assembly GCA_019455555.1 of Galemys pyrenaicus. Classification (NCBI taxonomy): domain Eukaryota; kingdom Metazoa; phylum Chordata; class Mammalia; order Eulipotyphla; family Talpidae; genus Galemys; species Galemys pyrenaicus. The sequence goes on along the minus strand of JAGFMF010011679.1, from coordinate 3,175,318 downwards.
ACAAAATCAAACAATTGGGACTATATCAAAATAAATACAAACAAACAAAAACCCTATATATCTAAGAATATCAACAAAAGGAAAGGGAGAAGAAAGTGTTCCCAAGCTATTTATATAAGGCTTATATATATATATTTGTATATATATAAGACATATATATAAATAATAGCTAAAATATATAAACCTACAACACAAAAGCAAAAACAAAAAAACCCTAAAATTAAAAACAAACAGAAGAACTGAAAAACAAACAAACAAACAAACATTTCTCTATAGATAGTATACAGATGAGAAAGAAATAAAAGTAAAAAGAAACTAAAGGAAAAAGCAAAAAACATTTGGAAAAAGCATGATTTTCTATATAAATTATCCCATAGAATTTATGAAAAAAATCCCTAAAACTAACAAAACTCAATCATATTTCTATGTACAAGCAATGACAGTTGAAAAAAACTAAGATGTTAGATCATATATAATTTGAATTTAAAGTAGCTTTAAAATAAGTAGTAGCTAGGGGTAAATCTGAAAAAAACAAAAAACCAACAAAAAACAAAAAACAGATATGGAAGACCTAAGTCCTAAAAATTAGGTTTGGCAAAGATTTCTTAGAAAAAAATATGACCCCATAAAAGAAAAAATAGCAGACTTCAGGCAAAATGAAGACTTTATGTTCTTTAAAAAAATTTAAAGAGAATTAGAATGTCAAGTTACAGACTGGGAAAAATACTGCAATTACATGTGCTATGACAGACCTTTATCCAAAATACATAAAGAACTCACATACGACAACAAGAAAACCAGCATCCCCCTAAAACAAATGGTCAAAACACCTGGACAATTCACGAAAATAGACCAAACGATGGCCAATTAGCACATAAAAAGATGTTTCTCATCATTAGTCTTCACGTAAGTGCAAATTAAAAACAAAATGAGATATTAATTCACATTACTAGAATGTCTAAAATTATAAAGCTTAACCATCCAGACTGCTGAATTGTTGGCAAGGATCTTAAGCAAATGGTACTCTCATACAGTGCTGGTGGGAATGTGAGATTGTTCATTCATTTTGGAAAATAGTTTGCTAGTTTCTTTAAAAGTTATCACATGACTCCAGATAGTCCTTTCCTAAAAATATACTCAAAAAAATGAAAGCATATGCCCACACAAAAACTTGTATACAAATATATTCATAGTAGTTTTCTTGGAAATATTTCTACTGAAAAAGAAATCATGAAAAAATACCTGTGGCTATGTGAATAACAATTTGTAGTATATTCATATATTTCACTCTGCTGAGTGAAAGAAGCCATACTGAAATAAATACATACTGTTTATTCAACTTACATAGAATTCTAGAAAACATAAACTAATATTTAGTGACAAAACCAAACTACTTGTTGCTTATGCATATGTGAATAGTAAAGCATAGAGTAGAGGGCTTGTAATGAGGCATGGACAGATATTTAGGCATGAGTTAGTCCATTTTCTAGACTGTAGTGATGTTTACAAAGGTTTATAAACATGCCAAACATGTCAAAGAATACATTTTTAAAATGTGTAATTCATTTTCTCAATAAAGCTGTTAAGAAATTATAATTAAAACTTTTAAATCACAATGAATAAAATAATACAGTAAGTTAAAAAGTTATCTTGCTGCAAATATTTTAATAAAATTGTCATATTTATTCTTTGTATTTTCTAATATTAATAACATATCACCATATTGCAATGTATATCTAACTTAGAAAAAAACTACATATGCTATTTCTGGTGTGCTCAGTTGAAGATCATTTATCAGTGGGGAATGTGACTTGAAATATCTGCAAGTAAAGCAAGAACAGGCCATTCTTCTGGTCTGATAATTTTCTAATCAGGAGTTAACACTGACTCAATTTGGCTGAGGAGAAATGTCGGTAATGTTCCTGTAAAATATTTAACACTGAGCAGTATAACTTCACCATGTGTCTTCCAACGTGGATTAGTTGCTAAATATATCTCCAGGTAACTAAAAGAAGTTGACCTACACTGGACATATTTTATTTAATCACTAATATTTTGGCAACTGTTCACCAAAAAAAAGATTCTATTTTTAACTAATGGTGATGAGTTTTTTCCTTTTCATCAGTAGGTAGACACTGCACAAAAACAGCTTAAACTATCATTTTTACCAGAAAGTAAAGATGTAGTAAAGATCCAATTGGTCTTGATAGAAGAACACAGGAGAAAACATGAAGGGGCATCACACTGGTAAATCAAAGATAAAATAAATATAAAAATAAACAATAACAGGAATTTATTGAATAAAATATAAATCTATAAACACCTATTAATATAAATATGTAGAATACGGTATGTTTTATGAGAAGCAGAATGTTTACATAGTCTCTGTAATTTATTAATTACAGAGGAAGAATTTACACTGGAGAATTCTGACAATACCATCTTAATGGAAGATGCTCCCAGTTGCTAGGAAGCAGGAAAGACAATGCATTGTTTCTGTAACATTCCAACCAAATATATGTAACATGAATAAGGGAACAAACCCCAACTTTGGAACATTCTATTAAAATAACTGGCCTATAATCCTCAAAAGAATTGAGTTCTCTACATTTCAAAAAATGTGTAGAGAATTCATCCAGATGGAAGAAGACTAAGTGCAACACATGGGAGGGATTTTGAGGTGGGAAGACAGAATAAGTTTCCCTGAAAATCTATTCCTTTATATATACAGGCAATGAGGAAACTGGCAAAAAATTGTCAAAATCATTTTGTTTTTCAAGCGAAAATGCATCCTGACTTTTCCGACAACTCAATAATCTCCAAGGCAACAACTTATAAAATAATTTTATGAGAATAAAATAAACATCAGCAGTGCCCTCCCTGGTGGCACAGTGGGTTAAGCAACGCACTATGAAGCAAAACCATAGCCACTGCAGCACAAGTTCTATCCCTGCTTCCGGCTAGGGAGGTGACCCACATGGCGCAGGCAGACCTCTCCTGCCTGGCCTGCTGCTCCCCTTAGCAGTGGATTTCAGTCCATCTGCCTGTTCTGCTCCCTGCTCTCTCTGATGGAGTTTCTCACCACCCCTCACCTCTGGCCTGTACCCCAGTGCTTGGATGAATAAATAAATAAATCTTTGAAAAAAAAAATAACATCAAAAGAATAAACATGATAAGCAATAAAAACCATTCAGTACTAAAGAAAACAGTAGTGAAGGAATGTAAGTTTGAGAAAGGCATGACATGTATAAAGGAAATAGAAAATAATAGATGTAAATCCAACATTATCCATAATTACATTTAAAAAAGATGTACTAAAGATCCAATCATAAGTCAGAGATTGGAGAGTGTACTAAAAGAAAATAATTTGAGCATACATTGTCTATAAGAGACACCTTAGATTCGGAGGCACAGATGGTTGGAAAGCTGAATGATATAAAAATATAACAAGCAAAAGTAAATATAAGACAGATGGAGTTGTTATAATAATACCATATATAATAGAGTTTTGAACAAAAAGATGTTTACAAAAAGTAGGAACAGTTTATAATTATAAAAGAGCCCATACCTCAGGAGAGATAATAATCATAAATATATATGTACATAATAACAGAGGTCCAAAATACATTTTTTGAAAACTAGCAGAACTGAAGTAGGTAAGTTAACAATAAAAACTACAGACTTCATTAGCCCTCTTTGAACAACTCCATAAACAAACTAGCTCTATTATACTTCTATAGCACATTCTAATTAATAATAGCAGGAAATTTCTCAAATACCTGTGGAACATTTTCTAGACCACATACTAGACTTCAGCATAGAATATAAATCAAGACTCAATAAATTTGAGTTGAAACCATACATATTTTCAAAGCATAATGGAATCAATGTAAACATTAAAAAAACACAAGTAATTCAGGAAAGTTTGAAAATATATGGAAATTAAGCAACATTCTCTTAAATAACCATGCCCAAACAAATTGGATGTCAATAAAAGTAGTTAGCAGAAAATGTATAGCTACACTAAAACAATGTAGATCTAAAATCAATAATCTGACTTTCCACCCTAAAAAACAAACTAGAAAAAGAAAAACAAAATAAAACTCAAACAAGGATAAAGATGGGAATTTGAAGATTAAATGAGAAAGAAGTGAGAAAGAAGACAGAAATACAGTAGGGAAAATTGAATCCAAAAGTTAATTCTTAGAAAACCTCCACAAAATTGGAAGACTTTTATTAGATTGATCTCATCTCCAAAGGAGAAAATACTCTAATAAAGTTAGAAATGGTAGAGAGGGTATCATTCCTATGAAAATGAAAAAAGAATTTCATGAGAATACTATAAACAATTTTATGCCAACAAATCATGTAACAGTAGTAGTAACTATAATATTTGAGGATGATAGTGCATTAGAATAATTTGTTATTAAATGATTCATGGAAAATATCATTTTACTGTACTTGAAACTTCCTGTACTTGTAAATATAAGCTGCTCTCAAAAAAGAAAAGAAAAATAATGATACCTTGCCATACTACTACTGATAGCAAGACTTACTATAAGAAGGAATCCGAAAGTTCAAACAACAATGTCTCTAATCTGTAGCAAGATTCATTAAAGTACACGTCTTTATCATGCTCACACAGATGCACACTTGCTCAAATACCTGAATCTGTGATGTCAGAGGTAGAAAAGCTTCAGAAATACCTGAAAAGCTAAGGTGTCACTGGTAGAGTAGATGGCTGAAAGCAAGCGCAGAGCACTGGAAGTGAGGAAGTCAAGGAACTGACACAGGCACTGGAGGATACATACATGAGGTCTTTGAGACTGTGTGAGATAATTGTAGGACATAAAAGAGGACTCTAAGTTTCAAGTCTTCCTCAGGAAATAAATAAACAGGCCTCTATGAAATGAATATAGGAGCAGGGAGTTTTAAGTAAGAGAGGCATCAACCTCAAAGTAGTTGGATAAATAGAAGTGAGAATAGAGTAATACAGAGGAAGAACACTGATCCTAACTTTAGGTGGCTCTTAGAAGACAACACCATGGCAGGCCTGATTCATCCATGGATTCAGAATTTTATGGAAAACATCATAACCAGAAATCAAGGGGAATTATTAGACTCTTTGTCTGCAACTGCTATCTGTCAAGAAACCAACTATGGAAACATAATTTTCTGTAATTCTTTCCTGATCTACTTACAAGGGGGAATAACAATGGATAATACTAGAGGAATTGAACTGACACCTATTTATTCTTCACATTGGGCATTTGAACCCCAGGATCTGTAATGCCACTAATGTTATATTGTATAAGTTAATGCTATATACTCTATTGTAACCAGGATAATGATACAAGAGGCTCTACTTTAAAACAAAGTGTATGTGTATACACACTTGTATACACACAGTGATACAAGTATATGAATAGATAATTGACATTTTAGTTATACATGAGGCTATTTTTATGTCACAAACCTATGTGCCCTATATTCTATTCAAATAGTTACCTTCTTTACTGAGTGGTTATGTAATACAGAGGAAAAGAAAACACAATTGAAGGGAACTAAGACACACTGACAAGTTAGGCATTAGGTATGTCACCTACATACCTAAATTTCAGTTTCACTTGTGAAATTATTTAAAATTCCTTCAAATGCCATATTCTAATTAATTTATTATTTCATTTAAATGTAACTGTGTATTTCATATATGAAGTAAATGACCTATAACTTTACTCCTTTAATGTTACAATGCCACATATTATCATATACCACATATAAGATACCATGCATACAGTATAAATTATATATGCAAGAATATCAAAATGGTTCTATGGAAACACATTGAAAACTTCTTTCTGTTGTCATTCTTCCTGAGTAGTAAAATCATTTCTTTTTCTCTATGTACCAACATCCACACATTTTAGTTTTAAAGCATTAGCATACTAAGAGAAGAGGGATATTTTCTAGGGATCATTATTTCACTAGATAATAATGACTATCATGTCTTAATTGTTTTCCAGAGGAATGCTTTATTTAGATGACTACCTAATACTTGTAGCCATAACAAGATATTTATATTTACCATTTATTTCTTATACTATTAATTCTTATGGAAAGCCGTTCACCATGCCTTTGCCCATGTAGACTCTTGTTGTTATCATTTTAAGATGGGAATGTATAGTTACTGTACACACTCTTATTGAAAGAGAGGAGGGGTAAGGAAATGGTTAGGAACTAAACTTTTTTCATGGATTAAACAACACATAAGAATATAGCAACTTTGGAGAGAATCCAGCTTACTTTATGCACCCAGCAGATTTCAAATCAATATTTAGCATTAATGTTTTAATTGAAAATTAACATCACCATTATTGGAAGTAAGGATCAGCATCCTCATGTGCAGGAAAGGACTGTTTGGTGGGGAGGTCATTACACTGGAGAGCCCAAATGTTGGAAGAATAAGCACAAATTATTTGTTTCCTTGAGTAAGGACACACAGTAAACACTTGACTTGGTCAACTATAATTTGCTTCTAGAGCCAACAACTCTGGCAACATTACACTTTGGATTTATAGCAGAGTATACAAGTAGCGGTGACTTTGAAAGCAAAGCATAAGAGAACCAAGGAAAAAGTTCTTAAAGATCTGCTTCTCATTACAAAGATTTAAAGATTTCTCCCTCAATCTAAAAAGGAGGCACTCTTGGGCCTCCCTGGTGGCGCAGCGGGTTAAGCAACGCACTATGAAGCAGACCGCAACCACTGCAGCACCAGTTTGATCCCTGCCTCCGGCCTGGGAGGGGACCCACATGGCGTAGCAGACCCCTCCTGCCTCGCCCACTGCTCCCCTCAGCAGTGTGTTTCAGTCAGTCTGCCTGTTCTGCTCCCCACTCTGTCTCTGGTGAATCCTCTCACCTCCCGCAACACTGTCCTGTACCCCAGCTCTTGTATGCATAAAAAAAAAAAAAAAAAAGGAGGCACTCTTGTTGGTATTCCCAGCATTCCCTTCTACCCTTCAGCTGCTCTTCCTAAATAATTACTTCTGCAGAAAACCAATGATATTTGAGTCGGGTTTATCAACAATCCTTTATTTGTTGCCTTGAAATTTCAAACCAATATACTCTCAGCATGAACAATGTACTCTGAAGGTTTCCTTCGCATTTTGGTAAAAAAATAAAATAATTGTAATTCTGTTTTCTATTTGCTTCGAACAACTTGAAAAGCTCAATCACTTTCCAAATTTCCCAAAATAAACACAGGAAAATATTCTCCTCAGAAGATAACATTTCTCAGTACCTCCCTAAGGCACTTCCGCCCCTCCATCTTCAGGATAGGCGTGTCCAGTTCAAATTCAGATTCTAGGTGGATTAAGGGAAGAGGAGTTTCTGTCCAAATCGCCTCTTCCCTTTTCCTTTTCATTAAAAGTGAAAAATTCCACTCAAGAAATACTCAGTCCCGTTTCCCTATGTGTCCATGGAGCTTGGAGAGGACTCTGCCAGAACATCCGCTCTGTTCCCAAGACCAAAGTTCCCGACCTTCACCCCACTTCTGTGCCCTGTGCAGAACTGGAATGCAGAGCAGCGGCCTCAACACCGCTTTCCATGCTGGGTTGGGCCAGAGGCGCCTTTCTCTGCCTGGAGGAAGGGTTCTTGTGGAAGCAGAGTTTGAAAAGCCCCAGAACTGTCATGGTCAAGACCACCAATACTACTACTGCTATGCTCACAAGGATGAAGACCACTGTGGAGGAGGTATCAAAAGTTTGGGGAATGGCAGAGGAAGATGTGGAATTAAATTCGGGAGTCACTGAAGAGGTGACAGTGGCCTTTGACTCGGCTTGAGCAGACTTCTGAAGGGTAGACATTGTGTCCTGTGTTTCCCACCGAAGAATCTCGGGAATAGATGTTGCTGAACTGTCTTGTCCAAGGACGTGGGGTATCTCTCCTAGTTTCTCATGGATACTGGGTGACCACATTCTCTGCGGCATCGAGCTGGCACTAGTGGCGGGCGGGGACTTGGAGGGCACCTCGGTATCCTCAGGGGTTGGCAGCCCTTCCCCATTGGTTACGCAAGAGCGTCCGTCTTTCCCTAGTACGAAGCCCTCAGCACACTCGCAGGCAAAGCCTCCCAAGTCATCGAGGCAGTCTGGGAGCTCTGCGCATTTGCCAGCAAAGAGGTACCTCCCGGGACAGGGACAGAGCACGGCCCCGGAGGGTATCCCGTCCCAGCGCGCACCGACCTCGTCTGCGATGCAAGTGGCTGTGATGGAGACTGGTCCCGGGCAGAGCGCACTCACCTTGGTCCCCGGGGGACTGAAGTCCAGCGCCGCGCTGTACAGCTGGAAAGGCGCGCGGTAGCTCAAGTTAGAGGCGGCTCCGGGGCGAGGCGCGGGGCACAAGCTGTCAAACTGGTACTTGCAAAGGTAGCCGTCGGCGCGCAGGCGGCAGCCCATCTCCTTCCAGCCTGCGGGCTCGACTCCCCCAGTGGCCTGAAGTCCCGCGCATCCCCGCAAGGTGCAGGACAGCTGGGGCTCCTCCACCCACTGCAGCGTGTTGCTTTCAGACCCTTCGTCGGCGTCGGGGGACAGCCAGGAGAAACCCCGCAAGGGCTTGTTCTGCAGGGTGCAGGTTGAACGTCTGCGTTCCAGAGCCACCCAGAATAGAAGGTCTTTGGAGCCCCCTCCCGGGCCTGGACCTGCCCTCAGGATCGCAAGAACCGTGCTGAGCTCCTCGTCCCCCCGCACGGTGCTGAGCGCCCCGCCGCGCAGGTTGCAAGCCTCGTCGGCCGCCTTCCGCTTGATGGTAGCGTGGTGCAAGCTGTAGCAGGCCCCCGAAACCGAACAGCCCGCACGGTCGGCGGTGGGGTGTTCGCTACGGCCAGGATGGGGCCAGAACGCCTGACAGAGGAGGCACAGGGCGAGCGCGGGCCTCATCTTGGAGGCCCCGCGCCCACAGCTGCTCCCAACTCGAATCTGTCCCTCCTGAAGGCGCTTAGCTGTCCCAGAGTGCGGTCACCGCCCCTAACTGCTGGAGCTCCCCCCATTACTCCCGCCCCACTCCTGCCAGGCCCCCAAACAGCCAAGAATCCCCGCCTGGGTCTTGGCAGCAAACAGTGTCCCTTAGGCAGCGACAGGAAATGTGTAGGGAGGTCTGCCAGGCCCTGTGCAGGCCTGGTTTATTCTGGGGTCAGTCACACAGCTGGCGCCAGGGCACGGGGAACTCAGACCACCATAAGGTCAAACATTGCTTGGAGCAGGAGAAAAAGAAAGTCCCCATTGGGATGAAGGGTCTTGTTTTTCCAGCTTAGGGAGTTTGAGCATTTCAGATTCCAAACCACTTTCCCTCTTTGAGAGTTTCAGCACCTCAGATACCAAAACACTTTGGGAAAAGTTGACCAGAAAAACTGAAGGAAAGGAACCTCCTGAGGGGCTACGCCTGCCCATTGTGTTACTTCTGGAACTGGCAGAGTTGGCCTTGCTCAGATCTGTGGAGGGCTCCAGGCTTCCTCCTGGTTGAGAAGAAAGGCAGCAGGAGGGGGCGTGGAGGTAGGGGGCAAAAACAAACAAAAAAAATCACCTCTGAGAATACTAAGCACTAAGCATTCCCTTCACCACCAGAGGCAGCACTATTTAACTGCCAATTCCTTTCTAGGCTCTTCATTCAGTCAGATATACTAATAGCTAAGTCAAAGAATTAGTTCCTTTTTAGTATCTTAACTAGGATACCATTTAAGCTTCTTAGGTCAGCACTTGCCTTAAGTTTCTTTTTTCCTTCCATTTATTTCTCCTTGAAATGGCCTATAATGATTAATTCAGGAAAGGAAGTAGATATCTAGGTCTATATTTAAAATTACAGTCATAGTTATTAACTATTATGTTGTTAGGTTTCCTTATAATATACTAGCACATAATTTCAAGTTTATAGGTTATGTACAAATGAGATCACTTATACCCTATTAAGGTATAAAATACCTCATTACATCAAATCTTATTAAGGTTTGAGGACAACTAGTCCACTTGCGATTTCATTTTTGAACTATTTTAATATCGTTTTCTCCTAAGATTAAATGCCAATATTAGCAACAAGCAGTAAATTGTAAAAGTTGCCTTTACTGTGCTGGAGTTCAATATCCTTAAGAAATTAAAATATTGATCATATTATGATGCATAACCTATTGTAAAACAAAACAAAACAAAAAAAATCCCTGACAGTTAAAAGATGGGTGAGTCAATTTTGTCAGTTACAATGGGTGATTTGTTTTAATGTAAACACTTCATCTTCTGGGAGGAGTTAAAGATGAGTAAAGGAAGGAAAGAAAATCTATGTAAAGATTTTCTGATTAGCAACTTAGACAATGCTATATTATTTTAGGAAGTGTATTATCCACCAACTTTGCTCATAGTGATCAAATATGTTGCAATCAGGAACATAAAAAAGACATTCAACTAAGCCCCCACAACTGTGCATGCCATTTTAAAATGTCTATAATCAGAATAAAAGTTGCACTCCATAAGTCATGCATACTATATTTTAAATTAATTTTGCTGTACTGGATTAGTACAGTTCAGGTTAATGAGAAGGGCTAGGTTAGAAGGTTTCGGGACCACACTATACACTCCCACCTTATATTTTACCACTGTCCTACTTTTCCCTTTAGAATTTCCATATATCTTAACAAAAGATAGTAAACAAACATGAATCATTATCACACTTACCTTGCTTTTGCTGACTGTGGAGATTTGCAGCAGCATTCTCTCTTAGTCTTGCTGTTTCCCATTTCATTAGTCCTTTATTTCAGAGTTCTGAAACTTACCTCAGACATGAATTTACATTTAAATTGAATAAGTTAAGGTCTTATGAAAAAAGAACATGAAATTCAGAAATATAACTGAATGTATTTTAAAAATACTTAATCATTTGGGCTAATCTATGCAATCTTCTAATCTAATGACTGTGCATTTCTGAATGTGTCCATGTGTTCTATAAAGTTTAATAAAATAAAAACTTTTATAAACCCAAGTAGTCAATGGAAATGTCATAGATATTTTTAAAATCACTTGGGATGAACTGAATTTTCTAGAGTAAAAAAGGACGAATGCTGGAAATTTTATAGTAAATACATGATCTCATCCCTTGGCATTCCGCCTAGAGAGGCAGAATATTAGAAGAGAACATAGTGGCTATAATGACTGCCCATCACAGTCCTGGCCATTCCTGGAACGATGTAAAAGAAGAGTAAGGAAAAAATTGGATCAAAATAAGACATATGTCATTTTGTAATTAATTACTTTGTATTAATCTACAAGTCACCAATGGAGGAATATTTTTATTGTTAAATAATATCTAATAGGAGCATAAAATGATACCATTTTACCTTTACTAGATTCCAAATATTTAAAATTCTGATAAAACCCAGTATAGATACATAGATCCTTTTTTTTTTTTAAAGATTTATTTATTTATGCATATAAGCACTGGGGTACAGGCCAGAGGTGGGGGGGGTGAGAGGATTCACCACAGAAAGTGGGGAGCAGAACAGGCAGATCAAAGGAAGTACACTGCTGAGGGGAGCAGCGGGCACAGCAGGAGAGGTCTGCCATGCCATGTGGGTCCCCTCTCTGGCCGGCAGCAGGGATTGAACTCGTGCTGCAGTGGCTGGGGTTTGCTTCACAGTGCGTTGCTTAACCCACTGCGCCACCAGGGAGGCCCCATAGATCCTTTTATATGTTTAAGATGAAAGCAGAAACTTTGAAAAAGCTTTTTTTCCTCTAAAATTGAACATTTACATATTTTGTACCCCAATATTTCCATGCCTAAGTATATACTCAAGAGAAATTCTTGTACATATACAAGAATGTATATATATATATTTATACACACACATATATACCTTGACCCAGGGGGGACTGAAGGATATTTACAGCAGTACTGTTTATATTAATAAAAACCAGAATGAATCCAAGTGTTTAGCAGCAGGTGGTAGACAGATAAACTGTGGTACATTTAGTCAATACATATTACATAGCAAACAAAATGAATGAAATACAACCATAAAAATCTGTATTGATCTTACAAAACAATATTAAATGACAAAAGTTTCAAAAGATAGTGTTTCACGTTCTCTTGTTGATCTTCACTGAATAAATTTTGTCATCGTTGAAGAAAAACAACTTCTAGGTCTTAGCAGATTTCTATAATTAGCAGAATTCTCTTAAGATATATAAAATATCACAGAGGAAATTGAAAATGAGACAACATTCCGTTTAGAGAACACAACATTCTGAAGCTGATCCATAGAGATCAAGAACTGTGAAGATTCATAGTCTTTTGGTTGTATTGGTCCTTAATGAAATGATCAATGTATTTTAACAAAAAATTTAAAAATTTATGTTTTGAGTTCTTTGAAGTGCTTTATGAATGATAAAATCTGGTAAATTTATTTGCTGAAAGTACACCTTATATTTGTCAGTCTGTACAACCCTAATCAGAATACATGGTTTGACTCTTAGCTCAACAGATCATATAGGTTATAACTCATAAATTCATATACACCCAAATACAACCAAAGACTTCTCTCAGGTGGCATTGTACTTAAGGAACCTGCATACATTTATATACAATCAATTATTCAGAAATTTATGTCACAGTGATAGGTACTCTTCTGATTTAGTGAATAGTGTGACTAAATACAGAAAAATAGAAACGAATAAACCAAACATCAAACCTTCAGCCCTTTCATTCAAACTGTGCTCTAAACAGAGGCAGTGCTGAACATATTCTGTTTACCCTGAAGGTAATATGAAAAATTATTCTCTGGTATCCATTACAGAATTAGTGCACTTCCCTATTGCCAAGTATATGATCAAGAAATAATGGAGGAATGGCTCATGCACACAAAAGACTTGTTATAGTACAAATGCCTAACAAGCTCTAAAGTATGAATATTTATCCTACTTCACAGATTTGTTTTCAAAATTGCCCACAATATCGGTTTATGAGCTACATTTGAAAATCAGTGTTATTACTTTAAAGTCACATACACATATTTACCCCCAACTCCTCCACCCCCCTCATGTACACATACATAAGCTCTCACTCAGCCTTTTCTTTACATTTTTTTTTTTCTGTAGATGACTATGAAGGTGAAACTTTAGGACTGTTTGTTAGTATCATCCATGAAAACAAAATACATCTGTGGAGTAGGGTGGTGGTTGGCTTAAATAACTCCTTTATTAAAGTTTGCCTCGTAAGAAAAAAAATGGTGGCAGCTCTACAAGTCTTGAAATCCTTCAGGGCCTCATCCTTGAATCTCTTATTTTTCTATTGGAGAGTCACTCCCTCAGGTAATTTCATTTCATATTAACCTATGGTTTTAATATCATCTCTATGATAGTTGGGCCCAGACTTATATCCACACTCCATTCTTCTTGACTGAGCACTAAATTCATACATCCACCATCTACAATTGACCTTCAAAGAACACAGGGTCAATTGAACTATGTGGGCCTACTTATTCAAGGATTCTTTTTTCTGCCCATGGGTTCTTTATTCATGGACCCAACTGTCGATAGGTCTTAGATTGAACCCACAGATGTGGAATTTGCAGCTACAGACGGCTGATTAAAAACTCTACACACCTAGTTGTTCAAGGGTCAGCAATACTTAAATTCTACTCTGCTATCACACAGATATTTCAAATTATCATTTCCCATCTAGAACTTCAAGTCATCTTTCCCAAGCCATCTTCTTATCATGCCTTCATCATATTAGTAAATGGTAGTTCTTGTCATATTCTTAGAGTCTTCTACATCTCATTAGGAAAATCTCAGGAAAGGATTCTGATTGATCCAGTTTTATAATTTGCTAGTCATTGACTCAAGCACTGAAGCCAAAAAGATAAAACTGAGTGATTAATGATTTCCTTTAGGAGTGTGAGTCTGTACTGTGGAGGCCTATGTAAGGAACATTCCTTTTAAGTATTCAATATAATTTCATTAGATCCAATTGTGTATCTCCACCTTCATCATCCAAATTGACTCCCTTCATAGGTCTTCTCAGTATTCTGCCTGCACCAATCTGGGACCCATGAACTCCATTCTTCACAGAATTATCAGGAAGACCTTTAAGAACGAACATTTATCTGGTGATGTTTCTCTTGACTTTGTGTTTTCCCACCAGGTAGTACCCTAGGCTCTTGGCAAACTTTCAAGCCTCAGTCTTTCCACTCTATACCCATTCTGTTTGCTTGGGAATTTGCCTAAAATGGGAGAGGTGACACTTGGAATTTGATCAGGAATCTTTTATTTGAAATCTTTTCCTTCACTCACCCCACCTCCCACCTGTGAACTTCACACTAATTAGTGGTGTGATGCATTAGTTTGCTTTCTTTCTTTGCCTTTATGGTCACCGGTGGCCAGACCCTTGGAATCAGCAAAATGTTTTTTTCCCCCTAACAGTTTCAGTACCCTTCAGTTTCACCAGATTTCAGTATTTGTCACAAATGAATAAATGAATGTATAAATGGATATTCCATCAATCTCTTCATCATGCACTATGCTCCACCCACATTTGCCTATTCTCTGTTCCTCCTAAACACCTACCTAAATCTCACATGATTTCCCTTTCCGTAGATCATTATTTTTCTTGTCTATTATAATTTCAATTGCATCTTTTGATGCAAAGTACAATGTACATATAGAAAGAAGCCTACAACGCTTGTACAATTTTCAAGTAACTATAATGTCACCATACAAGTCAGGAAATATATTAGAGATAATTTATGATTACAACTTCTTTGGGATAATGCTCAACCACAGGCAACTTTTCTTTTGCTTCTCGGGGGTTAGGAGAAGTGCATTTACCTCTGATTTACCCTGACATTTGAGGTTATAGCTCAGCTAATTGATAGGAGGGTCTCCTTTGGTATCATTGGATTTAGGTACTGTTACCTCTTCATGAAGTCATCAAAACAGGAGTTCAGAATCACCAGGATAGATAGCAAATGCCCAAGGGAAAAAGTAGCTCACTTCAGTTTTCTTTTTCTTCCCCTTAGATTTCAAGCTCTGTGTGTGTGTGTGTGTGTGTGTGGTGCTTGTGCGCACATGTACACACACATATGCAAACATATAAGTGCATGTTTCATCACTGTTTATTGTCCTCTCTAATAGACTAGAAGTTACTAGCAAGGAATGAGAGAAGGAGGAGGGAGAAACTGTAGTCACTAAAAGAGATACAGCAGTAGACAGCTAGGACCCAATCCTAGGGCACCCTCTGAGAGACTAGGAAACCCAACCAAGTGTGTTAGGCAAAGGGGAAATGAAGCTGGGGGAGTGGAGGGGGAGGTTCATTTATGAATTCCTGTCCTACAAGCAAGTACTTCCAGGATATCTGGCCTTGGGCACTTCCAGGAATCCCTAAGCAAAGATCCAGCACATTGCTGACTTCTGCAGAATGCCTTGAGGCAAAAGGCCACTGAAGGTATTTATGAAGAATTCACTGGAGTTGGTCTCAGTAACTTAGCCTGCATATTCCCACTCTCCTTCAGCATTTGGCTTCAAGATTCCCTCCTCTAGCCCTGAAATATAGATTTGTTAGGGGGAAAGGTAGTCCTGAATGGATTACACAGTGTGTGGACTCCAAACCCCACTCCAGACCACCAGTGTTCCAAAATAACAAATCCAATAAAATAATTATCCAAGAGTGGATCACTGGGACCTGAGGGTGGAGTTAAGCAGCCAGGCTGGCTATAAAACCAGATTGGTGAGCCATCGCTCTCTCTTCCTTTAGAGCCATCTCACTTGACTCAGAGCCAGCTCTCAACACGCCATTGCTTAGAGGATATGGTAGGATATTTACAGATTTGTATCCCTCTCTTTCCCTTAGTATTATTACTATTTCATTCCCCTTCTTTTGTAAAATAAAACCCGTTAATAACTTTTGTCACGTGTACCTGGAGTTGGGACTTATTATAAAAGTCTTCTCTGAGTGCGTGGGTGAGGACCCAGTGAGGGAAACCCATTTTATATTAGGGTTGCCCTGTAACAGATTGATTACCCCACTTTATTTGATCTCGTGGATCATTGTAGTTTTTTCTTCATAACATATATGACAAACATAACTACATTATTTGTGCAATTTAATGTTTGTGTCTTCAATATCTCGCCACTCAATTCCAGCAGCACCACCGTTAAAGGGGAATATGTTAGAAATGCAAAATCTTAGCCCTGTACCTAACACATTGAATCAGAATTTGCAAGAGATTTGTTTGTACATTAACACTTTGAGAAGCACTGCTCCACTGGCCCGTATTTTTTTGAGGGGAGTGATAGGCACAGTAATTTATCACAGTTCCCTAGTAATATAAGTAGTATATATTAAGCACTCAATCATAACAGTTGACTGAACACATGCAACTGTAGACACACACACATAAAACATAGAAATATAAAGTGCCAATGATTTAGCAAAAATCTTATATGTTAATAATTGAACACGTGGAATTTTTTTTAACTTTTTGTCACGCAGTAGTTTTAGGTCCATAGGCTAGTGTGTCTCCCAACAAATTGATCTGAATTACTACTTTTTCCTATTGTTAAGAAATTCTTATCAATGGACAATGTGAGGTCTTCTCTCCCTAAAAGTCATACTGGCTTTTTTCACTATGCCCAGAGTAGGCTCCTCCCAGTAATGCTGGTATAGAGAACTAAAAGTCCATTGAGACTGTGAACTTTTGGAAGTGTCTCACCATTACTTAAAAGAATGCAGAATTATTTAAAGAGCAAGGACAGCCTTAAGAGCTTTTAATCTTTTGCCCCTTGTCCTTTTTCCTAATTGAAGAAAAAACTTCTCCCCACTTTATTATCTAGAGGGATGTAGTTGGGGCGGGGTGAATTACTCAGATGTAGGTTTATCACTGAACATGTCCTCTCTATATTATTTATTGTCCTGTCTTCATATTATTTATTTTTCCATTCACACTTAACATCCCTAAACAAAGAATAAACATTTTAGTTCGCTCCTTTATGATTTAGAATGTACAGCCATGTAAATTCTCCCTATGTATGTTTATTAAAATCTGGCCTTTATTCATATTAATCTGTCTGGTGTTAATTTGTTCCTCTTCATTCAATCATAGAAGAATCCAGATAGGGTGGGGGAACTTTTTCCTCTACCTAACAGTAGCATTTTTTATAAGGGTTTTGGACAGCTTACCATGGTGCCAGATCCAGCCCAGTTTCTTATTACCATCCAGTCTCTGGGATTTGTATGGTAAATGGGCTTCATCATCAAGGCATACCTTAAGTCTGAAAGTGTGCTTTTTTTTTTTATTGGTGCTGGCAGAATTTCTGCTTCAGAGAGCTGATAGAGGGAGGGGAGAAAATACAACTACTTAAATTCAAATCCTATTAGGCTTATCTGTTATCACTTTGTAAGTACTAAGGATATCAGCAGTTACCTTAGCATTTACCTTGTAGAAGTGATGGGAAGCTTGAAACAACTATTAGCCAGACTTAATATCTGACTCATTTTAAGGCCTATGCATCTAATAAATTCACTACACCCTTGCACAACAGACTTTATATTGTCCTGTCTATTTCAAATATGTGATTTATTCTTTCTATTATAAGACATTTCAAATCTGATGCATTCAAAAGATTTTTGTTTGACCTTCAGATTTTGCATCAGGAATTTCTGTTTTAAAATAACAGTGGCACATAAAATCAGATGCCATATATCTTTTTGGTATTCTGCCTCTTTGTACTAAATTCACATAATATGGCATGATTTATTACAGTGGGAAGAGAGTAAAAGTGCTGCTTGCTATCTTACAGTAGTATATGCATGTTATCTATGAAAATTGAAGATTTGTATATATTTTTGCTAAATCACACATTTTGTGAATGATTTCACTATGAGCTTGACTTTATCATTATTGACAGAGTAGAATACTTTTCACTAATGTCAGCATACAGAAGAAAATTCCCCCAAACTAATCTGAGTTTTTCTAAGACTGGAAGTATTAACAAATTAACATCAGACAGATTAGTACATAAAAAGGCCAAAATGTAATAACATGCACATGAAGAATTTGTGTGGTTGTTCTTTCTAAAGAATAATGGAGCAGACAGGGGATATTTATCCTGAATTTAAGAACCTAGTGTTAGGGGGAAAGGTAGTCCTGAATGGATTACACAGTGTGTGGACTCCAAACCCCACTCCAGACCATCAGTGTTCCAGAACCACAAATCCGATAAGATGATTAGCGAAGAGTGGATCACTGGGACCTGAGGGTGGAGTTAAGCAGCCAGGCTGGCTATAAAACCAGAGGTGAGCCTTGGGGTCTCTCTCTCTGTCTGAGGAGCCAGACCCCTTCCTTCGGAAGACATCTCTCTTCCTTCGGAGCCATCTCATTCGACTCGGAGCCAGCTCTCAACGCACCATTGCTTAGATCTGGTAGGGTATTTGTGAACTTGTATCCCTCTCTTTTTTTCCTTGGCATTATTATTATTATTATTACTATTTTAATCCCCTTCTTTCATAAAATAAAACCTGTTAATAACTTTTGCTACGTGTACCTGGAGTTGGCACTCTTTAAGTCTTCTGAGCGCGCGGGTGGAGGACCCAGTGAGGGGAACCCATTTTATATTAGGGTTGCCCTGTAACACTAGGATATCAAGGAGCGATGGGAAGACATCACCATGACAGACAAGAAGGGGTTACCTCATCCTGACTCTAAAAGTAAGGATAAGATTCTCAGATAAAGAGGATATATTCACCTCCTACCCCCCAGTTCTTCTGGAGCTATTCCATCATGTTGAAGTATAAGCTCTGTCTCTGAGGGTGATAAAATTGAAGGAAAAGATTTTGTGGGATCATGTCCCCAGAATAATCAGATTGGCTTCTCTCATTAGGCCCAGAGCAGGCCTTGCCTATGTGTCACCTAGGTATGGGGAATAAAGGTCAGTTAAGGCCTAGTGGCAGTCTATCACCATTATTTAAAGAATGCAGATTATTTTAAGAGCAGCAAGGACCACAGAGGTTAAAGAGAGGCTTTGTCCTTATTTCAGTCATTTGCTTTTTGCCGAATGGAAGAAGCAGCAATTGGAGGCTAAGAGTAGAAAATGTGGGGTGGAGGCTTACAAAACCAGAAACAGGAGATGGGGCTAGAAATGATTAGCATAGCCATTAAACCAACTATATAAAAAAGAATCCTGATACTGAAGCTCCTTAGACAGAATTGAATGCTATAGAAACTATCCTGAGGCCAGACCAGAGGTGGGGAAGTGGAGGCTGAGGGCCATTAGAGTATAGCTCCTTACAGATTAACCCCTGTCACACCCTAAAAGTGATCCTTAATATCAACAGATAATAGATAACAGTTCCACAAAAGAATGAATACCTCCCCCAAAGAGGAACACTGTATCAGTACAATTTCTGCACTGGCAAAATGCAGCTCTGTCCCAAGACTGCCCATCTCTGTCTATATAGGTATCTCCATTCTCCTTTTCCCTATAAAACTTCCTCTTAAAAGATCACCTTTGGGGGCCTCCCTGGTGGCACAAAGAGTTAAGCATCACGTTGTGAAGCACCACACCACCCTGTGAAACATCCGCAGTCACTGCAGCACACTCGTTTGATTCCTGGCTAGGGAGGTCCCCACATGGTGCAGTAGACCTCTCCTGCCTCGCCCGCTGTCCCCTCAGCAGTGTATTTCAGTCAATCTGCCGTTCTGTTCCCCACTCTGCCTCTGGTGAATCCTCTCACTCCCCACACTTCGGCCTGTACCTCATTTCTTACATACATAAAATATATCTTTAAAAAAAAAAAATCACCCTTGCCTGCCTGTGTCTGTACAAAGGTTTTCCTCTCCTAGGTAAAACTGTAGGCTGCTGCTGAAAGGGGAGCTGTGCTGAGACATGTCTTCAGTGTAACCCTCTCTTCAAGAACCTCTTTTTACAGGGCAAACCTAATATAAAATGGGTTCCCTACACTGGGTTCTCCAATCGCGCTTAGAAGATTTAAAAGTCCCAACTCCAGGTACGTGTGGCAAAAGTTATTAGCACATTTTATTTTATGAAAGAAAGGGGAATAAAATAGTAATAACACTAAAGGAAAAAGAAAGGGATACAAATTTACAAATATTCTACCAGATTTAAGCAATGGTGCATTGAGAGCTGGCTCCGAGTCGAATGAGATGGCTCCGAAGGAAGGGGGTCTGGCTTCTCCGTAAGAGAGGAGGGACCCCAAGCTCACCTCTGGTTTTATAGCCAGCCTGGCTGCTTAACTCCACCCTCAGGTCCCAGTAATCCACTCTTTGATAATCATTTTATCGGATTTGTGGTTTTGGAACACTGATGGTCTGGAGTGGGGGTTGGAGTCCACACACCTATAATCCATTTAGGACCACCTTTCCCCCTAACACTCTCACTGAACCCAACACCTCATCAAAATGATATCACCCCTTTTTATGATCTAGGAAACGTGATTTGGGTTTATTTCATTCAAATATAGCTTCTTCAGTGAAATTCCTCTTTTAATTCAATGTAAACAAAGTATGAGGTGACCCTCATCTTGTGATGTCTTCCCTTCTCGTCTCTGTGAAATCCCAGATTCTAAAACACAGGACAGATATCCTCAGTCTGCTCCATTTTACTTTAGAATGTACAACCATGCAAATTCTCCATACAGTTGCTATTAATTTTTTCTGTGCTATCATCTGATACTGTTTTGATTACTCCTCCAGCTCAAGATCAACCCAGAGGGTTGGGGGGTTTTCCCTTGAATCCTGTAATAAACAACTTCTATCTTTGCTATTTCTCATCCTTGAATGAATTCTCTCTGTTCTTTCTCTCCAAGTATTTTCCACTTGGAAATAACACAGACACATATCTATATACATATAGATATATACATATAGGTATTGATACAATATTGATATATAGATAAAGAATAGATATATGTATTTTTAATATAAAGGAAATAAGTGTAATATTGTTACTATTGAGTGTGTTTATGTCAAGAGATGTTCTCTTCAGTTTTTGAAACTTAAAGAAAAGACTGTATTCTCTAAAGGAGCACAGACTATGAGGAACTTGTCTTAGACCAATATCCTTTGAATATCCTGAGTTACTGACATCCCTGTCAATATTAATAATTAGAGTACAGGAGGATTTAAGGGAAGATCAAATGATGAAAGAGGATGAAATCATCTCAAGTTCAGGTATGACTTAATGAGAACAAAATAGTAAATGCTAGAAGGCCGAGTGAAATTTATGAAATTTCCTTACTTTTTTCATATTCTCAGTCTATACTAAAACTGATATTCAGGGTTTTAGGAACAACTTTAATCCATCTGAATGAGAACTCAGGATCATGATAATGTTAAAGTGGTTTATTACCTAACTCTCCATCGTTTCCCTTCTAGCACTTCACAGAAACAGTTGACTTTAGAGGTACCATTATCTCCCAGGCATCTGTCAGTTCAGAGGCTTCCAGTGTGGAAGGGCTTCTATAGGTGCCCAAAGAGCACTTCTTTTTGTTAACAGGAAAAAAAAAAAACCATAACATTTACCATCTTAACCATTTCTAAGCTTACATTTCAGGGTCCTTCAGTATGTTCATGTTATTGTGCACGGTCAGTGGTAATAAACATGGTGCAGTATGGCAGTTCCTCAGAAAAAATTAAAAATATAGAATAAGCACATGATCAAATATTTTGTA
Organism: Galemys pyrenaicus; assembly: GCA_019455555.1. Classification (NCBI taxonomy): domain Eukaryota; kingdom Metazoa; phylum Chordata; class Mammalia; order Eulipotyphla; family Talpidae; genus Galemys; species Galemys pyrenaicus. The sequence continues at coordinate 3,153,601 of JAGFMF010011679.1, read as the reverse complement.
ATCTAAATCCTAGTAGAACTTAAACTGAACTGGCAAACCAGAGCATAACCATATGGACTGGCGTGTAGCAGTTCCCAAAGTATGAGAGAGAAAAAAGACCTAGTCTCCTACATATGAATTGCTGACATCTCCTTTCTCCATCACCTACAACTAGTTACAGTGAAAGCCACTTATATTTTCTCATCTTTCTTTTAACTTTCGCTTCCTTTGAAATCACATTGAATTCCTGCTCTTGGAGAGAGTATCTATGAGATACCCAAAAGAATCAAAGGCAATGTCACTGAAATGGGGAATTTATTCATTCATTCATTCAAGATATATTACTGTTCTTGGCATTGAGCCCTATACTGGGACTACAGATGACTAAAACAGAAACATTTTGCTTTAAAGGAATTTATGATCCAGTGAAAGATAAGAATTCAAATAACAGATAGGTAATTACAAAGTATGCTAAGTGTTATGAAGAAAAGCAAAGAGAACTGTAAAAGAGGATTGTAGAGAAAGTGTCCACTTATACTCACTAGTCTTGGGAGGGCAAGGAGGAGACATCATTTTACCTAAAGTTCAAGGGCTAGCAAGTATTGTGAGAGTAGAAACAGGATCATATCCTACTGGAGGATGGCTTAGCACCAAGTCTGTAAAGCCCCAAGTGAATGTTAGAGCTCCTTTCCAGGGTTGTTGAGAAACCACACACAGCACCTGCTTTTCAGTTTTTTATGCATAGCACCTGCAGTCAATTGAGACTACTTTCAGAAGTCTCATCTATAGTCACAGTATTTACATGGGTTTTCAAACACCAAAAGCATCCTGCCTTCATACTGAAGTATTATCATCTCATGCTGAAGGTATATATACTGCCTATTTCAGGTTGTAGGGAAAATGGAGTAACTTGGGCTATTTTCAACCCCCACACCAGGCTCTACAGCCACTACCTGCAGTTTTGTTTTCCTCTCAAGTCTCATTACCCACACATGATATTGTGTTATTGCAAAAAGTACTTGTGTAGGGTCAGAGAACAATCAGGTCATTCCACCCTCCCATCACTGTGATGATGGACACCTGCGGTACTGCGAGCATTCCAGGGTGGGCATGCGCAAGTGAGCACACCTGAGTTTGACACAGGCCTAAATGGATGGCGTCATGAGGACAGAACAACAGAACCGACAGGACCGACAGTACTGAAGGAGCAGCAGCACAGCAGCCGAGAGGGTGAGATGTGCTGGGGACTGGGAGGCCTACCAGCTTCCCGGCCCCCCGGCACCTATGCCTGCCATGTACCTGGCCACCTCTACTAATAAAAGCATGAAAAGCCACCGAGGGCTCCAAGACTCTCCTTCCTTGACCCGTCTGCCCAGAACCATCCTGAACCTGCCCAGTGTGCCGGCATTCCTGCAGCTACAACTTGGGAGTACAAGCATGGGCACTTGCATCTATAATTGCATCTATAATCTGGGCCAAGGAGCCAGAGATAAAGGAGATAGGGGGTGAGAGAAGCCAGAGACAGAATGGTGATTGTGGGGGACTGAGAGGCTCAGTTGCTGCCTATGTCCCTGCCCTGTTTCTCTGCCTCCCCTGCTTGCTGATATTCCTGTGTACCGGCCACCTGTGTCAGCATTAAAGGCCTGTCAAGTCTTTCCAGGGTTCCAAGATTCTTTATCCATTTGCCCAAATCAACAGTGAACCTACCTAGTTTGGGACGGTTGCCCTTACACAGGTGAAATTCCCTTTACAAAGGAGAAAACAAATCCTTGAATATTTCTTCTCTTCCATGAACCATTAGTCACTCTCTCCTGTGTTTCTACTTAAACCTCTCTTGAGTGTATCCTCTGTTCTTTCAGTTCCCATCACATCTGCCCTAAGTCACCCAGACTAACAATAGCATCCAAACCAGGTTCTTGTCTCCACTCCTGCAACCCTCTTCTTACCCCCTCCATTCTGCACACTGTCCCTCATATGAGCCCCAGGGTGATTATGAAGACCTCATCCATTTAGGTCTTCCCTCTCCCTATGTGCTTGTTAGCAGGCCGGGTAGTTTCACCTTCGGTTCTAACAGTTTAAAAGAGAATTTGAAGCCACTGGCGTCATCTTCAGAGGCTTTAATGATAAGCAGGGAAACAAGCCAACAGGGAGACAGCAACTTGCACCCCCTCCCCCCAGAGAGATGCCACCCTTTTAGTCCTTCCTAGGCACAGGTGTATACACACTTGCACATGCACACACACCCATTCTCATGTGTCCATAATCAGGCACACGTGTCCCACCCACGTGACTTCTATGTGAACTAGATCAAGGCCACAGGTGATAGCCACAGAGGCCAATGGTGTAAAAAGCCTGATCAACTTTATTTACCCTAAACCTCTCCACTCCTGCTCCCAATTTAAAATTTTCAGCATGGCTTCTTATTTCTGCCGAAGAGAACTAGAAACCTTTGTTACATGAAAAACCTGCCTTGTACTATTTGCCACTATTTCCTGTGTGAGAGTGATGCCTTTCCAAGCAGGCGTCTTGAAGTCATTTGTAATGGAACCATATCTTTACCCTCCAGAGCAACTAAAACAACAATAGGCAGGCTGCTTGATTATCAACAGCTAATAAATTAAGCCCTTGGGTATCTGTTTTATTGCCAGAGGCTGTAGTACCATGATTTGCTTTTCATAATTAAAATAATAGACATCTGCTTTATTTGACAATCAGAATGCTTGGTTGCCTGTGCGGGCTAGCTTTCTTCCATTTGAGCCCTTGGTCTGTACACACTGGTGGTCATTTTTGTGAGGGCATGTTAATCCCACGTTAAATCATCCACTCATTACATCAGACACTGCTCAGAGATCACAGTACTGATGTACTCTCCTTTCAAGCATTTGGACAGAAAATAGCCTCAAGGTGTAAACTTTTATTTCTTCAAGCATAAAGTGAACAAGTTAAACATGCTCCCAGGTTTAAACTGTGTGTGCTCTCAAAGGAATTCAAGTGGAAGGCCCTCCTACTCTAGACAAAGAAGTGCCTGGAGAATACACCTTCCATTGGCATGGTGAGAGAGAATTGTTTTCTTTCTTCTTTCCACTAACATACTGTGAGGGCTTAATTCCAGGCCTGCAGAGCTCCTGGTGAATTTCCCCATTGTATCCTAAATAGTCATCAGGGAGTATATTGTACTAGTATGTTTTAATTTCAAGTTATTAGAGTCAGAGTTTGTCTAAACTTAGCTGACTGACACTTGAAAAATGACTTGCATGCGGCCTACTTCCTTATCTAACAGGACAGATGGTCCCATACCTCGGGCTCTCTTGGGCAGTTAAGGGCAGGGCGTATGATATGAAACAGTTTGTTGTCTTAGAATGTGCACCCTATATGAGGCAGAAGCCTGCGCAGGCCAAAATGAACCTCCAGTACAAGTTTAAACTTTTGAAACATGCTTCTCTTTAAAGCTATTTGCTGTGCCCATTGCTCTTTAAAGCTATTTACTGTGCCCATTGCGCGGGTTTTGATCTCTCAGCTTATTGGCCGCAACTTATGTAATGGCGGGAGATTGGCTATAAAAAGCTCACCTCTTCTTCTCGGGGTCCATCACCTCAGCCAGACCTGCGTGTCACGGTTTAACGGTCGGCCCCAGCATGCTGGCATATTAAAGCTCTACTTGAATGTTACGTCCCTGTGTCTGTTCTTGTTCTTATGGAAACTCCATCCTTTACAAAGTATTCTGCAGTCTTAAATGAAGAAAGCCAACTACTAGAAACTAGTAAATTTGGCAACAGCTCTCTCCACCTGAGACCCATTAGAACAGCAATCAAAGAAGCTGTTTAGCAAAGACAGTTTGGTTTGTATTTTACCACCAGGGAATTACCTTGATTTGTAAATGACAGACCCCATCTCAGGAAATTGCTTCAGTTTCTTCCTACCCCTAATACAAGGAAGCAATATATTTACTTTGCATTGTGTTTAAATTTTATCTCGTTTAAGTGTTTTTGACTTATTTAAAATGATAATTACTAGATAGTATTATGCCTTAGATATGAGAAAAAGAAATACTGTTACATCAAAAATTATAGTCTACTTTAAAAATACACTGAGAACAAATTTTAACATGATAAATATTGCCATTCTTTTCAAATTTCAATGAAACCACTTACTAATCTCCCTTACAGGAAAGCCATTCTTTCCCTAATGGGGCTTTGTTGCTCCACACTTCTGCCTATTCTGGTTTTCTGATATATACCCATTCCTTCTCCACCTAACTACACTGCTTTCCCAAAAGGAATTACTTCATTGATTTTTGCCTGTAATATTTACTCACTTTTAACAGACAATGTCAGCATAATGGGAAGAACATGTCTGATAACTAAAATTTTCTAAGAACCCCTAAATAACTTCCCCTACGTGAAAGAAATGCATCTTTTCTTTGAAATTTCAGAAAAGAGCTATTGTTCAACAGAGTCTAAATCAGTACATTTTTTCCTACAAACCACCTTTAAAATTTCACAAGGCCAGATTTTGGGCCCTCCCTGGTGGCGCAGTGGGTTAAGCAACACATTATGAAGCAAACCGCAGCCACTGCAGCATGAGTTCTATCCCTGCCACCAGCTGGGGAGGTGACCTACATGGCACAGGCAGACCTCTCCTGCCTTGCCCGCTGCTCCCCTCAGCAGTGTGTTTCAGTCCATCTGCCTGTTCTGCCCCCTCCTCTGTCTGGTGGATTCTCTCACCTCCCAGCACCTCTGGCCTGTACCCCAGTGCTTGTATGCATAAATAAATAAATCTTTAAAAAAAAAATTTCACAAGTCCAAATTTTAAAAAATGCCTTCTAATTTGTATGCAGGAGCAAATTGTACTAGTGCCCTTTGTCCACATATATGTGAGCCTTTATTATTTTTAATGAATCAACTGATATAACTTAGTAAAGTCAAAATATAATAGAAAGTCTATTGGCTTGGGGAAAAAAATGATAGAAAAGAGGCTGATTTGTGATGATACTTGATCAAAATTTCTAAGAGTTTTGTTCTAAAAAGTACTTACAAGATAATCCTGTAAACTTTTCTTGGCTTCAATTCTTTTCTTAAACCTAGCATGTTATATTCTCTGTGTGTGTGTATATATATATATTTTAAATGCTGTTTTGATTGTAATTAATATTCACCAGTATAATAAAGTTACCACCAGCGATATGGGAGAAGGGCATGAAGAGGTCATGTGAATTGTGGAAGCCAGAAGAATAAAGGGAGCTTGGGGCGAGGTTCTGTTTATTCATCTCTTTCTCACAATAGGGTGGAGATATAAAGTTGATGGAGTAAGATTTCCTCCTTTTCTCCACTCCCAGGACTACACAACTGGGGAGACTTAACTGTAACATTGGCTTATTAAGGAATAACCAGGAGAAGACTGGGAAACCAGATATGGAAAGGAATGAACATAATTGCTACTGACACCAGATGAACAGATCCCAGGCCCCATGCGGACATCCCAAGAAGTACTGTGGTGTGACTTAAGCATTTGACAGTGCTTTTAAAATATCTGCCATTATTGGTGCTAGAACTAGGTTTTCCTTGACCATTTACCTGTAAAGATTCCTATATCCTCTCAATGTGTGGTGTCCACCACCGTGAGTACATAGATCATGTGTTATGACTTGGTCTCAGATCAGGGGAATAAAATGGAGTGAGGTTATTACAGAGGGGTAGAAATTCTCTATCCCTTTTATTGTTTCTTAAACAGTTGAATAAGTAATATTTGCCTGGCATATAAAAATAATTTTTTTTTAGCAAATAATGTTAGAATTCATTTCACATTCCTATTACAAAATAAGAAACAATTTGACTAAACAAAATCTGGGACTGATATGGCTTATGACTGGGATTTTTTTTTTTAACCTTATGTTAACAGAAAGCTATTTTTAAATCATTGAAAACCTTAAGTGTTTTTATCTGAATTAACAAATTATTGCTCAAATGTCTAAAAAGGCATTTTTCTTACATTTATGCATGTCTCAAACAGGTAGGAGATTTTGTAAATGAATCAAGAAATAAACACAGAATGTTACATGGATCATTTATTTTCTAATAGTTATATCTGAGAAATGAAATTTGACTGTTGACAGTGGGTGGTGAGTGTTGCTATAGCAACCTATTCCTTAGGCGAAACTGGAGGGTGCTCATGGTGACGAGGCTAAAAGTCAGGAAACAGACTTGTCAAGATATATTTTTGGGCAACTTGACATCATGGATATTTTCATTCAAGGTATTTGTGAGTAAGACGTTCTGCAAAGTCAAAGCTCTTAGGTGAGAGGTGTGGTGAGATGCTTTGCTTTAAGCACTTGATCATTATGGGATTGTTTTGGTTCACACAGTGACAGATCTTGCACTAGGCAGCTGCAGCCATACCAGCCCAAGTGAGAAAGAAAACTATTTTCACATCTATCATGCTATCATGTGCTCACATCTATTCCACTAGGTGCTCTCTTGAATACTTTACACGTGTTATTTTTTACAAGCCTCACAAGAACCCGGTGGGGTAGGTGGGACAACTGAGGCACAGAGAAGTTGAGTAATTTTCTTAGGGTCAAGTGGGTAGGTCCACATAGGACTGGTAACTCAGACAGTGCATCTGAGTCAGCAAGGTCCTCCTCTCTCTACCTGGGCTTGTGTTACCGGCCAACCTGACAAAAACAGAGTGAATGAGTAAACACAGCGGCTTCTTTGAGAAGGTTCTATTTTCCATTTTCATCCACAAAACTTTAAAGATCATCTTGAAAGGAAGGAGGATACTAGTAGCCAAATCCTTGAATGTAATAAAAGATAAGGTGCTTCTCCCTAGTGGGAATTTAAAAAGGAATAAAAGTAGGGAATAGGGGCAGGGAGGGGCGTTGGGAGGATGGGTATAGGGCAAGTTAGGTATTGTTGACTTGAAGCTAATGCAACTTTTTAATTTTTTATTTTGAGGTAGCCACTCTTAATATCTGTCAATAGAATCTGCTCTACCAGTGTCAGGCAGGAAAAAAAAAAAAAGGGTCTATAATCAGGAATGAAAAGCCCTGAGTTCGTGGTCACTCTCCAGGTGGCCAAGACAAATCGTTTTAACCCCTTTGTACTTTTCCTTTTCTTTCAAAATGAGAAAAATATAGCTGACTGCCTTTGTTCCAGAGGTGTTGTGCAAATCCAACGAAGCAACGAAAGTGAAAATGGCTCATAAACTCAACAGGACAAAACAAACATAAAGGGAGTATTATTAGAGTTAATGACCATCAGCATTATTTTCAACTCTTCTTGGCCTTGATAATGAATGCGTATGTATTTGCTTATGTAGGGAGGAAGTGAGACTGGTTCTAAAAGGCAAACTATTCTGGCTGGAAGGTTATTCAGACAGAGTATAGAGAAAGAAATCTATTTAAAATGACTTTGTAGGCTTTGCAGCTCTCATAATAAGACCTAATGTGTACTGACAGCTTATCCCTTGCCAGGCACTGCTCTAAGCACTTTTTGCTGTTTAACTCACTTATTGCATAAGATAGTCTTATGCAGCTCTAGGCACCCTGTTTTCCCAGCATTTATAGCTGAGGATACTGGAGAAATTAGGTGAATAAACAGACTTCCTCAAGGTTGTACAGGCAATACCTTATAAACTCAGCTCTCAAAATTTGGCACAGGACAGCAGAGGCCAGGCTTCCACAGACTACACTATACTGCCTTAATAGTGTATATTAGTATTATATAAAAAATAAGACCTACAAGTGAATTATTTTTGTTTTTCAGTGAAAGGAAAAACAACTCTTCTACTCAAGTAGATGATATACATGTTTAACAACAGAGAAATAGAGAACATTTAACTCTTAATAAAATGCTTAATATTTTAATATCAATTCTTTCACTGATAAACAACTCAAAGAAAATAATAAAAAAGAAGCAGTTCCTTTCTAGCCAAGATGCCCAGGTCCACCAGTATCTTTTCAGCTGTGTCATAAGCAGCTCTGAATACAAAAGCTCCCAGAAATAAAGGCTGCATGTGTCAGTATACCCTTTCTCTGCTAACTTCCATTCTTGATATGAAGAGTAGATGTGTTGATGGTAGGGAAATGCAGCAAACAAGAATCCCGAATGCCTCCAAAGGAACATCGATACTTCTGGGAAGGAGGTGGGGCATGATCATAATTTGAATTTTCCATCCCTTTTTGTGTAAAAAGAACATTCTTATTTGTTCTACTATATGTTCCGTTAATGCTATGGTTAATATGTATTTAAGTTACTATCTCATGTATCCTGCCTATGCCTCACTAGCTACTTATTTACTTATTTTGCATAAATAAACTCATTAGCATATGTGATGAGTTTTTCCTGGTCATGAATTATCAATTTACTATCAATGCATATCACTTCTTATGCATTTGAATAATCATTTACTTTGTAGTTTCCATAGCAGTACTGAGAATCCTTAATGCAGCAAGCTCATATCAGAAGGTATGATGTGATGTGATTAGTGCTTATGTAAAGTGCAGTGCGATAGAATGTAAAGACTAGAGAGAAGGGAGCTAAAGAAACCTAGGGGGAATGCCCAGAGATAGCAAGAAGGAGAAGAGAGATGATTCAAACCTCAAAAATCAGAGAGGTAAAAAAGCCAAAAACATAAGAGTTTCAAATTGAAACTATGTGGTAACTCAGATAAGGGAATCAAAGCTAAGAGATGCTGGTGGGAAAGAAGACTTTCTTAGAAGATAAAAATCTATAGAAATTTCTATCCTTGTTCTTAGACAACAGTGGCAATATGCAAGGAGTATTGTGAGGAGTATGGATTTGGGGTGCCCAAACACCTATAACACAGCTTTATGTAAATGCACAGGTGCTGACATGCACTGGATCCAGCCTCAGCTGCAGCACTGACTTTGGAAAAGTATTCAAGACCCAACTCCTCAACTATAAAATAGGGTAATGATGATATCATAGGGCTATGATAAAATTAGATGATGCATCTAAATAAGGACCTAATAAACTAACTATTATGTATGTTTACTATCAATATTTTTTAAATTAATATTAGTGGAAAATGTTAAGATTAAAGGAGACTTTTTACTTTCCAGAGCAAAATGAGGGTTCTTCCACAGCACACAGCATCTAGGTTAACAGAGTGTGAGATAAGAGTATGGAGGGAAAGATCTGGCTGAATTGGGGGAAGGATCTGACAGGTGACAGCCAAGGTTGGATGTTAGGAGAGCTCTCCCCCGCCTGTCACATGATTTCATTATTTATAGGCCTAGCATAAGATGACTAAACTAATAGCTCAGTTCCTCTCACCAATAGCTGTACTTAGGGGACAATGCCAGGGATGACTTTACATGTGACCCAAATTCATGAGAAACCCTGCCTTTAGTAATAAAGGAAATAGTAAGGAGAAGCCACAATCATCTGGGCATTATTTTATTATAGAGCGGTCTATGAGACAGTCTAAATGCATTCTTTTTAAGGTATTATGAATTTTTTAATTAAAAAATTGAAATTGAGAAATACATTAATTTACAAAATATTATTGCTAATTATCACTTGAATAAAAGTCTACTTCTAGAAGTTATTCATAAACTATGTACATAGTTAAAATCATAGCTCATTTATGGCTGCTTAAAAAAATCTTAAGTTCATACATTGATTTCTTTTTTTTGTTTGTTTAAGATTTATTTATTTATCCATACAAGAGCTGGGGTACAGGCCAGAGGTGTGGCTGTGAGAGGATTCACCAAAGACAGAGTGGGGACCAGAATAGGCAGATGAACTGAAATACACTGCTGAGGGGAGCAGCGGGCAAGGCAGGAGAGGTCTGCTGCACCATGTGGGTCACCCCCCCTAGCGGGGGACAGGGATCGAACTTGTGCTGCAGTGGCTGCAGTTTGCTTCATAGCGTGTTGCTTAACCCACTGCGCCACCAGGGAGGCCCCAGATTCATCGATTTCTTTGGAAGCCTAAAATGAAATTTAATCTTCACTTAAAATGCATTTCCATTCTTTACCCCTGCGTTTCAATCCAGTCATTACTATCAGTCTTGTGGTTTAGTCATGTGGGGCAGATGGATGAGAACAAGACACCACGACAGAAGCTGCAAGTGTGAAGGAGACAGGCATGTTGGAGAAAATATGAAATACTTTGAAGGCACAGTTACTGAAACACATTTTTGTTTTAGGTAACTAAATTATTTACTAGCTCATCTTATTTACATATTTGAAGAGCATATTCACAATAGTCTGGATAATGATAATCTTGTAATATTCACAAGTACTTCATAAGCACTGATTTCTGCTTGACTTTTAAATATATATTGCTTTTAGAATTAAATGTGTTTACCTGTTCACATCATATACTCAGAATGCATTTGGGCATACTTTTAAAATATATATATATACACACATACATGTATGTGTATAGAAATACATATATCTATACACATATTTTATTTTCTTGAGCTAACATTGGATGACAACGCTGTACATGATGTAGGATCACATCTTTTCAGATGTATGTTACCACATAACACCCACAACCAAGGCACCCAACAGTTCTCCCCCAAAGTGTACTTGGCACCCTCCACACTTTGCTTTTTGTGTTCTGCCTTTTCCTCTGGTAACCTTAATTCTACAGAAAAACTTCTAGGGTTTGATACTGGTTTGGTTTTGACTGACTCTTTGTTTTGTTTCTTTATATTCCACATATAAGTGAAACAATGCAATATTTGTCTTTCCCTTTGGACTTTGAACTTATTTCACTTAGCATTATCCCCTCCTAGTTCCATCCATGTTGTCATAAACTTACAAAGTTCTTTTTTTTTTTTTTTTAACCATGGAGCAGTATTCCATTACGTATAGCTTCTTAATCCATACATCTGTCCCTGGGCACTTAAGTTGTCTCCATAACATGTAAACAGTGCTACAATGAACACAGGAGCTTGTTTTTTCCTTATAATTAGTGCTTTTGCCTTCTTCAGGGTAGATACCTAGGAGTGGATCCTATGATAGATCTTTTTTTTTTTTAATATTTTGAGAAACCTTCATACTCTTCCATAAAGACTGTACCAATGTACATTCCCACCAACAAGCATTCTTTTTTCTCACAGCAACACTTGTGAAACACAACTGAATCCACATTTAAATCTATACAAGGAATTTTTATAGTTTACATCAAAGTGCCTTGTGACAGAGAAGAATAGTCCATCAGGAGGGACATCACAGAAACAAATTATACCACCTAGAGAAAAAGCTAAATATAATTTGAATAAACAAGACTCAATTCTTTCTAAAAGCATCATAGATTAGGTAATTTAAAGATGAGTAAGATCTTTCTAACATATGTTTATAAGAGAGAAATAGCATTAAAAAAATCCTGACTTTCACAGGAATGTAAATTAGTGAGATTCAAAGAATAATTCCAGTTACAGAATGAATGTTCTTATAGCAAACATTTCTTCGACCCATTTTCAAGTATCTTCAGAATATTTATGCTTGAAAGTATTTTGAAAAAGTAGAAACACAAGTTATATCATGTATACTTCAGTATCTGATAAAACAAAAAGGACATTAAAATTTCTTTAATTTATACTTTGCTTTAACAAAGTGTTAGATAGCATGCCCTTGTGGAAAAAGAAAGCTAGTACTTGGTATATAAATAATAAACAACTTGCTTTAACCTAAGAATGAAGAATAATATTTATGGATATGATTTTAGTAGTATCATGTATAGCCAAACAATAAATATGCAAATCACATAGATTTGTTACTGTTTTTTCCCTCACAGAGTGTTTGAATCTTCCAAATTAATTTCTTGAAGCACCATAGCTGTGGTATAGCAGGGTAATAGGGTGAGAGGCAGGTGGCAGTGGGAAAGATTATTTGACATTTAAATTCTCTGGAAAACCTGAACAATATATGGAGACCACATCTTTTCTTTTTAAATCATTTTATATATTTTCCAAGTTACACATGCATACAAGTTAGAATCAGTGTAATGAGCCTTGTTACTAAAACAGTACCCCCTGACCTCTGATCCCTATTTTCTGCTCCTCTTTCCTCCACATTTGATATGAACTGCCACATCATTAAATGATATGCCTATATTTTAATTTCTTGATGCTGCAGTTTTAGACTAAAAAAAAATGTGGGTTTAACCCATTGTGCACTCCACATATACAATATACATAACCTCCCTGACTCTCCTTAGTTTGCATATTTTTTAAACTTCATTTTAGTTGTAAGACTTTTTAGTTTTAGTTGTATACTTAGGAAAAGGCTGTGAGGATAGTAGACCTGCATAGAGTGTATATCTGCAATACAGATTCTCCCCTTTAGAGTGAGTAGATCGGTGCCCTATTCTTTCCTCAAAGGGGCCTCCTACAGCCTCATTTTATACACTGATTCTGAGTTGTCTGCAGTGCTGCTGACTTGGGATATGCTTTCACCATCGCCTCTCCTGTGCTGTTTCTTTGCTCTCTAGCTCATGTATCTGTTTGTTTATTGTTTGGCCCTCATTTTCATGGAATACATCCTCCAGGGAGTCCCTGCATGTCTGACTGTCTGACAGTGACTTTATACTACCCTCACATTTAGTTGCTATTAGTTGGGTCTGGACTCCTAGGCAAAAAAAAAAAAAAAAAAAAAAATCACTTTCCCTTACTTTAAGAGGCATAACTCAATTGATTTCTACATTTTGTTGTTGTCCTTGTGATACCCAAGCTATCTGCTTCATGTCCAGGCCATTCTTCTTAATCTTTCTTATGGAACCGATTTTCTTTTTTTTTTTTTCTTTGCTTTTAGTACCTTCTCTGTCCTTCCAGCTTTGTCTTTTAAAATCTTATTCTTGGAATGCTGTAGGAATCTTGTCTGCTGTTTTGGATTTAAAAGCAATGAACTAAACATTAAATTGAAAGCTCTTCGTGCAATTAAGCAGTTTGCTTTCTCAGGGTTTTTCTATAAAAACCCTGTGTATTTCAGTGTCAATAGTGTTTAATGCTCTTCTTTCTTGACTAGTACTCCTCAGGGGAAGGTAATTTACCTGGAGGGCAGATGTATGATTGGTCACCCCCAACCCCCATTTTAATATATAGTCTCTCCTCGAGGCAATGTATTTTATATTTTGCAGCGATTAAAACTCTCAGAATGAGGAAGGGGCCATTATTCAGCTGCATGTGGAAGAGGAGAGAATCTAAGACCCTAACTCCTTGTTTTTAAGACTTTCAGTTATAGTTTAATTTTTAGTACTACTATTCCCCCAGAGGTGAGTAATATCATTGATTGAATGTTCTGAAAATTCTTCAGTACAAAATTAGGTTGCTTCTCAGATGCCCACTGCCAAATTAGGATTACCACCACAGCATTCTCTCCAACTATCTTTGTCCTTGTTTTGACATTTTAAAAATCCATTTGTTGGGGTTTGAGTGAGGGATAGAAGCTAATGGATACATTTAAATAACTACCTTAACAGGTGAAACCATATCATTAATCTAATAAAAACAAATATATTAGAAAGGGGGAAGTCACATATCTATATCTATTTCCTCTGATTTGATGGGAAGTCAGGGTAGAAATGAGAATAAATGCAGGATGTTTAATGATTTTAGATTTATCTAAAAACCATAACTGACCTACTCTAAATTCATAAACCTTTACTAACTTTAAATGCCTGTTTATTTGAGAGTTATGAGCCATTAGAGCGGAGAGTTCATGAGAGGACAAAGCTGTTGCATTATGCTGCAAAACAACTCTGTGCTTACTGGGAAAAAAAAAATTTTTTTTCCTTAAGGAGAAAAGTTTAAGACTTCAGGAAGCTTATCTTGGTAATTTTGGATCAAAGCTATCCACATATCAACTGAATAAACATTGGTTAATGATACATCAAACATTCTGATATGATATTAAGGAAAATACAAATCTTGCAACAAACTTTGGAAAGAATTAAGGATATCCTTAGGAAATAAACGTTTTCACTAAATGATTAGGAGTATTCTAACTCATCAAGGTAAGCTTGTGTGGGTGTGAATTGCACAAATGCAATTCTTATTAGACAGTTGTTTCTTGAATTGTTTCTGGGCTTTTGTCTTTTAAAATAAGTTACTTTAAAAATAATCACTTTCAAAATAGGTTCTATTCAAAATGACAACATTATACATTTATTAATGATACAATATCCAAATTTATACTAGTATTAGGTTAGGCTGTATCTGCATTGTTCCTTTAGATTCTTTATATATTAAAAAAAGTAACAATGGGATACAAAAATGAATTCTCAGTTTTTGAATTGGAGATTTTTTTCAGCACAAATTTTTATGTTATTATTTTCCTTGAATAAATTGAAGCATGACCACCTTAAATTATTATGACATTCTCTAAATATCTGTCCCCAGGAAAATTAGACCTAACGATAAGAACTGTAACAAAAACATTGTAAAAAAAAATAAAAAGGACAGTTTTACAAGAACTTCTAAGAGTTCATGTCCTCTCTTTTTTTATTTCAAGGAATATTTCCTTGCCTTAAATAAGAACCCTTCTAAGTGCATCCTCTTAAGAGATACAATCTTTGTTACAGCAATTTTAGACCATAAAACTCCCCAATGAGACTGAGCCTCCCCTCACAATTTCTGGAAGCATTTCTGTTCCTTGAGATTCTCCTCCAGGTGATAAACAAAAAATAAAAAGGGAGAAAAGCATTTTAAAAATGAAAAAAGAACAGCTGTTCAAGCATTTTATTCAGCTGTCTTTTATGACAAACGTTTGTTGAAGGGCTCCTTCTTAGAAACCATTGAGTCAGAGAACTCCGTGTAGGGGCAAAAATCAGGAACCAGGATGCCCTGGAAGGTGACACTGATTCTAGAAAACGTTGGTTCCCCCCATTATTTTGACTTCTACTGTGACTTATGCTGCAATGACCACTGAAAATATTTTTGAAAATCAAGTTTTTATTATCTATTTTTGAACACCAAGGAAGAGAAATCACATTCTTGCCATAGAGATTGAATAAGGAGGCAGATACCCGAAATATATAACATTAGCTATCAAATTTGGGGCTATCTCTATTAAAGGAAATTCTTTGAGAAAACATTCAGTAAAGTCCAGCCCCATCCATTGCATCACCCTAATCATTGAATCTTCCCAATGGAAGTGCTAGACATTGTGGAAGGGAGACAAGGACTCGTCTGAACATGATAAAACGGTTTTAAGCCACATTTGGAGTGATTTGTTACAGACCAAGTAATCAGAACAACTCCCTTATTATTTTTCCCCTCTGGTAACCCTATTACCATGTTCTAACAAAGAAGGCTATAAAAATTATAAAAGATTTGGCAAAAAAAAAAAAAAAGATTCCCTGCCATTTTTTGTAGGTATGAGATGATACCTCATTGTGGTCTTGACTTGAATTTCCATTATTGAAAGAAATGTTGAACATCCTTTCATTTTTCTATTGACCTTCTTGATATCCTTTCAGATAATTATCTATACAGATCTACTGTCCACTTGGTAATTGTTTTTTTTTTTTGTTTCTGGTATTTAATGTTTTTTTGTATCTCTTGGCTATTAACCCCTTGTTGATTGTATAAAGTGTGAATATTTTCTCCTGTTCAGTAGAATGCCTTTTTAGTCTAACCTATATTTTCTTTCATGTGTAAAAACTTTTTAATTTGAGGTAGTCCCAATCATTTATTCCTCCTTTTATTTCCCTTGTCATAGGGGTCACATCTCCAAAAATACCTTTATCACTGATGTCATGAAATGTATCAACAATGTATTCTTTTATATATTTCATTATCATAAGTCTTATATCTAAGTATTTAATCCATTTCAATACATAATCATGGTACCATTGTCATAAATTTGGTATTTCTATATATATTGACTTATTTCTGGATTTTCATTGTGTTGAAAGGATCCCTATGTCTTTTTGTCTTTTAATTCCAATTCCATATTGTTTTAATTGCTGTTGCTTTAGAGTATACTTGAAAATCAGGTGACATAATGCCTCCATTTTTCTCCTTTCTTTTTCTTTAGCTATTTGGGTCTTTTATGATGCCAAATCATAAATACAGCAAATATTTTTGCTGTATTTCCTTGAAAATGTCATTGAAAAGAAAGTTCTATCTAACTTGGGGTAGAATATACTTTTTTATAATGTGGCAGTGGAGAAGAGTGTTCAATATTACTTATTTTTGACTTTCATAGTCCTCAAATTCTGCAAGATGTTGCAGAACCAGATGCCACTGCACAAGTAGGCTAAATATTGTGATAATCAAGAGAAAGAAGTTATTGTTTTAAAACAATTCAAAGGACTACACATCTACTCCTTGCTTTATGAGTATATGTAGGAGTTCCTGAAGAGCTGACAGGGTTAGTGGGTAATAAGAAAGGGGGAAAAGCAAGCAGTGGTCCGCTGACCTATGCTTAGTAGCATGACATTATGAAATGTGTCTAACCTCATATTAAAATGTAAGAGAGAGAAATTTTGAAACCCAGGGTAACAAATAGCACTGTTTCAATAACTCAGAGTGTTATGGTTATAGCAAAATTACAAATGTCAAAACTTTGATCAAGTCTCAGTTGATAAAGTGCAAAAGTTATTCAGTTAGCTGAAGAGCTCAGTGCATTAGTGAGTAGCCCAATTACAAATCATGAACAATAATTTAGATATTGTAAAATGACTTGATAAAACAAACTCTCAAGTTGCTCTGTTATTTAAAATCTTTAATTGGGTATTGAAATTCAGTTTATTTTCCTTGGATTTAAAGCTGAATTTTATCTTCAGGAAACAACCTGGAAGGCTATTCTTATCCATTTCCTGCTTTGAAAATATTATTTCAACTAGGAAAATAAAAAAGTAGGAAAAGATTGAAGTATGAAGCAAAATAAAAAACTGGATTAAAGTAATTCTCTTACAATGACAACACTATATGTTAAAAATCAGGAAGTCTGTGTTAAAAAATTAGTCAAAGGAAAAATCAAAGCTAAAGTTTCATCATTTTGTGTTTAAATATGCAAAGTGTTTCTCAGGCTTTGGGTATGATAAATGGTCAGGCATAAGTGCTTCCAGTTAATACTCTAGGAATAATGCCTTTTTATAATAATGCATCATCAAAATTTTGTTATACCATAATATGATTTTCTATCCCATTTATCATAAAATATAAAGCTTATTTTTTAAAAAAATTAAAAAGCAAATACCTTTAAGAAATTTGGTGTGAATGATTATATATTTTGATACAACTATTATACAGGTGTGTGTGTGTTTTGTGTGTGTACATATATATATATAAATCTATACATACAAGTATATACATTTCAATATATACCACACATATTTTTCTCTGTAGTAACACATAGATGTGCAATGTGACATAAAGCCCTGAGTAATTTAAGAGATCATTAATAAACTACTCTAAATTCTGGCCGTTAAGCTGAAGATCCAGTAGGTTCTGTAACATAAATGTAAACAAAATAATGTTTAAAAATATGTGTTTAGTTATGTGTTCATTTTGTGTTTAACACTAAAAGCCTGAGGCTGTACAGTAGCCATTTACATTTGGGAAAATCTCAAATATTCAAGATCAAACTAATACTTTATTTGTATGGATTTATAGAAGTTTTAAGTGATGTTATCTACATCCAATTTTTCAAGCATGGAGGACTCCAGTAATGACTGAACAGAAATTCCCTATGTAAACATAAGTGTTTAGGTATTATATAAAGTTCTGATCCAAATTATTTTTATATGAAATAGTGAATATTATTTTTAAAATAAATGTTAGAAATAATGGATATTTGAACTCAGAAACTACCTATTGTATGTCAAATGTTGATTTGGATTAACTCTTTTATAAACAAGGCTATCTGGTTGACACTGAATAAGATAACAAAGCAAATAAGATATAGTATGGGAAATGAACATTTCTTGAACATAAAGGACTAAATTAAATGCAACCAAGAAAAGATGAAGATACCAGTGCTTTAAAAGCATAAAGGTAAAAGATTTCTAAATACACAGAAGCAAATAGGCAGAGTAATGCTGACTGGACTGGAATTTACATCTCCTACACTAACATTTTTATCAAATTTTAAAATGGATCAGTGTCAGAATCTTGTAATTGGTGCCATATAGAACACCAATTGACTGCTTAAGGAAAAAACATTCCTTTTTTTTTTTTTTTTTTTTGAGGAACTGTCATCATCTATGCTAAGAGTACTCCCTAGGTTCTTTTTTAAATGGTATTACATATGTGAATTATCTTTAAAAAAAATTGAGGATAGGATTATTGTCAAGTTTTCCCTAACAAGTAGTGCTCTATGACTGTTTGATGAAGAAGAAATACAAAAGTCATATCATTACTTTCACAGAAAGAAAGTACTTCTATTTCTTAATTCTAATTGGCTACTACAAAAACATTGCTGTTTCAGTGCGTGGGTATCTTCTTTTTGTCTCAGTTGCTATCAGATAATCTTTCTGTTTTGGTGCCATGTCTACTTGAGTAAATGACTTATTTTTTTTTCTCCCACACAGGATGTGAGAATTGACATTTCTTCTCCTCAGTGGTTCTCCCTCAGTGCTGGACCCCATGAGATAAATCTCTGAAGCTTGCTGGTCCCCAGGCAATCTGGAAACCACTGAAAACCCTAAGTAATGAAGTAAACAGTTTTCTGGGACTTCCTGATTTCACTGCTACATTCCCTTCCTTTACCAAAATAAATAACCCCAACACAATCATAAATGTTGAAAATTTCATGAACATATTAAAAGTATCTCATGTATTATAAATGTTATCTTTCTACATTCAGCTTGACTTCTCTGGGGCTAATTATGCCCCAGGATATTTCTGAATTTATTTTTTAACTCACTCTTGAGAGCAGTGGATGATAGCTGCATTCTAATTGCTTAGAATATTCTACTTACATATCTCTGATTGAGTATATCTGCTTCTAATATCAGGTCAGTAGAAGACAGAGACTCAAAATAAACTGGACTCTATTTGTGTGCAAAATTTGGAGTAGAATTGTTTTTCATAAGGTAAGTTTATAACTTTTTTGTACTCTCTGTCTCTGATTGTCACATTGAGAAAATAAAAGTTAGGGAAGTTTATACTACTTTTTCACACAGTGTTAGCAATGTGTGAATAAATGATGTTCAGTATCCCGAGTGCCTCCAAGAAACAAGATTTCACTTTTTATCCTTTGACAGATATTCTGCATCCCCTGGGCTTCATTCATTTAACAACTATTTATGAAGTCATTATTTTTAATCATTGTTTCAACTACCAGGACTATGAACAAATTAAACACCTCAGTCCTCACAGAGCCTACATTCTAGAAGGGGAAACAGACACTAAACAATTAAGTTAACATGCTACATGAATGCTATAAAAATGTGGTAAGCAACTAGATAGTGACTACCTAATCACTATCACTGTTTAGGGACTATTTTAGATTGGTGGTCAGGACAGGCTTCTGGAAATAAGTTGTATTTGAGTAAACATGCTAGTTTTACTTTTATTGACTTGTGGATCTTTCTTAAATGATTCACTAAATTTTACATCTTTTATTTGTCTAGATTATAACTTGGGCCATTTTAATAGTAATGCAGTGGACATATGTCTATTTTGAATAGGGGTCTAACAGAAAACTAAACACTTTTATTACTAAGTTGCTGTTGGTTTTGCAACACTACAGGTGAACTGAGAGATCAGCATTAGTAATAACAGTAATCAAATATTGTAATATATGATGACAACAATGTTAATAGGACACTCAAGAAAAACTATTAAAGCCTATGATAAATACATAATTTGTTCTTATTTTAGATTCATCAATAGGCCCTCAAATTCCACATATTTGCCTATTATTGAGTCTATGAAGGTGAATATCTCTATCTTCTGAGTTTTTAACATGTAGATTATAACAGTAAATGGTTGACAACACACTATGACTTCTGTGGTGGACAATTCTAATGATGAGTTATCTAAGCACAATCATTGTTTTTTAATGACTCTCTCTACTAACTCTTTTGAAAGTACTATTTAGGTCACCAGTATATCTAGATAGTGTAATGACAGTTTCAGCCACAAAGAACAAACTGTGAGGTGTAATCTGAAGGTCAACTAAACTTACAATTCCAAGATTCTGGGACTACTTCAGTGAAGTAACTGAGCAGATCCTAATTTACAAATATGTTGGGGGACAAAAGAAAAATATGCTACAAATGGTGTATTAGTGATTTTATCTGTACTTCTTTTTTTAAAAAGATTTATTTATTTATGCATACAAGAGCTGGGGTACAGCCACAGTCACTGGAGGTGACAGGATTCACCAGAGACAGAGTGGGGAAGAGAACAGGCAGGTTGACTGAAATGCACTGCTGAGGGGAGCAGCGGGTGAGACAAGACAGGTCTGCTGTGCCTTGTATGTCCCCTCCCTGGCTGGGAATCAAACACACATTGCTGTGCTTTGGCTGCTTCACAGTGCAGTGTTCAACCTGCTGTGCCACCAGGGAAGCCCTTATCTGTACTTCTCACTCTTCTTTATGATGTGGCATTCAGGTTAGAATTGCCATTTGATTTGGTTGTTTTCTGAACATGATTACTGATCCCTTATTTTGATTTTTCCCTTTTATCTTTCCCCATGACTACTGATGATATTTAAATAACTTCAACTAATCAGTGAGCTTTTACCTTTTTATTATGGTGATTATATTAAAGAATTAATTGTCCTCTGTCATGGGAACCACAAAATTAAATTGATGCTTGGTCATCTAGTACTTTTTATAAAATAATACTTGGGTAATACTAGCTGCTCATTAAAGTTAAGTCTACTATCTATTTTGCTATTAAATGTTTTTAACTTTTTTGATCTTTAAGAGAATTACCTCTAAGTCCAAATAATATAGCACCTCAAATATTTTCACTGAAAATTTGGCTTATGCATCAAACAAAAAATAATCCTTAAAAAATCATTTCCAACATAACCATTTGGGCAGAAGATAGTTGATTTTATGATCTAATTGTGCCAATTGATTAGTGACTTGACTGAAGACTAAAACAATTAATGATTTTAAACCTATCACAATAGGTATGGGCTTGGCAGTAGCAAATCTTTTCAGCTATTTGTATGGTTGAACTAGGAGATCTCATTGATTTATAACAATAAAGATTTACTTCTGATTCATGTTAGGATAGGTCAGGTAGTTTCACTCAGTCTAGCTTCTCATTCTGGTGTCCAGAGGGAGCAGTCTCTTTCTAGACATGTTATTGTCACTACACAGGGAGAGAGATATAACAGGAGCACACTGCTGTGTCATCAGGCTTCTGCTTGCATCCCACTGGACAAGTAGTTACATACCCACATGGCATTCTGTCCTATGATCATCCGTGGGAATGTATAATCCTACAAATTGGGCATCAAATAATTGGAAAGAAAAATACAATATTACCTACTAGAATGTCGGTTCTTTATTTATCTGTAAATAATCCAGAGACTATGCCCAGTGATTTCAGTGATTGAAATAACACTCTGAAACAAAGAACAAATATTAACTGTTCACTCTGTATTCGAAAGGAAGAAGGCCAAATGATGAACAAACTGAAAAGAAGAGCATAATAAGAGATCTGATCATCCCATCCCTGAAAATAGAAATTATTGACAAACTAATTTCCCAGCTACAAGGTAGAATTATAAAATGCCCCATAACCCTGTAGGGATATTATGAGGATTTATGACTTTCCAGAGAGGTTAGTAATCTCCCCCCAAGTTATGTTCAAGGTTCCATTTTTCCTTAAAAGCCTGAATTTATTTTTAGTTGTTATTAAAGTCATGACATTGTACTTACCATGGAAAGAATAACTGAAACTTAATTTATGTCCTTGTTAAAATGATTTTAAATCTCTTTAAACTTTTTTTAAAACTTTGATAGATTATGTATCCCCTGCTATTAAATGAATAGGGCTAAGGGCACTTGGTAATAAAATTAACCTTGATCTCCTTTCTGAACTTATAGTATTATCTTATAAACCAATAAATATATATCATTAATACTTGGAATAACATGTTTTACTCCTCTGGCATAATTCACTAATTCATTTTCTACATAGACTTAAAAATATGTTCACTTACTGAAATATTTTGTTTTCTAAGAAAGATGTTCTAATTGTTATTTTATGATAGGCAACAGATGAAATATAGACTTATAAATAGTTTTACACCAAATCCCACAAAGGTCTGATATGATAAAAATGGCATCCGAAACCCTATATTGGTAGCCTGCTGTGAAGACATCGCAGAGAATGATGTTATTGAATTTTTTAACCTGACAATTCCCAAGTACCATAAGCTATGACATTAAATGGAAGGTGCTATTTGTTGGCCAGCTGTTACACTAAGCAGGACAACTTGTAATCTCCATGACTACAGGAATCCAACACTAATGGAAGGGTGCCCAGATGAATCTAGTAACATTCAGAACAGCTGTCTGGGATCTGAGACAAGAATCATGACAACAATTGCAGATGTGAAAGAAGCCAGACTGAAAGTGGTCATTTCTTAGGGAGAGCAATGCCCAAGAAACAATAATAAAACAAGACTGATTTACTGAACCTAAATGTACAATTGTTTTTTATTAAATTATGTTTTCACCACCTTGTTATTAATAGATGGCATGCATACCTTCAAAAATCTTCCCTTGCACCTCATTCTCTTCTCACAACCTTTCTGATCATACTCACTTTGAAGATAAGGACATTATATTTCAAAGAATTTAATCAGCTTCTTCAAAATCATACATCTCATTAATGGAAGAATTAGAACTTGAATACAGACCCTCTATTTCACATTCTGATGCCCTTTAGAGCAAGGCATAGTTGCCTAGCATTGATTTTAAAAATAATAATAATCAAATTGCCTGGCAGTCAATTTGATTCCCTTATTAAAATTTCTGAGAGCACTGAATTGATTATTCCCAATGTCATCTACTTTATTACAGAGAAATGATTTGTATGTCTGTACATACCCATTTAGTACAAGTGTTTAAAAATAGTCCAATCTTACTCTGAAGCAATCACCAGGGCAGGCTTGATAAATTCCCAAATTTATAGAGTGTTTTTTACAAGTATCTTTAGGTTTGAGTTTGCCAGTTGGCTCTACCACATATCTGAACAACATTCCCTACAACTGAGACATAAAATTTAAGCACAGAAGATGTTTCTATTATCATTATCTCCACACCTCTAAAGTGACCTGAATCAGTGAGAAGTCAATTTGGATAAACAAAGAGGTGAGTGTCCGGAAGTATGGGAGTTGCAAATTTTTTAGCCTATTGTTTTTTTTCAAGATCACCTTGCTAGATGTTATAAATGATAATGCAAGAAATACAAAATCTGATCCCTGCTGTAGAGAATAATCTGGTGGGATATATATATATATATCAAAGAGAAATACCAATGCATATTAATTAATTCCTTCATCATATATTCAACAAATATATATCAAACAGCAATCCTGTTCCAGGTACTATGCTAGAGGTGATGAATACATAAAGGGACAAGGCAGAGAAGACAGCAGTACAGATATTAAAGCAATATGGTATCATATTTCCTCAAAGAACCAAATAAGGGGGCCTCCCCAGTAGCACAATGGGTTAATCCATGCACTGTGAAAACAAACCACAGCCACTGTAGCACAAGTTTGATCCCTGGTGCCAGTCGGGGAGGTGACCCACATTGTGCAGTGGACCTCTCATGTTCTCCCACTGCTCCCCTCAGCAGTGTATTTCAGTTAATCTGCCTGTTCTGTTCCCTGCTCTGTCTCTGATGGATCCTTCTCAACCCCACACCTCTGGCCAGTGCCCCAGTTCTTGTATGCATAAATAAATAAGTCTTTAAAAAAAGAAAAAAAGAGCCAAGTAAGACTTCAGCATAGACATTAAAGCCGTATAGATGTCATAATTCCCAAGAAAGCAAAACACAAGGAGACTGAGGTATTTTAAATTAAAACACCTTAGGGAAATGGAAGGCTAGCTAAGGCCTTAATGAATGGGTATAGCCAAGAAGTAATTTAAATTAGAGAAGATGGAAGTGTGTAAGACTTAGGAGGGAGAGAGTAATGAATAATGTATTCTATCTGTGACAAGAGAAGATGTGGAGAAAGATTGAGATTTGTCAGTTAGATGGGTATGAATTACAAATTAATACGTTTAGACATCTTGTTTCATTGGAGCAAAATTAAGTTCCCAAATAGAAGAATGAATAAACAAAGCAGCAGTACAAGAGTAATCTGGATATAATATGCTATGTAGACTGTGGATAGGGGTTATCAAGAGTGGATAAGTGTTAAGAGAACTGACCGGGAGGGTGCTCAAAGGAGTTTTGTGGAATATAGAAAAATATCTATTACTTTGTGACCTTTCTCCCATCTACAGCCTCTGTGCCTGTGTTTTCCAGGCTCCTCTGTGCACCTATGTGTGTGTGAAAGAATCAGACCAGGCACTCCCTCATGACTGCCTCAGGACAATGGCCCACATCTTAGGCGGCCTGGGATGCCGAGGTAGCCTTTGACTGATTGTGTGGTCAGAGTCCAAGACAGTCTGGAAGCAGCTCAAAATTACACCAAGCACCACATAGAAATTCCTCCCCATATACATGGCCAGCATATCTTTCCCTCTTCCCCACAGAATTGATTATCACCTTTGATCCCTCTTCAGGATCGACCTGAGGAGGCTTCTGTGCTATGAATGGTGCTGGCTGGGCTGGCCAGTGTTCTCCCTCTTTATGCAGGCTGCCTGGTTCATGGTACCCCAGTCCCTAGGAGAGGTCACCACATCTAATATGAAAGTCATGCAGACACCACATAGGTGTGGCACACTGTGGCCCAGAACTGCCGAACAACACTGGATATGGTGGTTAGTTATAAATGCAGACGCATATACAAAATGTCAATGAATTGTGCATTTACTATCTGCTTACTTCACTGAAATTAGGCTTAACTTCAATACAAAAAAAAAAAAACAAACCAAAAACAGAGCAAATGAGTGCCTATGGAAAGTGTGGGGGGTGGAGATTTGGTGTTCTTTGATTCATCTCTTAAATCTAATCCATCTGTAAATCTAAATGACACCAACTCCAAAAAATCATCCCAAATCCAACCTCTTCTCTCCATCTCCATTACTCCTTTCTACTCAAGCCCGTGCTACCTCTGAACTGGAAGAATCCATTGATTAACTGCCTTTCTGCTTCCACTCCTGCCCACCTCCCTCAGTTTGTTTTGGTATAAGTCAGAATATTTTACAACAGATTACTTCATTCCTACTGGATTGCCATCTCACTCAGAATGTTTACCAAGATCCTTGTAACCTGGCTTTTGACCACCTCACCCAAATCTATTTTATCTACTAAGGACATGGTCCTTTCTTTTCTTCAAACATGCCAAAAGCAATCTCAACTTAGGGCTTTGAAATGAACTCTTCTTACTTTAGCTGGAATGCTTTCCCCAGATTTTTTCTTATCACACAACTCCATTTAAATGTCACCTCCTCAAACAATAATCATCGTTTATATTCTAGTATAGGAAGATAGACAATAAATAAACACAAAACATTAATTAAAATATCAGCATTAATAAGTACTATACAGAGAATTGAAGTAGCATGATGGGATCATGTGACTATGTAGGTCTGTCCAAAAACCTGCCAAATTTTCCCTCACTCTCATGATTATCATATTTTTCTAATGTAATATAGAGAAAACATTTCAGAGTCTTGGATATAACACCATCTTTTTCCAAAATAACAGTTTTTTTTAAGTTTCCTTGAACAAGTTTTCAAGATCACCCAATTTGCCTTGTAACAAAGACATCTAAGAGATTACACTCCCCTTAAAATTGCTAAAGTGATTCTGTTAGACAAATAACAGACCATTATATCAACCCAAAGACAGTAAAAAGGCAAACAGACAATTCCCTCTTCCTCTTCTCCATCTGTAGAATGCAGTTAATGACACACTGGAACTCATCACAAAATAGGTTTTATAAAGTGGGTTTGGGTATAAATGGAAAGGATGCAACTGTTTTGTATTAATATGTGTTCATTTATGCAGTTTGAGTCAACACAGGGTTTGTGGACTGGCTGAGGAACTTCTAAAGATTTGCAGTAATCTGACAAAGAGACAAATATTGCCATCGACTAGGTCTAAAAATCTGGGCACTAATATTCACAACACTGCCCTCAGCACAAATCTTACATTCATCCTGAATTGTGTGTGATAAATTGAGATATTTCAAAACAAATCTAAACCCCATGACAGTAAGAAGGAGAAAAATATATCTTTGAGAAAAACATTCTTTGGAAGTCAAAAGGGACCACACATAGGAATAGAAAGCCTTAATTTGTATGATCAGTTTTCTGTATTGGGTTGCATTCTATTGGATAGGAATATCCATAAAAAAAAAAGACATTTTAAGAAAATTTTCTAATACTGCTAAATATCAGTGCTAATTTTATAAAGTTACGATACATATGGTGAATTCCTTTTCATGCCAGTTAATATTGTATCAGATTTTAAAGTTTAATTTGATTATTTTGCCATGTGTTATTACATGCCTTCTGACTACATTACAGTTAGAATATTCTAATCACTAGAATAAAACGGTTTAAGTTCTACTGGGTTTTTTTTCCCCTTTTCATTTGATAATGTTACTAATTTCATGGCTCTACCAACTTGACTCACTTTTCTACTCCTCATAGTTCCTTTCAGCTCTCATTGCATTATAATGGATAATATTTATATTGCATTATTGAGAATTTTAATATAATGCAATGTGATTAGTAGTATTAAATTTTACAATCCTGAAAGTTATAGTATATCTTCAGTTTCTAAAGATCAGAAGGCAATTGGTTTTGAAAACCTGGTTTTCAACTGAGTTTCACTTATAACCAAAAAAAAAAAAAAAAAAGAATATTACCTAAAAGATTGACACATCTTTTAATAATGGAAAATTGCAATGTTAAAATTTATTTCTTTTAAAAGATTCTTAAAATAGTTCACGTAAAATTTTTATCAAACATGCATTTTCTCTCAGGAAAGATACCTTTGGGATATCTTAGAATTGTTCAACAATGAAGAGAGACAGTTGTTCCAGAACTAGTATTTAAATTTTGTAAATTATGCTAGGAGTAAGTTAATATTCACACTCGAATATTGCTGTGAAAATCAGAATGTCAACTGTTAGATTAGTGTCATTTTGCAACTGACTCTAAGGATTTATTTTGTCATGTTTTGACTTAAAAAGTATCACTCCAAATCCTTCATTTTTACAATATTCATCAAAGCAATGACAAATGATGATTAAATTAAGCTCTACCTGGAATGTTGCCATATGTCCTATTTTCTATTAAACATAATCTGGATTTTATGTTGTCTTGATGTTCTAGGCACTATGTCAAATGTATTACATGTTTCAGTTACTACAACAATATTGTGAAGTAACTATATGTTCAATGAGAGCAAGTAGCTTGTCTGTTTTATTCACTCATACACATACAGTAATTAGAACTGGCTTTGTCATGTGGTGGCACCGGGCTTCAATATTTCCTGAACAGGATGAATTTTACACATGACACAAGTGAGAAGCTGTGTACATAATCTTGTTTATCTAGAGTCTTTCTGACCTTGTATCTGTGACACCACATAGATGACCTTCCAGGAAAAATTCTATTTTTTCCAGGTGAAAGAAAGAACAACGGACAATTCTCTATAACTTTTCTTTCTCTCTGTGGAGGGAGTTTTCTCTGTGGGTTTACAACAGTCAGGCCTCAAGTTGCAAATCAGATGGTAACAGAGGATAAATGGCACTAATGATTAGCTAGGGGCTGTAGCGATACCAAAAGTGAAATTTTAGAAGGTTTTGAAAGTGGAAAATTGTTATCTTCTTGAGGATTCTTGTTTTTAGGGACTGGGACCAGAATCTGAATATACAAGGGAATTCCGTTTCTGGTAGCAATTTTAACGGCAGCAGCAGATCCCTTATGTCCTTAGGAACTTCCTTTTTCTTAAGATTTATTTTTATTTATTTATGTATATAAGAACTGGGGTATAGGCCCATGGAGGTATGGGAGGTGAGAGGATTCACCAGAGACAGAATGGGGAGCAGAGCAGGCAGATCTATTAAAACACACTGCTAAGGGAAGCAGTAGGTGAGACAGGAGAGGTCTGCTGCACCACAGGGGTCTCTGGCTGGGGATGGAACTCATGCCACAGTGGCTGGTGATGGCTTGATAGCATTGAGACTCTAACCCCTGTGCCACCAGGGAAACCCAGAAACTTATGTTTCTAAACATCTTACTCAACTACAGAGCTCCACTGGTTTGCTACAAGTGACTGGGAAAGATGGTGAAAGGTACTCCTGAGTAGACTGTTGGTAGCAATGTTAACTCACAGATCACCAAGCCACCTTCTCTTTTACCACAGTCAGGGTATTGCTCAATCCACTATCTAGGACAGAAGCAAAACTGTAAAAGTATGTAGAATCAAAGATTCCAGTGGGTGTGGTCAAAAGGTCAGGGAGGACTAGGCAGAAACCTAACTTAGGATTTGCAGGTCATTGGACAACATCATTCACAACATCTCTTTCAAATACAGGTGCATACTGGTTCAGGGAACCAGAGGGAGATAACAGTCATGATTCCAGGAAGAAAGGATCCAAAGATCATGGCACCCCAAGTTTTTCTTGCAGTCCTTTTCTAAGCACCCCCTTTCCAAAGCATCCAATGCTCTTTTATATTTTTTTATACAGGTACCACATAATTCTGAACTGTATTCCAAAAACTGGGTAGCTTAATTCTGAGAGAAAGAACATCAGCAAATTAAAAACTGACAACTGGGTTAGTGAAATTGGAATATTAAAACCTGCTTCCTTAAAAGTACACTCCCATACACTGTTAGTTATTGATTTAAACTTTCTGTTTTTAATCCTCATCCTGAATATGCTTCCAACCCCATGCTTAGTAGATCTCTAGCCAGAAATTTAAACACACTGAAAAAAAGGAAAGAAATTTCCAGAAGAATATATATACAAAGGCTATCAATAATAAAGATCGTATTTAAAGGTAGTGTTTAATATTTATATAAAATCTTGTTTCGTTTCATCTTGGGTAATGGAAAAAGAAGACAAAGTTTCAAATGTGAACAATGTTTTAAAAAAATAATTCAAAAGTATACTGAGTTGAAAATTAAGCAGCTCCCTATTTTACTCTTGTAGCTGTTTAATATGATTAATTGTAAGCTCTTTAACTATTTATTATTATGCTGCTTAATCAATACGTACACACATGCACACACACACACATGATTATATCATTAGTACTCTTGCAGGTCACTTAAAATACTAACATCTTGATCCCTTCCCCAGGTTGGTGACAAATAGCAAATGCTGCTGGCACAAAGCTAAGGGGAATTATAAAGATCATTACATGACCTGGGATCAATTATTGATCTGAGAAACATACTAGAAAAGAAATCATTACATTTTTTTTTAGAACTTTAAAAATAAGCTCTGACTCAGATGCTTCTGGTCTGATTTTCTGATTTGAGTCTGAGTCTATGGTAATTAGCCACCACTTCCACATTTTTTAAATGTATTTTCTCGGTACCAGTCTTTAATTCCCTTTTTAATGAGGATCCTTAAGGATCATCTAAGGAGTGTTTGACTGCTACTAACACAAAAATACAGTTGGAGAATTTCAGGTAGAAGTACCATGTGATAATTATAAACATCATCCTGAATCATACTGTGCTTGTTACAAGAAATATGGAAGGCACAATGAGAATTTTCTTTAAAATAATAGATTTATTTCTGACTTTTGGAAGTGGAAAACTACTATGTATCCAATAGATGATGTAATATTTTATAAATAATGAACATCTACAGATGAACAAAAACATGTTTTGAGGATAATAGGGAGGATTACAATTAAATATGACTTTATAATGAAAATGGGTCTTCATAAATAAGATATTTAAAGTGAAGAGTAGTTCTAGAGTTTCTAGCACATCATAAGGGTTCAGTAAGTATTTATAATTGAGTGAATTCTACTTATGGGAAAATTATTACTGTGTAATAAGTAAAAAATAGTATTCCCGACTAAATCCTTATCTTTCATCCCTACCACATTAAACAGTGGGATGTTCCGGAGAAACTATCTTATCTATTGAATTATTATCATATTATTTACTCTTGAAACACTGCACTAATACAATTGTACATAGGCAAGCCACAAACCCAAACATGGCATAATGTTCTTTCAAACTAAAAAATTATTTGAAATTTGTGAAAGTAAGAATGAGTGGGAAATCCAGACATAGCTAACATTTCAGTATCCGTGTGTCTTAAAATGTAGGAAAACTGTTAAATGTCTGCTAGTGAAAAAGACATTTCCTGTTTTTATTTTTCTTTAAATAGCAAGGTAAAGGCTTAGGCAAGTATTAGATCTAGGATCATGTTGATACCAATGCAAAAGCAAACTTTTAGATGAAATTTTCTATGATACCCTTTGCTGGACTTTTCTGATCACTGATGGGTAAGAATGGGATTTAAGTACACTGAATACTTTTTGTTAGCAACATTTTTTACATTGACTAGATGATTTCTTTGCACCATAAAGACCAACAGAATTTCATCATGATAAAGATAAGTCAGATACAATTAACTGTTTTCAAATTAGGAAAGCATTTTTTATTTCCCTCTTTCTCTCTCTCTTTGATCACATAATTACTTATATGTATTCCTATCCTTGGGAAAAAAATACAGAAAGAGGATAAAAGTAAGAAAAATATAATTATGATTAATTGCTTAAATTATGAAAGATTAGAAGGGAAGATTGAAGCCAATCCAGAACAAAGAACTCTTGAGGATTCTTAATTTTAGTCAAGGATGATAAATTATGAGTACTCTGACATATTAGTTCCTTGCATAGTATTAGTTTCAGCAGTGAGTCTGTCCCTGTAGTCTCCTAAAGAGATGACCTGGGCCAGGTTTGAAGATAGTAGAAGTGGTGAAGGAGGGCTGAACATGGAATTTGTCACAATGACAATTCATATTTAAAAATAAATTGTGCAGTTACAACTTCCCAACATTTGGATTTTCTTTTCAGCTTCAGTTTTCTATTTTTTTGTCTTAAATAAGAAAGAGTACACTTATTCACATTTAGAATGTGAGTAAATGTGAACTTAACATAATACCTAGAAAACTGTTGTCTATTTAGCTTCAAAATTAATTGTGTGTAAACATTTTTCCATTTTAGTTAATATCACTCCCTGGTTGCAATCAAGAAGCAACTGCTTCATGGCTCAACTTTTCTGGTTAGACACAACTAAAAGGGCATTATCCTGAAGGATGATTGAAGGTACTGAACCTAGACTTCTTGGACAAGTAAGTCCATAAAATTTAATAAGTGTTGGGGTACAAGACAAGTGAAGTGGAAAACTCTCAAAATTCTACTAAGTAGATTTCTGATTTGTGTATTAAGTTAATCATTTGCTATTGATTTTCAAATCACTGGTTATACAGCTAGACAGGCATAAATAATAGATCTGCATTGGTTTTCTTCAGATATTAAAACTCTATCTCAAAATGTGCTTTCATAGAATATAAAACAGTGAAATACTGAGATCCTAGCATATGTATATATGAATCTCTATCACATATCTATCATCTTCCTATAATGTACATATTAATCTTTGCATTTAAATCTGAGAATCATCATGACTTATGGGCAGGTAGCACCATTGGTTAAAATTCAATGATAATGTTAATGAGTTTGAAGTCATGGTAGGAATCTTACAAGATAAAATTCCCATAGAATTATATATAACTTTTTCTGTGATTTGAAATTGTATGTTTACTTCCAAGATGTCTTGCTGATTACAATGGATGCCATAAAACTATGTAAATAAGTAACCAACGTGTTACCTAGCTTATAGTAAGATTTATATAAATATTTCCATCTTTATCTCTTACTACTACATAATAGACTAGTGTACAAATAATCAAATAGAGTTTATACTAATTGCAACTAATGCCAGTTTAATAGCTGAAGGATGGACCTCACACAATTATAATAAATGGCTACAATTTTATAGGTCTGGTAAATATTGGCTGGTAAATACATATACCAACTTCCACTAAAAACTGACCTAGGAAGATAATGTTATCTTGAATAGTTTTCTTATGAAGGCATTTTTAATAGCAAAGAGGAAAGAATAGGCTGCTTACTATTTTCATATTTCCTAGCTGATGTACCCAATATCTACCCAGGGATGATGTACTCTCAATGCAAATCACACAGCTTTTAATATGCATACTACTACAGAAGTTATTGTGATTGCAGTTATATACCTATAACTGCAAATGTTAAAATCTTACAAGAGTATTTCAATTAGTTTAAATTCTCTTAGACAATCAAAGCAGTGTCTACTCAGAAAAACACTATGTAGGTCATTTGGCAAGGTAGATAACATAACTCAACTCATTCTTTCAGTACAATAAATACAGAACAAGAGAGGGAGTTTTCAGATCCAATAGATTGTGCAAATCAAAAGTTCATAATAGATTGTGCAAATCAAAAATTCAATAGGTCTTCTGGCTAAGCACCATGAAATGTTAGCTTGTAACATTCACCCAAAAAGGAACATAGCCCAGATTTAAATGTGGTAATTGTCATAAGAATCATAGCTTCCATACTCAACCTTGAGTGAAATCAAATTTTATTGCAATTTCCTGCAAAAATTTACTTCAAACATGACTAATTGCTTGTTTTGACTACCTCTTATTCTATCATTTCTCAGTCTCTTTATTCAGTGGTACTAACTTCTGAAAATTGACTTTTTTTTAAAAATCATTTGGCAAGTTTTATTCCATATCTATCACCATTTTTTTTCATTAGATTTATTAGTATTTGACATTTGTAGTCCCCAGGGAGTTCCCACCACCATTCCACCCGTGCACCATCACCTCAGACCCTAGTGCTCTTTATGCCCTCCTCCCCATCTTTGCCCTCCCCTCTCTCCACCCCCCACCCCATGTTCCTTTTGGTCTATCTTTAACCTTTTTATTTTGTTGAGTTTGTTTGTTTGCTTGCTTTTGGTTGTAATGGCCCATTTCCTTGAGCTTTCTCTTGTTTTTGGTTTTCTTCTTTTTTATTTTTTGTTGTAGTTGTTGTTCTTTCACATTCCTCCTAAAAGGGAAGCCATCCGATATTTTTCTCTTGCCTTCTGATTTACTTCATTGAGTATAATTCCTTCTAGATCCATCCATGTTTCTATAAATGGCCCTAGTTTATCATTTTTGATTGCTATATTCCATTGTTTATATGTATGAAAAAATGCTCAACATCTCTCACAATCAGGGAAATGCAAATTAAAATCACAATGAGGTACCACCTTACACTGATAAGAAAGGCACACATCAAAAAAACCAACAACAGTGAATGTTGGTGAGGATGCGGAGAAAAAGGAACTCTACTATACTGCTGGTGGGAATGTAAGTTAATCCAACCACTATGGAAGGCCATATGGAGGTTCCTCGGTCTACTAGGGATGGAACTGTCATATGATCCGGCAATCCCACTTCTAGGGATCTACCCAAAGGACACAAAAACGCCGATCCAAAAGAGTACCTCTACCCCCATGTTTATTGCAGCACTATTTGTAACTGGTAAGACCTGGAAACAACCCAAATGCCCAAAAGTAGATGACTGGATCAAGAAGATGAAAATCGACTTTTCAAATTTTACTAAATTAAAGAAATGATAAACAATTTTTGAAATTTCTTATACACATCCCTAATCTAGTTCTAGTTTCTTTAGGAGATTTTTCTTATATAAATCTCTGACTAGTACAGTTACTATTAAAATTATTTCAGTGGAAGGAAATATACTTAAGTAGAGAAGAAACAGAATTCTGAGGTTTCAATATTAAAAAGTTAAAATATTTCATTATGTTAAGAAGTAAATGGCTAACCTAATTAAATGAAAATATTTTCAAAAGAATTCTCCTTAAATAGCATTAAAACAATATCATTTAAAATTATAGCGAAAGTATACAAATGTCAACAGTGTGAAAAGCAAGCAATAAGAACTGAAACACTGAAATGATGCTGTCATTTCAGTAGGTAGTCCTTCATTCACATGACCATTAAATGTCTCACTGATGGTTGACGGATTTCACTAAAAAAATAATAAATCACAATATTAAAGGTTCAGGGAAGATGGAGGCTTTTATTTGGACAACTTTGTGGTCTCTAAGTAAATTTATCAGGAAAATGTAATGGCCCTTAAATACTAATGGAAAAGATAGCAAGGTATCTGTTCAATGGTGAGATTTAATTCGTCAGTACCAGGCTTCACAGACTTAAAAGGTGGTTGGATCACATTGTGATATAAACTGCATGATTCGGACATTGAGTTAACCAGGGCACCCTAGCCTTCTGTTTTTGTACACATAGTCTGAGAAATGAAATCTATTCCAGAAAACAGCTGTTGTAATATAGTTCACATTTCATTGATTCTGGGGGTACGTGTGAAAGCAGTTTGGCAGTAGACACTACTATGAAGTGCTACTTAATTAGCCCCCATAATTGGATCCAACTGATCATATGTGTGTGTGTGTGTGTGTATAACTTGAACATAAAGGCAAAATCAAAGATAAACTTTCCTCTACGATGGACTGCATTTGGATAATTGAGCTACTCAAGGTCTTGAACAAGGTCCTATTTTTGAGTTCTGTTTTCTTCTATTAAATATATAGGGACTTCTTTAAGTATATGTTCTTAAGTACAGGAATAAGTCACCTTAGTACTAGCTGGGAATCAATGGATCACATCTACTTAAAGTCAGGTGATGAATAGATTCTATCACTGAACAAGATGCTGAACAGCATCTACTAGATAAGTAATTTTATTATAGGTGTTTACTGCTTTGGTTTCAGTGAAGTGGGAGTATTGTACATAATTAATGAATAACAGAGGATCCAGTGTAATATTGCAAAGTGAAGGTCAGGTCATATTAGTCTTTTACTCAAAAGTCTTCATTCCTAAATGGAAGTGACATCCTCAATTAGATTATGAATTCTTCAGTTCAGTTATTAGTGTTCCAATGTTAATTTCTAAGTTTTAAAAATGTTCCTATAAAATATTTACATTAAAAGTAGTGGGTGATCTATATATCATCTTGGCAACTTTTTAATATATTTAGAATTATTTTGAAATAAAAATTTAATTTTAACCAAACAAAACATCCATGTGGGCCTCCCTGGTGGCGCAGTGGGTTAAGCAACGCACTATGAAGCAAATCGCAGCCACTGCAACACGAGTTTGATCCCTGCTGCCGGCCAGGGAGGGGACCCACATGGCGCAGCAGACCTCTCCTCCTGTGCCCGCTGCTCCCCTCAGCAGTGTGCTTCTGTTGATCTGCCTGTTCTGCTCCCCGCTTTCTGTGGTGAATCCTCTCACCCCCCCACGCCTCCGGTCTGTGCCCCAGTGCTTGTATGCATAAATAAATAAAATCTAAAAAACAAAACAAAACAAAACAAAAAAACATCCATGTGTTTCCAATGTCTCTCCCAATAAAAGCCAAAAGCATAACAATGATGCATCAGTCTCTACAGAACTTCTTTGATCTCAGCTCTGATTACTCATTCCAGTGTTTCTGTCTCTGGGTTCTGGCTCCTTGTTATTTTTTCAGCACATGCAGCACATTCCAATTCGAGTCTTTGAGGGTACTTCTCATTAGAATCATTCTCCTTCCAGATAAGCTTTCTCATGTCCTTTCAGTCTGCATCTATGACCTCCTAGGTGAAGCCATTCTTGGTCTTATCTGATTACCCTACTAAGAAGTTAACCCCAAGAAGGCAGGGATTTTTAAATTATCTATTTTTTACTTTTTCTCCTGTGTCTATAACTGCTTGATATATAGTGGACCCCCGATAAATACTTGTTGAATGAATAAGTGTACTAATTAAGAAAAAAGAGATAATAGAAACTAGATCTACCAAATAGTGTTTGGAGAGCACTAGATCCTTAAAATACATTTATAATCATGTAATGTCATGGAGTCAACATTTTTGAATAAGATTCCTTTTTATTGTTCCATCACCTAATGAGTTATATCTGCAATGATATATATTTATTGTTATTGAAAATTAAAATGGAGGCAGAGGTTATAATTTAATTTCAGAACTTAAGAGTTGCCTATGAAAAATAGGTTTTTGTGAAGTTCATAGTAATCAATGATATGTCAATTATTTTGCAAAGATGATATATTTCATCCTCACCAGTATATTAGAAAAAAACATTTTAAACTGTTTTTCTAAACTCTGGATTGTTCCTGTGATACATACAAGTTTTTCCTCCCTCTTTCCCCATCTATGATCACCATTCTAATTACTTCTGTCTGTAGTCATGTGATTTGACAAGCAAAAACTATTTGAATTTACTTTCCAGTTCAGAAGACAATTTATTGTACACTGTATAATGAGCTCCCAGAATGCAGATCACTAAGTATATATTAATACATGTTCCACACAAAGACTATATAAACCTAAACACACTGACATCCTTAATGTCTATATACCCAAGGCTACTTGTTTTTAATGTAAAAAACTACTTTTAAGTGTTCTTATATCAGAAGGACAGTTACTGTTAAAATAAAGATAAATGTTCAAAAATACAGATATATGTTCATAAATTTTATCCAGGTTCAATATGTTGTGATATTGTGTGATGATGGTGGTGATGGACTATACTTTGTCAAACCAGAGGAAAGGGTGTGGTCATCTTCCACTCCCCATCACCTCCAAAAGGATCAACAAGTAAATTTATAAATGCAAATACTCTCATACTTCATACTACTGTGTTCTATAAGAAAAAAGACTATTTTCCTTTCCTTTCATTATCCGGGGCATTCTACTTAGTATCTCATCTTTTGAAAGCCAAAAGCCCACAAGTAGTGATGCTATACTCTCATGTCCACTGTCTCTGCAAAGAGGTATTTCGAAAATCTTCTCCCCATGGCAGAAGTGTGGCAGCTTATAATATGACAGAGTCCATGGAGAACTTGAATAGCACATGAACCCTCTGCCTCCCACCCTGACTTTCTACTCCTCAACTTTGTCACATTTGGTTGTATTTTTTTTTTTCTAAATAATTCAACAGCAATGCCTCATGGAGATGTCATTTTTGTATGTTCTCTACTCTCTAGGCTGTGACTCATCCTGGCAAGGAAACTTGGAACACATTTAGAAGTGCCAGGTGTTTTCTTAGATTGTAGTACACCATCTTGGACTTCCTTTCCTTCCTAACAATATTTTTCTCTACTTTTGGTGCCAATATTATTCATGAGAGAAAAAACCAGAGTTAAGTAGTGCTAACGAAAAAACATTTTCAAAAGTAAAAAAACAACAGATTTTAGAGATAAATTATAAATTATAATTTATATGTGTGTAGGTTCAGGGAAATGTGGAGCTGGGGACAATTTCCAGAATTTGAGGTGGTTATTATTCAGAGGTATCCAAAGACAGAATTAATAGCAAATGTGTATGAATGAATGTATGTAAGTATGTATGTGTGTATGCATGTATCATCTATCTTTAAAGGAGTTTATTATAAAGAATTGGCACGCAGAATTATGGAGTTGAGATGAAGAGCCAATACTCTCAGTTGATACCATCAGTGGATGATTTCAGTCTGATTCTGAAAGCCTGAGAATCATGAGAGCCAATAGTGTAAATGCCAGTCATAGTCCAAATCCAAGTACAGTAGAAAACAATTACCCAGTTCAAAGATAGGCAGAGAGCAATTCTCCGCTGCTCAGCCTTTCTGTCCTACTTGTATCTTCAATGAGGCCCTTTCACATCAGAGAATATAATCTGTTTTATTCAATTTACCAAACCAAATGTTAATCTCAATCAGAAATGCCCCCTCAGACACTCCCAGAATAATTTTTAGCCAAATATTTCAGTTCAAAGTTGATACAAAAATTAAACATAAAGGTCAGTTTTGATGTTTCCACTTGCAGAAGAAATATTTAACTTCCAGGCATACAAGGTTTGTTGTTCCCATGGAATAGACTCTGAGACTAGATACAGATCTGGTGAGAGTTAAAGTCATAGAAATGGATGAAATTGTCCATGAAGGACATATAGATTCCTTAACTTCATCATTTATAATGAACATTTATTCTATGATGGGTAAATAAGAAGCATCAGGAATATAATAGCTAGCAAAATAAAGATAATTCTTACCATCAAGGAGCTTAAATTCTAGGAAAGGAGATAGGTATAAAACAAATTATTCCATCAAAAGCACAGTAAACATAACTAAGAAAATTTACAACAACCTATAAGGAGACATAAGAAAGGAAGATCACTTATTCTGGAGTTACTGGGAAGATTTCCGATGACATTTATAGTAACTCCTGAGGATTGAGCAGGGCAAGACAATCAATCAATCAATCAATAAATGAGCAAGCATGATGTTAAAGGAATAGAAATTCAGTTTAGTGTCTGGGACTTTATAATAAAAAGTTTCAAGAAATAAAACTATAGAGTTAATTTAACTAAGGTTCTAAGATCACGCGAATCCTAGTAGAGAATAAAAAGATCTAATAGATTAAGATACTGATAATGGTTTTTCATTCACCTATAAAAGTATTATAAGCTACCCCTTGACATGTCTTCATGATAAGCAGAGATACTTTCTTATCCCCTGACTTTGGGTTTGACCATGTGACTTGCTGGAGAGTGAATTGTCAGCAGATTTAATGTAAGCAGAAGTTTGAAATATCTATGATGACTGGATTTACCCCTTACACTTTTTACTTCCACCATTAAAAGAATATGGCCTGGTCAGGTTATTAGTCAAAAGATGATGAGAAAATTAGAAGCAGAGCTAGAACCAACCGCCTTTGGAATTAAACCCAGATGAACTTTGTGTGGATAAACTAAACTTCAGGCAACTCAGAGACGAGATAGTAGAATAAATTGCTGTTGTTCTATACTACTGAGCTTTGGCATGGCTTTTAACAACAGAAACTGACTAATACAGAGAGATCGGAAAGAAAAATAATGCTTAAGGGATGAGATAAGGAAAAGAAACCATAGGGATAAAAGAAACTAATAAGAAAAAACCATAAAGGAAGGGAAATAATGAGGAAAAAATACTGAGAAATCAGAAGTGAGGAAAATTTCAAGGCAGAAAGGTCAAATCCTACAGGGAGATTATTTGGAATGCAAAGTAAAAGAAACCACTGACTTTGTAAATTAGAAGTCCATTTTTATTGACTTTCCCAAAACAGCTTCTGTTAGTTCTGTTGAAGCAGAAATCATTTCAGTGAGTTGAAAAATAAGGGAAAAAGTAGAAGCAGTTTTGTAGCTCTCTCTTGAGTATTGGAATAAAACAGAGGAAGACAGAGCCAAACAATAACACAAAGACCACCAGAGCAAAATAAGAGATGAATTCATTTCATTGCCAAGTAAAGGGGAACCAAGTCCCTCAGGTGTCCAATAGGTCTCCACGAGCTGAGAGAGGGAGGACTAGCAAAGCAGTTAAAGTGGGAGCTTATTCCATAGAGAAAGGAGTCTGTGCTTTACATTCTGATTTGTTAAGGATAATATGGTAAGTTGACTCTTGAAATTGATCCTTAATCTGTTTTATGTCACAAAAGCATGGAAAGATTTTTAAAGATCCCATAAAGGCTATGTTAGTGTGAACACTATGTAGTATTTTCATATGTACTTTCATATGCTTGGAAATTGGTACATTTTTCTTTTGCTCTAGGTAAATGCTTTAGGAGAAGGCATAGTGCAGATTCCTATTTTTTAAATGAAGATGTTTTGGTTTCCAGATTTAATGTATTAGATGTAGAGAGAGTGAGAGTGACAAATCTATGAAATAGATCAGACTAAGAGCTTCAGAAAGAAGTAGAGAGAACTTTCTCTAATACAGTGTGTGACACTGAATGGAAATGAGGTTGAAACTGAAGTCTCAAAGACTTCACTCCCCTAGATTTCTGCTTTCTGAGAAGCAGAGGATGTCACCAGGCTTGTCTGGTGTATGTCAATGCAAACACAAACACTGGTTTGATCTGAAAGCACAAAGAGTTTATTGGGTGGGCTTAGCCAGGAGCAAGGTGGTCTTTGAGATCTACACCAGGCTCCATAACTTGCAGTGGGTTTCAATTATATAAGGTGGTTATGCATATTTATAGGGAAGTCATACATACACTAAATATTGGGGCGAGTTTGAATATTTATAAGAAAAGGTGGGGGAACATGCTCAGTCATAAATCATACACATTATAGATATCTCATGTACAGTTAGGGGCAGAGATTTAAGCATTACAATTAAGGGGGCAGTGGACATTTTATGTCAAAAGACATGACTCTGTAGCCTGAGTGCAGATTCTAAATAGCAGGCTGGGGCTGATTAGGGACATGCTAGGAAATGGTGACCACGGAATTGGGGTGATCGCTGCTCAAGTTGACCCTGCAGATGTCGCTCATGGGGATCCTGCAGGAACACTTGGCATTGGGGCCAAGTGAAAAATTTTTTAGCACACCAGAGTCTAAGTGCACTTCTTTGTGTGTCTGAGGGGTTCCAACTCTTAGAATGGGTAACATAGGTTTTCCCCTTAACATTTTGGGATCCTTGGCACCCTGTAGTTTTGCCTGGTATCAAGTTCTGCTTAACAATACTCATGAATATACATGGAAGTACAGATTGATGAAAATTTGAGAAGCAATATTGCAATTAGTATAAAAATGCTAGATGTTCATATACCTTGATTGAACAACCTCACTTCTGGGAATTTATGAATATTAGAAAATGATGCATAAAATTGGTCATCGAAAAACTGTTTATACTGTGAAAAATTGATAAACCTAAGTCTAAACCAACTAGGATCTTTTAAAGGAAACTGTGATATGAACATATACACAATAAAATTCACTGCAAAATAAATATTATAATATAGATCTATAACTGTGTCTCAAACAATGTAGTTGAATGAAGAAAGGTTAGCGATTAGTCTGCTATTCTAATGTGATTCCGTTTATGGAAAATGTTTATATTGTTGTATGTGTAAAGATGTGAATAAAGGCCAAAGTATTAACTGTAATTACTTATTGGCTGAAGTATAGAAATACTGCATACTATTGGTATGGGATGATTTTTACCTTCTTTTGCCCTTTTGTATTGACTGAATGTTTTCTATTAAGCATTTATCACATATATAAATGAGCCCAAAAAGGCCTATGTGTGTAGACCAGGCTGTTTATTTCTTTGCTGCAAGCTGAGGTTTATTAGCTCAAAAACCTACCAGCACCAAACTCAAATTTTAACACTTCCAATTGTTTCAAAAATAGCCCAAGCAAGCAACTTTTTCACCATTTAAGACAGCCTGTTTTGCATATCCTGTGAACTCACTAGACAGCTGTGACACACTGATAAAATAGAGCCTTGGCATGTAGGACCCCCAAGGTACTGCCTTTTGGAACCCTCTGACCCAAAAACTCTGCTGTTGCTGCTGCTAGCAACATCATTTGGACCTATCAGCCCCAGGAGCGGCTCTGCAATTCATGCTTTCTGGATATGGCATCTGCCCTTGCTTTAGGCTTCTGGATGGGCTCTGCTGTGAAAGGTTTGTCTTCTTACAATCCAGCCCATGTGCTGCCTCCCATGTTCTTACCTTTTAAATTGATCAGCCCCAAATCCCTTGAACCCCCTACAATAGGCATTTGTGACCAAAACTAAAACCAGAGCGCTGCTGTGTGGACTATAGGGCAAGACTGGCATTTTCCTATTGTCAGGAACAGTTAGAAAAACATGGTAGGCTTATCTACCTGTGCCTTGGCCACCTCCCTTGGGCACCAGTCAGGTTAAAGGGTTCAATAGGACGTATCCTCTAGGGTGGAGGACCCTAGAAGGAAATACAAGGCAGTGAAGAAGCCAGCTTGGGATTCACCCAGACTCCCAGATTTTTCTACTCTGTACTAGCCTCAAAAAGAAGAAAGAGGCTTCCAGCAGTTGACCTCTGAAGAGACACAACTTGAGGAGTTTTGCAGGGCCCAGGAGGCTAGGCGTGCCTCCTGGCTGCAATTGACCTGGAAAGAATACCAAAGGCCCCAGGCCTGGTGTCTCAAGCAGCTGTTTATGGGATCATGCAGTACTGCCTTTTGGTGCTACTGCCTTTGCTGTCATCTGTTCCATCACCAGGTGCTGTTCATCCAACCTTCAGACTATTGCTGCAGGCTGCAGCAGCATTGTCTCAGGGGCCCACCTGTGAGTGCCTCTGG
Source organism: Galemys pyrenaicus (assembly GCA_019455555.1). Lineage (NCBI taxonomy): Eukaryota > Metazoa > Chordata > Mammalia > Eulipotyphla > Talpidae > Galemys > Galemys pyrenaicus. Next base: position 3,111,289 of record JAGFMF010011679.1, on the reverse strand, counting down.
CTGCCACTATAGTTGGATCCCAGCTGGCTGCCTTCATCTGCCTTGCTCCAGGCTCAAGTTGGTGGAAAGGTGCCATCTTGGATAAGGGGCTTTTAATTTGGGACTTCTGAACAGTGTGTACTCTATCTAAGCTGAGATAGCTGGCCATGTGTGGCTTTAGTAATTCTTTGTTTCCCCTGTTTGCCAAATAAGCTCAATTACTGTTCCCTGAGCCTTACTGGCCCTGCAATTGTGTGTGCTGGTAAAGAACCCACAGACAGCGATCTGTCCTCCATTGGGCACTGTCCTTGGATGGCTAGGGTAGCCCTATAGCCCTTTTTTAGCACAAAAATAAAATGTTTTTAAAAAGTGGTTTTGAAGGGGATTTAAATGACTACTGGGCAAAATTCAGTTTCTAACAAGAAATGCCTTGCAAAACCAGGACCCAGGAAGATGTAAGCCTCCAGTGAAAGGGTCTCCACTGACAACCAAGGTCAGACAGATGCAATGCCAAATCTCAACCATGACCTTAAAAGCACATTGTTCTATGGTTTTCCCAGAATGACTCTATTTTTAATATTACACAGGCTGTGTTGGTATGCAGGCAGCAGATATGGTAGGTGTTATTTCAGTTGTCCTGTTCTTCACCAGGTGAGTCATTGGGGGCTACCCACAACTTCCTCCTTCCTCTTGTGATACTTGCTCCCTCTATAGAAATTGGTTTCATAGATTTGTTTGCATGTTGCTCTTATTCCTTCTCTCCTGTCAGAATGCAGGCCAGCAATCTCCCCTATATATATTATATATATATGTACATAAGTATATATATAAATATATATATATAGTTTCCCTAAAATATCTATAGTTTGCTGATCAGACAACTTACTAACAAGATGATCACCAATACCAGACTAACATACTATGTCTATATTTATATTCCTATATTCCAGATTCGGATAATAGAAGTGGTGAGAATGATTCTCATTTTTCATTGACAGATAGCAGGTGAGAGACGGCCACAGAATTAGAAGAAAGGCAGTTAGTTACGGAGAAGGCAAATTAACGTCCTCAATCCCAATTCTGTGTCCTTTTGAGATCTTCTTGGATAATCTTTGCCTCCTTCCTCCCCAACTACAAAGTGCTTAATGTTAGTATTCCTCACATGAGATGCTTTGTGATTTGACCAACACGGGGAAAGGATCTATTTCTGCACACTTACAAGGGAATTACAGATAAGGAAGGGCCAAAGAGATGTCTGAAGTGAATTTCAGCAAGCTTTGCAATTTTCCTCTTTTAGAACTGCTGCAAAAAGTGATTGCCCGGTGACGGGGCCTTTGTAGCATGTCAGTATAAACCATTTTGATAGAATTATATGTTTCCTTTTCACCTAGGATCCTCTTTTTCCTCATCCCTTTTGTCCCTGTCCTTGTCCCTTATTCTCACTGTTCATTGAAAGTGACTTACTCAGGCTATAGAAAGTCACTCTACTTCTTTCCAAATGCCAATCCTCAAAACTTCTCATACATTCTTAGAGCCATGACAGGGGTGAAAAACTCCCAAATCAGAGACTTTAATTATGATTGCTCCTGAGGGCACATTAGCCTCTCAGTAAGACTTAGTTAGTAGTGTTCAAAAAGCAGTGCTAACAGTGATCCAGGTTTCTCAGGCACTAATTGGTTTCATCATTTTCTTTCATTTTTTAAAAAATAAACTAGGAATATGCTTCAAAGAATAAGTTTAAAGACTTTGGTTTTTTTCATTTGGTTCATTGTTGCATATAATTAGCACATTCTTGTTCTCTTCTCTACTTAATTTAAAACAACATCAAATTTCCCTGCAGCCCACAAAAGTGTATGTGGGTTTTTGGAATGCAGTTAAGGAAACAGCGCTTCATCCAGAGACACTTGGAACTTAATTTAGCTACGAATGGGTTCATGCAAACTTAGAAGGCAAGTTCAGCACGTCAGCCCCTTGGTTTGGGTTATTGGGTCTCCTCTAAGTACCCACTCAGCCACCTTGACAGGATTTTTGGCTCTGAGGACCTCAGTAAGGGAAACTTCCCGAATTCACACTCCAAGCTTAAGACTCACACTCAGACAACCGCTTTCCCAACTGAGCAATTTAATAAGCTACAGGTTAGAGCAGCCATTTGATAACTGGCTTCCTGAACATAATGCTTCCTCCTTGTCATCTAGATCTAGTAGTGATTCTCCTGGGAGGAATTTTAGTTCTGGGGACAAAACCATGTTCTTCTATTCTCCTATTAGCTATTCCTCAGAATTAAAAAAGCCATGTTGTGATTAATAATAATAACAAAACTAACACTCCGAGACACAAATTTTGCTCCCAAACAGGGTCCTAAATGCTTTGCACATGAAATACCTCATTTAAGCATCATAAAAACCTAGGAGGCTGATACCATTATCAGCTGCCATTTTACAGATGGCCTTTTGATGAACATGGAGATTGCTTTGTCACTGACTTAGGAGTCTCTTTCTCCTACTTAGGATTTTATAACAACATGCAAAATCCTTTTAACAGTAGGTAGAACATATCTGAGGGGTGCATTTTAGTACGGCTGCTGTCAATATCCATTACAACAAAATTTCTGATAGAAGATGAAAGGAGTCAGCGTGGTGGGTAGAGACCAGAATTAGGGAGAGGTTCAGACAGCACAGCAGAGAAGAGGAGTCTTATAGCCAATGGAGGTTACACAGAAAGGATTTCTTTGTCCCTGACTGTTTCAGGATGGAATCTAATCATGGTGATATTCTGAGATATCCATAAAGATACTCTTGGAGAGAGAACTGGTGACAAGAATCCTAAGACGGTATGGCATTATTTTCTCTGTAAGAGACTCCCTCTAATTTTGTCCAGGTGGCAATGTGCCCAGCTAAAATAATGCATTTCTCAGCTTCCCTTGGTAATATAAAGTGGCCATTTAACTGAGCTCTGACCAGTAAGGGGTAAGCAGACACTGTGAGGCAGGAGACAGCTATCAAGTGCCACATTGCTCCTCCCTCTTCTCTGCATCCTTCCTCCTGGAAAGCAGATTTGATAGATGGAGCTCCAAGCACCACACTCACTGTTGAGGTGACCTTGAGGACAGAAGCCAGATACAAAGACTGGGAGCACAGAAAAAGTGGCTGTGGAGCCAGTACGTGCGCCTGGTACTGCAACACCTCCCACCTGATTTTCTGTGGGACAAAATCCAATATATTTTCCCATGTTGCAGGCATTGTTATTTCTGGCTCTTTGTTCTATGCAGCTGAAGTTGATCACAATTCTAACTGAACACATAAAGTAATCTGGAGATTTTATAGACAGCAGCACCTTCCAGTTTATTTTTTATAAGAGGAGAAACTTAAAAGACCCTTCTATTAATATGTTGGGCTGATGGAAGGAAGCCAAGTAAAGAAATCTGAGACAGGAATTTCCTAGGCCCTGAATAAGGGAATTCACATCCTCAGTTTTCTCATTTACAAAACAAAGATGCTGGATTTCATCATTATGACTCCCTTCCAGTTTAAAAATTCTTCCATGTTAAAGTTAGAGAGAACAAGACACACACCAGTGTCTCTCATAGCCCTGCTGAAAGGGTATCAGTCCAAGAAAATGGGGGGAGGGGTTCCCCCCAACAGGCAGAACAACTGAGTTGAAGTCATTGAAACCCTGTCTGAGGCAGTATGGCCATTAGGAGTTTTCCCTTGGCACAGAATCGCTGCTACTTTTGGATACGGTCATGGTTGGCATCACCAGGGAACATTTGATGGAAACAAATACAGGCACTTTTAAACAAGCTTAAGCATTCCTTATCCAAGCAGTACAGTAACATCTTGTTGAATCACAGGGAACATCAAGGCAGGAAATCCCAACGGGGGAACTGGAAATTGGAAAGTCGAGAACTCTCTTGCTTCCTGTTTCTGGTCAAAGTGATAAATAATCTTTCCTGTTCTGCCTCTTGCTGCCGCCTAGCTTTCTCTGGTGCTCTGTTCACATGACAGAAAAATAAAAATGACTTTCCCAGTGTTTCATAATCTACTTTTAAAGAGAGTATGCTACAGTGATTTAGAGTCTATGTCATTCAATTTCTTAATTGGGTCTGATTGGTTCAGTTTAAGTAGCAATGGCCCTGGGTGGTTGTGAGGTCACAAGGTATGGGCAGAGCAAGGAAGGCAAAGGGGCCAGTTCTCTACAATGTAACGACGATTTACATTGTCAGAGAAATAACTGTCAGAGAAATAACAACTAGGTCTTCCCGCTTTCCTCTTTAGGAGGGGGATATTTCTTTATAATCTAAGAGCCCCACCTGGCATTCAGCTGAAGTGGGATAAGTTAAGTGTCTATGCATCACATCAAAATACTAAATTATGCTTCCTAACTTACTGGACTGGTAAAAATATATCACTGTTTTGAGTGTGTTAACACTTGCTGCAGATATCTGTATGACATATGTGTAAGGGTGTGCCTTGGAGTGATTACAATCAATTGAAATAAAATTGGTTGCAAAATTTTTGTTGAGAATCTAGCAGCAGATAATTAGTATCAGAAACAGGATTGAAAACTGCTAATTAAACCTCTTTTTTATTTGTTTCTCTAGCTCCTTTTACAACTTCTTCTAATTCATGCAGACCTTGCCTGTGTTATTTAGACTTTTCTAATTATTACTTTAATCAGTTCCAAACTGCACTATGTATGGATTACTTTAATACCTAACTGAGCTTTTCTCTATTTTAATGGGATAGAATTTATTATTTTTCAGTATATTCACAATTATTTTAGTAAGAGAGACACTTTAATAATGGATATTTCTGCTTCTTTTTAATATAATAATATTAAACCTAGAGTGTTTTGCTTACTTTAATATTTGCCTCAAAATAATGGTTAGCATGATGTCTTTCATATCTGACATTAATAATTATTTTAATTTCAGAATATAAGAGATTTAGCTGTTTGGTAAAATTTTATGGTTTTCAAAACTTAATTTTTTCTAAGCCTTTAGATTCTTAAGCATAACAGGGTGACATATAAGACAAAGAGAATACACTAATGTAGAAATGAGAACGTACAGTTTTCTAGTTATGATAGCTTAGACAGGTCATTTAATTCTTGTGAACATCAACATTCATTATGTAAAGTAACCAAAATAATATCTGAATCTACTATTCCATGTGATTGTTAAGTTCATCAAATTAAATAACTGTTATGTTATGAAATAATTTATAGATAATAAAGATGTACAATATAATATAGTTGTCAACAAGGAGTTTACCCGTCCTTCCATATTTTGCAAAGGTGATGAATTGTTGCTAGAAGCAAAAGTAGATGAAGCATAAATAAATTGGTTTACATGGGCTCCAGCTGGTGAACAGTGCAAGAATAAAGAGACCCCTCTATGTTAAGTCTGAGTGAAATATCACAATATGGGGACAATTAATGTACTATTTATCAAGGCAGTGTGTCCATATAACAGGAGAGCTTTCAGGAGGGTAGACTCTATATTTAAGTCCAATGCTTGCTAATTAATCATCATTTTTCTTATCATTTAAACTGCCAGACCACTGATTTGACAAGAATCTCATGAGTTAGTTTAAATGAATTTTTGATGTATAATCAATATCTCCAGCAGCCTTTAAGAATGTGTTTCAGTGTGTTACATCCTTATTAGACATATCAAAATGAGACTTACTGAAGCTAATATCGTCAAATAACTCAAGGACTTAATGCTGGCTCAGTAATCAACTTTCATAAAATTATCATAGGGGAGACTAAAGGGAGAGCCTAATATAATAAAATTGCAATACTTTCCTAAAATGTACTAGAGCATGTCTAGTTAGATCAAAAATACTTTAACCCATATAAGTATTATATGCCTTCTTTAAATGAACTTCATTCTTTAAGGTCAGAAACTATTCAAATCAAGAATTGCCCATTATTTGATGACCATTCTTAAAATCTTCTGCCATTAACTTGTTGGTGTTTAGCCTTGGGTTTTAAGGAAAGATTATTTACCTTAAATGTCTGTTTGCTAGTCTTTTCCCCCAGCAATTCAGAGGTATTCACGTAAGTTGTGTTCCCCAGATCCATTTTCATAAAGAATCTAAAAACAAACACAGGTTGAAGAAATGAACTACTGTCAAAATTATAGCTCTGTGGAAAACTATATACCATTTTCCCCTGAAATATGACACTGATTTTTAAGGGGTCCACTTGAAGACTGTGGTCCAGCTTAATTCCTCTTGACAGTGGCCCCAATTATCCACCCTGGGAAGCAGGCAGTCAGATTAGAGCTGAGAACTACAGTGAGTGGAGAGCTGAAGAAAAGAAAGTCTTTACTTTTGACCACACATGGAAAACAGAACAATGTGATATTCTCCAAGAATTACACAGAACCAAGGGAAGTATTGAAAAATTCTAGTCTGACATACACAGACTTTAGGTACATATAATTATAGGGAGAAAAAAACATCATGTGTAGATTTAGAATAAAATAAGAGAGACACACATTGAAAAACTAATGGAAATTCTTGCATGCTGGAAAGGGTTATTTGTTTGTTTGTTTGTTTGTTATAACTTTTTGTGATAAAAATATAATTATCAAAATAAAAACCCTACAATGGTTATGACACAGAGAAGTGGTCTCTGATGTATTCACTCAGTCATGTCGCTATTTTTACATCAAAGGCAATGATTGGGCAGATGCTGGATTTTAAGACTCTAGGTTATTGTTTTATCATTTCAGAATATGATAATGTCTTAAAATAACTACATATATATGGGTACTTACTATGAAAACAAGTCCTTGTTATGTTTTTAAAATTCTGAATAAATAAGTTGTGGTATATATGCTCAACAGAATACTACTGAGCTATTATAAACAATCTATTGTACCTTTTGTGATAATTGCAACTGAGGTGGTTGTGCTAAGTGAAATAAGTCAGAAAGTGAAAGCCATAAATAAATGGCTTCATTTATTTATGGAATATAAATAACCAGAGAAAACAAACGTGCAAAAATAGCAATGTTTGTGTAAAATACAGTGGTGTGAGGAAAGGAAAGATGGGAAGAGAAGAGGGCCAGCAGGAAAGATCAGGGCTAATGACACTATGGAACAGCAAATGTGCCAGAATGTACTGGAACATTGGGGAGGCAGCTGTGAGGCTTACACACATGAGGAGGTGTGAAGCCGCACTCTTGAAATTATATAGTTTTGGAGATGGAAATGGTAAATTTGATTGAATAAAGAATAAACCTGGTGGAAGACTGAGTTACTTCGCTTTACCCACTACATTGCTTTCTCCATCCTCAGAAGCAGCTTATAAAGGTTCATTGTCAAATGAGAAGAACAAGGAAAATGTGATGAACTATACATGAACATAAATTTTTGTTTTGGCTCTCATACTATAAACATGAGTCCTTTTTACATTCAATTAGTGCCATGCTCGTTGCCTTTTTGTTAATGATTTGCTAAGCTACCCCATAGTGTTGAAATGCCCAGTAAGTGTTTCCAAACACAAGAATACTGTGATATGACTTATGGAAAAAATAAGTGTGTCTGATAAGCTTTATTCAGGCATAAACTATCAGTTCAGCATTAATAAATCACCCATACATATTAAATAAGGCATTCTTAGACAACAATATACATAAAACAAGGTTATATATGACTGATTGACGGAAATGTCATGAACACAATTCTCTCAGGAACATGACCTTGTAGATCCTCTCAGAGCAAGAGCTCAGAATTTGCTGATTCTGTGTTCCCAGTAACTTTATATAACATAACTATTATAGCTAACAAGAATATAGTTACATGCATGTATATGTAAAAGTTGTATAGATATACCTATATATAGTTTTTAATGTTATGTCACTGCTCGGTAAAAAGCAAAGTCAATTAACAGGATGATCTTCACCATTAAAAATTCATTTTTAAATATCACATTTGTAAAAATTTGATAGTCTGGTAATAACTTACTTTCATTCATTCAAGCATTATTTATTGAATAACTCTTATTCTCTTCTAGGTTTTGCTGAGGGAAAAGTGGTGAAGAGGACAATGACAAAGCTTGCTTTCTCAGAGTACATATTTTATGGAAAAACATAGTCTGCTTCCCCCACAAAAGAAAAGAAAGTATTGAATAAAGACTTCACATGGTCATTTATGTTACAAAAGAAAAAAGAAGGGTGGGCCTCCCCTGGTGGCGCAGTGGGTTAAGCAACACACTATGAAGCAAACCGCAGCCACTGCAGCACGAGTTCGATCCCTGCTGCCGGCCAGGGGGGGG